>JAUYWH010000006.1:11167132-11257522 GCA_034779795.1 Ctenopoma multispine | reverse complement strand
CATCAATAGCCCACTTAGAAATCCCCTTACTGATAAAAATGCTGATGTGTCAAATACTTATTTCCCCCGCTGTAAGTCCTGATTGTGAAATGAGGCAGAGAAACACTGCCAGTTTCAAGAAATGTTAGAGCGACTCACATAAACACCAGAAATTATGGAGCGAAGCTGACATTGTTTATAGGAGACATTTGCAGTGATTTACAAGCACCGAAGACTAAAGTTTAGAATTAGGTATCATCTAATTGGAGTGGAGGCAGTTACCCTCCACTCTAAAACTTGTCTAGATACAAGAGCTACACCATGTTTAAAGCGTTAACTGAAATCACATAAAATGATTCACTGATTCAGTCTCTGACAAGGTGTTCAGAAAGCTTGGACTTTCTGATTTTGTAGTTGGGATTATTTTGCTTTTTCACTACAGCACCATTGTTTATGTGCAGGACAGGTTTGTCAAGATTCACTAAGAGTAGGCTGCACACAGATCCTGCCTGAGGCATTTTGTCAGCTTCTGCAGCTCAGCCACCAGTTTTGGAGTGATGCCCACACAAAAGATTGTATCCATCTTGAATAGATTCTAAACTGTTTTGCAGCTCTGTGCCTGTGCGTTTAAATGAATTTCGTTGACTGAATGAACTTTTCTGTTTCTCACTTTGTGTCAGGCCTGCTGTTTAGTTGTGCAAACAAGGGCAGCTGGAACATTTTTGGTTCCCAGTGTACTTAAATTAGGTGTCTGGTAAAGTAATGCAACCAGGTGGCTGCACAAATTTAATTTGTGTGTTTGCAGTTTCAAAGGTGATCTGAAGAAAGATATATCAAGCATATAATTCTCAATTGTCTAAAAACTTTGCATTGAATTTATCAATGCAAAGTGATTTGAATTAGAAACTTAGTGTAAGAACACTAGGTTCAGCTAAAATCTGTACTGTCTACCCAGCTACTTCAAGACTGAACTACACTGAATTTGAGAGTAATAATTTTATAAGTGACTTAATTATTAAATCTCCACACACGCCCACTGAAGCTGACCTCCTGTTAATTACTCGTCCACGAACTCATCAAAAACAAACTCCCAACAAAATCAAAGTGCAAGGCAACACATTTTATTTCAAAGGCCTAATTGGCGTTAAGGTACAGCATATTAAATATTGTTAATCCAGAGACAGTCATCGCAGAATAACATACCATTCTTTCCTTTACATGATACATTCAGGCTGACTTTAAATGAGATATTTTACATATTGTTAATGTGACGCTAACATAAAAAGGCGATTCGCTGAAGGTCTTTTTACTGCAGGTGCTGCATGGCAGAGGTTCTACCTGTTGGACAAACTTTAAGTCCATTTTGTCTCCATTCATTTCTGATGGCTTGTGGTTGTCCCAGCACCTAATTAAGACACTTCATTGCTGCCGTTTAATTTGCTTTCAGTGGTTACCTGTAGTTACTGAGTGACTAGTAGCATCTGTGTTAGTGTTGTGATAGTTCCTAAAGGAGCTGTATAACAGAATATTGTATTTTACATCCCTGCACATAATGTTATATTTTAATAAATATAATAAATAAAAAGTACAAATATCTGAATATTAAGGAACCAGATCGCTATCAAAGACATTTTTTGTCAGTAATACATTGCAACCAAATGCTGGATCCAACAACATGACTCAGTGGATGGACACTTCATAAATAAATAGCATGACTGTAGCTTTGTCAAAGCAATATTACCGTCATGATCAGCTTTAGTAGGAAACAAAAACTGGTGGTTGTCCTGCCGGCACTGAGTTGAGGCAGTGGTCAGAAAACAAGCCAAGCTTTTGCCCTGCAACATTGTGATCCACTTACATTCGGTTGTTCCTCACGAAGCCATTCACAGAGTGAAACCTTCAACTCGCTATAGTCTGTCTGTCTGTCAGTCTCAGCACTGACAATACGTTAGTGTCACTTGTGGAAGAGTCATGAATATCACTTTGACAAACTCCTTTAATCCCTTTGCAGTTGAGGTTTGTCCATCAGTAATTTACTTTCCCGGGGACTTGAACATTCACTCCACTGTAGTCCACCATATACATGGGCCACTGCTGCAGGGACACACAAACATAGCAAGGAAAGTCTGTCATAATGTTGGAGAAAATGCTTTTGTTAGTATGAAGACGCTGTTGACTTTGCCTTAAAAACCAGTTTCCATCATGCTGATAAAAAACTACACGTAGAATTTAAAGGGTCTGTTGACACAGGTTGTACACAGACATCTGCCAGTATGAACCGTTTCGATTAAAGAGTGTAAGAGGTCATGAGCAATGACTCAATGATTAATACTTCTGTGGAATAGGATGACTCATTAACAAAATGCTGCTGGTGATCTTAACTGAGATTTTTGATATTTCACACAAACAGCATCAAACTCAAATGTCATCAAAAGACTAAATAAGTTGGGTTAACATAATATAAGAACATAGTTCTAGAACTGTCAAGTGCTCGTGGGTATGCTACACTTTTTTACGTATTTTCTGTCTGTCTAAAACATTTTTTGGAAGTTATGATACAGATTGTGATGCTACGTTAACTCTTCTTAATATGTTGCGTGCTTTTGATTAGACAGCACTACGGTGACTTCTAAGCCACAAGTTAACAAATTACAAGTTTTAATAATGCAACCTGATTTAGTACAATGCTACATTGAAATGAGCTAATAGGATATTTAGTGAACTGTAAAGCATCATATCACATCAATCATGGCTCATATCATCTCTTAGAGAGGAGCAGATGCACCCTTAAACACTCCTGTTTTCAAATGTACCATCACTGGAATCTGATTGGTTGATATCCCCAGGTCAGAGGAGGCAGGTGCTCGGTTGCTCTCCTGGACTCTCTTGCGCTTTCTTCGATTGGTGGAGGCGTCTGTTCCTGTTGACGACACAAAGCAACAGTGGGTTTTCCAGCACGCAGCACTATTTCCTCAAGCGCAACGAAATTAAACAGCACCCACCTGTGTTGTTACAAGCCTGGCTACAGATTTCTGCAAATGGTCTGTGTGAGAGAGAAAAAGCTGGTTCATTTTAGGTGACACAGCACTTCACAAATCCCATGAATATATATATATATATATTTTTATTCAATTACAAAACAACAGGGTAATTTGCATTAGCCTACTGTCCGGGCTGCATTCATTTCATACCAAAAAAGTGAAAATCATGCGCGATTTAGGTTTTTGCCTCATAGCTTAACTGCTTTAATGTCAGAATATTGTTCATTATTTCATATTATTTGCATTTGCTGCTGAAGATTTATTCTTTGACATCTCAGACTGGATTTAAATCCCAAGCATAAATAAACCATAATGAGCTTAACTACGAAGAAGCAAAACCCCCCATTCCCACTGGAATATACAGTGTGGTGACAGCTAACAGGCTGCTGAATATTCAGGTGTTTCTGCACTCACTGTAGCTGGCTCTTAATGTTGAATGTTATTTTATCTGCAGCTTGAAGGATTTTCTCCAGGCACACTATGTCGTAAGTGTTGGGATTTCGAAAGGGGACGTCGTCTGGAAGGCCACTAACTTCTACAGATTCTGGACTGCCACGGATTAGCTTGTAAGGAACCACGACGGAGCGGTCTAAGCCCAGAGCCTCACCTAAAAGCAAACAAAACCATACGTTCATAAACAAATGGGAAACTTTGCTTTTTGATCACGTACAAAGATAAGATGATCAAATGCCAGTTGTTTTTCTGTCAAGTCTACTGTGCAGATTTGTGAAAAAATGTTTTGTTCTTAGCTAAGAACAAAATCTACATACACTAAAGACCACACTTAAAATATTACAATCCCAATTTTAATTTGAATCATATTTTTATCATTAATAATAATAATAATAATAACCACTAATAAAAACAATTCCATTAATTTACAAAGCATTATGGAAATGAAGAAACACTAATATAGCACATCAATTAACACGGTAGGACATCACCATGAAATGTCACTTCTCCCTCAGCCACCATTTTTTCTTTATTAAATGAAATCATCACTTAAAAACTGCATTTTGTATTTACTCTGGTTATGAGAAACAAATTAAGATAAACTTAGATATTGGTGAATGAGGCACAATGATTTGCAAATTATTTAACAAAATATAAAATGTTAAATATGAAATGAATGTTTTTGAAAACTGGTCAGTATCATAATTTTGCTATAAAAAGAGCATCCCATAGAGGCAGAACCATTCAGGAGTAAGAATATGGAGAGGTTCACCACTCTGTAACAGACTATGTGGGCAAATACTTCAACAACTTTGTCCGTTCCACCCCTTGTGTATATAGGTTTTAGAGCAATGTGCCAACACTCAGGCGACGTCTATTTCAAGGACGGCCTCGCTTATTTCAACAACACAATGGAAAACTCTATTCTGCACATTACAACTACATGACTTCACAGTAAAAGAGCCGGCCTGCAGTCCAGACATATACAACAAGGGGGGCCCTGAACTGCTGCGCACTAAAGCAACGTTTATGTTTAATGTTGTCTTTGTACAATTTTCAAATATATTATTAAATATAATATATTAAATATAAGTGTTAATTAAATATAAGTGTTAATTGATTTGCAAATCATGTCATTATGTTTTTATTTAAATTTTACACAACTTTTTTGGAAACAGGCTTGTACGAACAAATCCGCTCAAATTTAGTTCTTGCATTTGACCGGGGTCTTTTTCACTTGTAGCTTCTCAACTTCGTCAAGACAAAAATCCAATTCCATTTACCATATTTCTTGTTGAACAGTTCCTTGATTTGCTCCCGAAGAACCACTTTTTCTCCCATGCGGTTAATATCATCATCATCTGTCAAGTGAACACAATCGGTCGACTTTCAAAATAAAGTCCCCAACAACAGGAAAATCACAATGCTATGAAACATGTTTTACTCACCACTTATTGAAGCGTAGGCCTTCTTTAGTAAAGTTACTCGTCGAGGTGCTGATGAAGTTAATAGACAATAAACAATATATTAACATTATATGGCATTGATACTATTTGTCTATGCTAGGATTATGGTTAATTAATTAGACCTCATGCTGTTCAAAACTCCAAACTGTTCTTACCTGGTTTTGGAATGAGTCCCTGAAAAGGTCTGCACAGACAAACAGATATAAGCAGGTTATCTAAAACTCATGTTCAAGGATTAACAGACTTTAACAAAGTTAAAAACACTAACCAACCACCACAGAGTTTTTTTGTTTTCAATTCAGTATGTTATTTATCAGAATATGTGAAAAACATCTTGACAGATTTCACATTAGAGAATGGGCTAATACATATATGATGCAGGTGCAAATTGTGGAAACCAAATTTACTGAGTATTCACCGAGTGCTTTCTATTTTTTTCCACTAGTTGATCGTGCTACTGCGCGAGCACCAGTTTGTTATCTAACGTGGGTGTTTATTATACACTAGTGATCGTTAATATCTGCCTATCATTTTAACATCAATTTAAACTGAGAAGGACATTAATGAGAAGGACAGAAAGCGTGACCAGGTTTCCCACCTGGTGATGGTGAAGCTGATTTTGTCAGCAACCGCCAGGATCCTCTCCAGGTTCTGGGAGCCAAAGGTGCAAGGCTTCCTGAAGGGTATACCAGGGGGAAGGCCCTCAATGATGACTGAGTCCGGATTGTTCTTGATCCTCTTGTAAGGCACTTGGACGGGATACTTGATGCCCAATGCCTCCCCATACTTCCTGTTGAACAGATCTTGGACCTGTTCTCGTAGCGTGTTGGCCAAGTCAATCCTGGATAGCTTGGACTCCAAGCACTCTGAAGACAGGAGACAACATTTTGGAATATTATCTTTTTAAATATCTGTTCCAACAATACATTTTCTTAGAGTCTGGAGAAGGTTTCCAGCTCCGTTCACTCAGTATTCAAAGTGTGATAAATATCAATACACAAAGCCAACTTCTATTCAAACAATCCACTGCTGCTAATCTAGGTGTCTAAGTGGTGACTTAAGGTCAGAACTGACACATACCTGAGAATCCAGGCCTCTTGGATAAAGCTGCAGTATCCTCTGTTACTGGTGCTGTGTCCTTGGTGTCCAGCTCTTTGGAAAAACATTTAAAGGTTAAACTTTAGTTTCTGTCATCTCTTAGGATTTACTGAACACAACAAACATTTAGAGCTGCTCCTTGAAAATAAAAAAGAAAGGAATAAAAAGCTAAAGGAAATCCTTGCAAGGACTTTCTTTCTCCTTTAGAAGAGCACATGAACTGGATTTGACCTCACACTTTCAAGCATGCAGTGGACAGTGCAAACAGTACCTTAAACCTGCATTATGGTGTAACTGTCTGCATGCAGCCTATTTCCACTGTCTTCAAAGATACTACTTTATATTCAAAGCCTTAAATATTACAATATGTGCAATGGCTGCAGATTTACATATTGAAAATATACACTGCAGGCACAGCAGAACATACAGAAGGTTAAATGATGTTTACTGATCCACACACTTCGAAGAAAACCGCTTTACAGTCTCAGTTAGCATGATCTAAATCAGAGATGACTAATGTAGACAAAACACTGGGAGTAGAAACAATACATTATGTATTCATGACCATGACAGGCACAACTTGGCTCTATATTTTCAGCAGGGCTTTTAGGTAAACATGTCGTTTATAGCACAGAGTTAGTGAATAATGTGGTTTCCTAATTTGGTTGTTTTCTTGGATTCGACTTGCACTTATAAACATCATGGATGTATGACGTCTAACAAGAAGTATAAGACAGACATACCTGAATCACAGACAGGGATGGAAGGCATCTCTTGTTTTACTTGCTCATTTAACAGCTCAGGCCTGTACAAACCACAACAACAAAAAAGACATTTACTAAGCAGTAAATTATTCTTAAAAGTAAAAGTAATGTAAATACAGGACCTAATGCGTAATAATGAAATGACACACAACATACTGCAACAAATCAGGCAGTTTTCTATATGCTGTTACCTTTTAATAAAAAACTGGATTTGACTGCTAGCTGCCAAGATCTTGCGTAGCTTGGCCGCTCCAAAGCAGTTGGGCCTTCGGAGAGATATTCCCTCTGGCAGCCCAGTGACATATAGATCGTCTGGGTACATCTGGAACTTGGAGTAGGGCACCTTGGCTGGTTCAGGTAGGCCTAGGGCATCAGCTAAGGAAGAGGAGATGGCAGAAACAAAGGAGGAGAAAAGAACAGACCTTAGTTCAGAGACTGCGTCTAAATCTGGTGCATTACAATTTGGAGCTAATTTTAGTAAATCTGCCCATTATAAACATCAGTAATAATGAGATATTCTTCTCTTCTATAAAGTTAATTGCTGAGATTTGGCAACATCATTCAAATAATTCAAACAACACAGGAGACGAATAGTCGATAGTCAAACTTAGCTCAAAGACAAAAAAAAAAAAAAGACATGACACAAACATCAAAAAACATCCATCCTAGTTTACACAGCGACTTCAAAGTTATATAGGTTTTACTGTCTAGTGAGCGATTATTCTTAACATTTCATAATCTCCAATTCTAGGTGTAGCCACAAAAACAATCTGGCTATACTGGTGGATTGTTTACAGTCTCTTTACAATTACCTTACTTGTATTGTTAGACACCTTTTTACTGTTGTAGTGTTTACTCTTACAGTAGTCAGCGTCCTACATACAGTAACAAAACACCACACAACTGCTATAAAAACACTGATGTGAATTGAGATTCTTTCTTTTCAACGCCTCCAATTTGCCCCACGCTGAACAGATTAATTCCTATCTGATATATTATTTAAAAACTTAAATGTTACAATATTAATATTAAAAAAGACTTTAAAAGATTAACTTTTTAATCTCTGCACATTGGTAAAGTGTGTGTACAAATGTGGGAGATCAAAGTCTTACTGTAAAATTAATGGATCCGACATAACGTCCCACTCTGGTATGAATGAGGGTTAAGCTCCCACACTACAGGTAGCTTACCATACTTAATGCTGAAGAGGCTCTCCACTTGTCTCCGAAGCTGGAGAATCATTTCTCCAATGTCCTCCACCAGAGTCCCAGCTGCATGAGTCCCACAGATGAAAACACCAAAAGTATCAAAAGAGAATTATTACACAGGGACAGCTCAGTTAGTGGAAGACTTCCCACCTGTGAAAATTACTATTTCTCCCCTCACCAACTTCATTTTGATAAATTCTGCCTGTTCTACACTGACCTGGTAATGACAAACTGAGTTTGTGGTGTATTATTAATCATCTGAGCCTATAAAAATTGGATGTGGATAAGAAATACGCTAAGGACAGCAAATGCAAAAAATATATTTTATTTTCTATGTAAGTTACCACCTTTGGGAGCCTAGTAACAAAAGAAAATAGCTCGAGTAGGTGTGCTGTTCAGTGTATGTCTGGTTCAAAGGTTTTGTAGCCTCTATATTTTTATGTTCCAGTACAAATGTAGTGGATTTTATATAAACAAGTGGCCCCTGAAGACATATTTTCCACCATACCTTCAGAGGATCTTCTGATGCTCTGGGAGGCTGCACTAGGCGACCGAGCTTCAGCTGTTTAATACAAGAAAATGAGAAGTGTAAACATGAAGCTGGTTGTCTGATTTAATAATCAGAGCACACTGTGAGTAAAAAGTCACAAAATCAGCAGTTAAAGTTACCACTTATATGGCTTTCCTCTGACACATCTCAGTGGAATATATTCAGCATTAGTTTGATCAGTTTTTCTGTTCATTCAACTGTGGCTATATTATTTGAAAAGTGCATCTAGACCTGGAAACACAATCTAATCTTAACACAATCAGTGCAAGTTCTGATGAGATCTGAAGAGACAAAACTCCTTGATCACTGTAGCACACCTAAAAAGCTTGTTTACAGTCTACAGATTAGTTATTTTTACAAATTCTAAAACTCTTGTCTTCTAACATCAATCTAAAATCATCAGCCGAGTGCTTTACTATAGAGCATGTAACAGAAAGCAATACCAAATGTGACACTTGCTGCACTTACCATTATTGTCTTCCCATTAGAGGTCATTTGTGAAAGAAAACTTAAACAAAGCACAAGCAAATCAATAAAATAAATTAAATGTCTCCTGAAAGCAGTGTAAGCTAAATCCAAGACCACACTGAGTAGACTCTTCATGCTCTGCAGTACAGTAATAACGCTACAGTAACTGCACACACATATGCATTAATGTAAAAATGGCCACATAATGTTTAATCTAATGCATAAGAAGGAACAAAGTTCACTTCGCATGCTGTATATTTTCAATGATCCCCACAGCAATCACTCATTTACTGATGACTTTTACTCAGCCATTATTAAATGTGCATTTTGCTTTTCGGCTTTTGTTAAAATCAGGGTGAACAGGAACTACTTTCTGCTGAAGTAAAAGTGAAAGTCTACTCAGACGTTCTTGGTAAGCTTACTCTACTCACCTACAGTTTAGTGAAGAGAGCTGAGCTCTGTGTTAGACAGAGGTGGGATTTGGGAGACTTGATAGGACATATGTGGAGTAGTTTGGTCTCTCTAATACAGTAACTAATTGTTTTTGGGCAGCAGGACTAGAGGACAGTGCAACTCAAAATCTGTAAATGTCCACAATGCATCAGTCTTAATAACAGAAGTGATGAAAATCAACAAAAGGTAGAATCAACCTTTATTCTGTGGCATAACGATAAAAGACACAGAGAGTGAGTCAAAGCCACAGACTCAATCACACAGCCCGAGCTGATGCATAATGTCTTTCACAGATTAGAGCTAGAACTTGGAAGAATGGGGAAGGAGAAAAGCTACACTAGGTCAAAGTGTGGGAGGTGGGGGTTTTAAGGTTGGGGTTGTGTTTACTAGAACCTAGTAGTTCTGATCGATGGGAAAATAAAGTATCTTAGAAAAGTGTTCATACGTGCCGCAGCTTATTTAGAATCCTAAATAAGTGTGGGGTGGCAGTGGTGGGCACTGGGTGGCACCAGTGTGGCTGTAAAGCCGTGGGTGGAGCTGTCATTCCAGGACTGCAGTGTGATGAGGAAGAACAAATGGAGGTGGGGGCTGAAGTTACCTGCGTGGTTTTCCATTGAGTGATGGGGAGCAGAGGGAGCAGAGGGAGCAGAAGGAGCAGAAAGGGCTGAGGGAACTGAGGGTGAGGCTGTGGCTGGACATGATGCAGCTGTGACAGGCTCGGCAACAGACTCGCTGGGCTCCTCCCCATTCGTACCAGCATCTGAAGAAACATTTGTTTTTTGTTTTTTTGCAAGTGCCACTTACTGCACTATAAATACAAGCGAGCAGCAGGAAATATGTTGCTGATATTTCCTGTACTGGTGTAGATACTTCCTGTGATATTTAGATATTTCCTGTATTATTGTTGTAGCTTGAAGACACAGGTTTTTAAACAAAGTCAAAACATACTGACTGTGTGGGAGACTCACTTTCTAATGTACCACACTGTAAAATTTAGGGTTGCATCTGTGGCCTATTTTTTTCTCTCTTCTCTCGGCAGCAGCCGCGTGATGGTGATCAGCCTGAATTATTTTGTTTTAAGTAGATTTCTCTTTGGTATAACAGGTTCTGTTCTCAGGGATTAATTGATTTAAGCTTACGGGAAGTGCTCATGTCTGACGGCACATTGCGTGGCTGGCCATGGTGGTTTCCCTCTTTTGTTTATTTTGACCAGCCTGCCTTTTGTTCTTGTTTGGGACTGTGTGTTTTTTTTTCCTTGTGTGGTTAAGATCTGATTTTTGTTTAATATTTAGTTTTTCATAATAAAAGAAAAATAAAAAGCACATTGTTGCAACTTATGTTGCTGACCTCAAAGACTCTGGGGTTTTAACACTTAGCGACTAGCCTCAACATCACAGGAACTTAATGACCCCTAGCTGGGGACTTCCCTTAACCTGAACTTGTAAGCACTAGTAGTGGTTTTGAGACCTGCTTGTGTTCCCACTACATTTTAGACATACATTTTTTTTATTAGCCGGTAGGCAAGCGCAGATAAAAAAACCCAGCAGAAATCACAGATCAGCTAATGCATATTGTCCTCAAACACAGACAAAGGTCTGGATGTCGTCGTTAGACCAGCAAGCAGGTTTTATGCTATTTTATTTTTTAAGGTTAAATTCTGCTTGCAGCAGATACAGCAATAAAATGGTGGCTCAGGTGACAAGTCGACGAGAGATGTCAGCTTGACAACTCACAACTGACAGCGCTGACAGCACCCAGGTAAGCAACTAAAACTTTTAAAGCTGAAGTTTAGTTTCAAGAAGTCGCCATTAATGTGGGAGAAATACAGGGGAAACTAAACAAATCATGCCAATGGCTACAACTGCTATAAACCACAAAATTAATATCAATATCAGGGTGATTGGACCTATACAAATAAATATACACTACAATCATCAAACACTCATTTGATCTATTTAAATAACAGTGTGACTTCTCACCAGTTTCGATTTACCATCAAAGGTAAGATTTATGCTGATCTTTGTTTTCAGTTGAAGCAGAGCACAGCCACTTTGACAAACTTTCACTTTGAAAAACACTTGGGTCTCCCACACAGTGAATTAGACATGTTCTTTTTTATGTTTTAGTCTAAATCACAGTGTTGGCTTCAATTAAGACTAAAAGTATCTCTTATCTACAGATGCAACTCTTCTAGTTTCAGTGAATTACTCAATTTTAAATTCGGGCATCAGGTATGGCCACTGTCGGGAGGTACAGAAGGTGACAAATCAAAATTTATTACCAAAATGTATAAGCACAACACAGTCTTCTCAGTAGCAACAAGTACTCACAAATAATTATGTTTTTGCCTCTCTCAGGGTTGGTGAGCACTACACAATGTCCTGATATTACAATTCAATAAAGTTGGTGATTGCAGCTAGAGAAGAGACAGCAAGAGATGAAGACAAAAGCCTGTATAAAAGCCTCATACAGGCTCAGTATGTCAGTAACAACAAAACCCATCTTTGAATACTGTTTATATTTTAGGAAATGAAGAACTGGCTGCCAAGCATGTGCCTACTTACCTGGCACTGTAACCTGAATGATCTCTCCATCTGGAGGCTCCGTTTTAATCCTTTTCAAAGCAATGCAATCTGCAGAAGGACCTGTGGAGATTGAACAGTGATAGAATGTGTCTGAATGATGACAGGGAGACTTCCACCAACAGCGCAACACTTTTACCTTTCTTTATAACACACATACCTGCTTCACACTCCGTCAAGGGACTCACACAAGCACTTGTTGATCTGTAAAGTAAAATAAAATGTGGGTGATTTATAAAAGTCCTATTTCTCTGGCATGACTTAGGTCAGGTTTTAGGCCATGGATTGTAGTTATGATTAAAAACATTCTGTTGTGATCATTCAGCCTGATTCGCCCACTCCTAGAAAGAAATGTTACACTTTTACACATCTTTCACAAGTGTACACACACACTAGGCATGTTACAGGGGAATGTCATCCAAAATTAGACCAAATCAAATATGAATTAAGGACTGTGATTAAAGCATATGAGAGCAACTGTTAAAATTCAGTATGCACTATGAGTAAAGTTGGTCACAAATGCAACATGATCCAGCTGCAAACCACTATATATTATATATGATTATTTCCACATCATAAGTCTGCAGGGTAATGCTAAATTTCTGTGTGGGCTGTGCTCAGACCTGCTGCTGTGAGGATTGCTGACCAGCTCGGTTGTGGTGGGTGGGATGCTTAGGCTGTCAGGGAAGCTGTCTTCAGGCGTGGAGCCCAGGTCATGCTTGCCCTCCTCCCTTACAATCTTGCCAGCGGCTTCAACAAACAAGACACAGAAGATAAACAAACACTGCATCTCATTAGCAGAGAACATATGTGGGGTGTAAATATAAAAATAACAACTTGACAGGGCAGTTTTAGGTTCCTATGGTTAACTATAAAGATCCTGATATACTGTACTGTACTCTATCTAGCCAATGTTTCACATATTGCACACATGGAATCCTACCAAAATAATTACATTTAGCGTCCCTTTTAAATAATATAGATCATTTCTCAGTTTAATGAAAATGCAGGCCGAGTCCTTCTAGACAGAACTAAGTCTAACAGCAGGATATTTTGCACTACTGTAAAATATTCTTCTGCCACGGGAGCTATAATCAGCTTTTGTTGAAAGTCTTCTAAGAGCTCAATAAACTGTGACCGAGATTTCACAGGTTCACTGGATGTCACACTGTACAAGACGGGTCTAATAAAATGTAAATCTGTGACAGACTGTACAGTGTCAGTTTGCAAGCATGTCACGTCGTAATATAATCTGACATCTGGAAAATAAGTGTTTACTCAAGCACAGATGCATCGTCAACTTACATCACTCATCTGTGTGCGCTCTTATGTTTTGAAACTGCAGAAAAAAGCAAGTTTCAGCCATAGCGCTGACACAGTTTATATTTACTTTATATTAAAATGGTGCTTCACAAAGACAGTATCTACATAACACTGTGGCATGTACATGTATAGCACACAATACATTCACAATGTCTAAAACAACTTAAAAAACAAGCATTTTGTGTCATTTCACACCATATTCAAATTGGTTTGAGGCTCGAACATCAGTCACATGAAGAGAACCTAGGACCACCATTATGGCTTGGATGGCCAAATATTTCTCTAACAGTTGTCAACAAAAGCCCAAAATATCACAGCTCTAAACATAGGGTCTATTCAACTTTAAGGCCACTTTGGAGGCCGCAGTTTATGTTTAATGGTGTTGCACTGGGTAGAATCTTCAGTTCTCTCTGTATTTGACTGTAGTAGTTTTAGTTAGATGTAAAATATGGAACCAGGTCAGTGATATAGAGTTGATGAATACGTTTTTTGTTTACAGAAACTGCATCTACTATAGACGATGAAATGAGACTGTAAAGATGCAATTCTAGAAAAAGAAAGACACATTTTTAAGTATATGAGAGGCACTGGCACGAGACGTCAAATAGGCCAAATCACAGCTCATCCACAAGAAAATTATATTAAAACAAAAACATAATAAATCATGTTCTTACCAGTGAAAATCCTTTCATCAAACATTCTGCAATAGAAAAAAGGCCATTAGTCATTGAGTTCAAAGACTGTTTAAGCTCTTAGGGAAAAAATCATGATGCAAACACTGTACATGTGGAGGAACACATTATTAACAGCTCTTTAAGCACATTAACTGCTCTGTAAACACTCTTAGTCAAATTATCAAGTAATTGAGTCACTCCTGTATTATCACTGAATCTCTCTGACTAAAAATAACTAAGTGCATGTGATATACTTCTGGACTGCTTAGGCTCAAATCCGGCATAGTACTGCTCAGTCTACTACTGCCTCTTCTCCTGCTGTGACTGTAATTCATCTTCAGATACAACTAGTTCTCTAAGTCTTGTTTATTTACATTTATATGTAAAACCTTTTGAGATTGTAGCTGAACTTATGAAGCTTTAAGCTGTGAAACCTTTCTGATCAACTCTCATATGCACAGTGCTACTAATGTAAACACCCACTATCACACAATCAATATTTACTGTTTGAGAAACATTAGCTAAAAACTATGCACTAAGCTGTTTAAGGAAATTACAGAATCATTTTTAAAAATGGAAACTATATATTTTAAACATTTACATCCTCGTTAGGAATTAATGGACCTGGAGCCGAGCGCTACAGCTAGATAAACAAGCCACAGAGAGACAGACTAATGCATTAGAGGTTTCTAGTCTTCTAATGGGTGGCTCATTGATGACAAGAAAGAAAATATTAAATGTAATACCACTGTTATCCTTGAGGAAAGTTATGCTAACCTGTGGCATGCTAGTGTTCCAAAAACACAAAATGAGATTTTCATAGTAAATGACAACATCTATTTGTCTATAATTTTGAACTTTAATGACTTGTAACACAAGAATAAAATGTGATGTTACATAATTAAGATTTAAATGAAGAGGTTTCGATAATTTAGCCAAACATCAGAATTAACTATCAGTTTAAAAATGATCAGAGACTGTCAACAAAGACTATGCCATGCCAAAGAAGAACATCAGGGCTTACATCTGGAACATCTCTCAATGACAATGGGAATGTGATGTAATTCTGAATTAATCGCATTTTCAATCTTTCCTAATTGTATTAACACTAATGAGCTGCCTGCAGGATTCGTTAAAAGATGTGTTATCTCAAACAAGGCATGGTGGCTCATTTAAATTAGCTTAAACAAATGGATGGAAGAGCAGCCGTTAGCGCAACATGCTGGCAAGGGAAAGTCTTCTGGGACGTGAATGGAAATGGTTTACCAGTCAGCGGGACATAGTGTGCTGACGGCACCAGACGATTAACAGACAGATGGTATAGGCTGGCTAGGCTGGTAGGTGCTTATTAAAAATCTTTTTTAAATAAAAGTTTCAGAAGAAGTGCCATGTTGTAATTTGGTGAAGTGGAGCTGGGAAATAATGTTGTGGTGTCTGGGCAAATTATGATCTTTTCTCAATGACCAAATTAAACTCGGTTACTGTTTCATTAAAACATGCATTGGTGTTTTTCCTTGGAAACCTATTAATGTAAAGAGTCAAATATTATGAATATATCCCAAAGATTTATGTCTGAGTAATAAGATATACCACTAACAATATTTGCACAACTGTAGACCAACTCGTGCTCCTTATTTTTCTCTTTTAAACTGTAGTGTTAAAGAGTTGCTTACCGTTTGACTATGAAACGGATTCCATGGCGCTCATCCAGGATACGTTTGAGCTTGGGAACTCCATAGGTGCAGGGTCTCTTGAAGGGGATCTGGTCTGGGATGCCTATGATCTCAACAGCCCCTGGATCACAGGCTATTTTGCGGTAGGGGACAGGCACCATGTGATCTAGACCGAGGGCCTCAGCTTAAGGTGGACAACAGTAAATAACGAGGCTTAGGAGCAATACAATGTGACGCTACCGAAAGAATATCACTCACATATTCACTTCACCACTATGTAATGGTGTCTTTTAATTTACTTAATACATCTGTTACTCTATAAGCATCAATTTGCACGTATGTTTAGAGATGTGAACGAGAATTTGGTGCTGCATGCTTAAATAAGAAAAATCCTAAAAATAGATCATGTGAGCCATGATTTGGAAAGAGCTAGCAGACTCACAGTATCTACTGTAAAAGTACACTGCAGGTGGAAACCCTGGAAGGATCCTTTGAGTACTTTCACAAAGGTAGAAAAACAATATTTCAAGATGAATTTTCTTCACCTTAAGCTGTTCCTCCTAATAGTATGCTGTGGTTAAATAAGTGTCTTACGTATCACTGAGGAAAACATGATCAAACCAAAGCACTGACCCCAATCCATCAACATCCATAGATACGCAAAGAATCATCAACTGAGCATGAACAATTTGCCTGAGGAGGCAGAGATACCATTCTAAATTTTACCCTATAAACAAAACTGAGGCCGAAACAAAATCAAAATGCAAAGAGAGATATGTTCTTCTCACCATATCTGCTGTTGAATAAAATCTGAACGCATTCTCTCAACGTGTTGATGTCTTCAGTTTCCCGAATGAATGAGTCCCATTTTTCTGTAAGAAAAGAATTAACGGAAACAAAACAAATCCCGTCAGTGCTTTATGTACGATAAAACTTTATCAGAGCCTAAACTTTCAAATGAGCACTTTTTCATTGTAGTGCTTAACATCTGAAAATAATCTCCTCCATCTACTCAAAGGGAACTTGGTAATTCAGCACAATCTTCTTAAAGGATTATTCTTGACATGTTAGTAGCTTAGCCCGTAATGGTTAAACATTAGAATAGTTTAGTCATAGCTCAGTAAACAATACTTGGCCACTGTACTAGTGAATCTGAACACTGGAAAAGATGTCAAACAAAGTGTGTAAAATCCTCCTCCGGGATAATAGATGTTCTAGGAATTAACTGTGACAACATTTTATAGCCCAACATGTGTGAGCAGAACTTTGAAAAAGAAATAAACTATGATGACATCACAGTCTCTTAACAACTTTATATCATTAGTATTTGAGTACTGCGTTGTCCTGCAATGTCATTGGCTGCAATCAACACTGACGCTGAAATATCTGTGATGAGCAAATATCCAATCTGAAGTCTAATATATGCTTTTGTTAAAGATTTAATAATGTTACACGCTGTGGATCTTACCCATACTTCTCAATGCACATTTTATAAACAACATTTAGTCAAAATTAGTCTTTTGTGGCCTCGTCATTACAAAGTCAAGCTACATGGTAACGCTGTCCTAACCACATGACCCACAAAGCCGTATTTCTAACTGTAGTAAAGTTTCACACATAACTATTTATGTGTCTCAGGAAAAGAAATTTGAGGTCAAATAATGACAACTACATATTGTGCTGAAGTCAAAAGACGTGTTGCATTGACACTGGGCATTTTACTCAGTGGAGGTTTGATAAAAATGTTCAGTCTTACCTGATTTTTCATGCACTATAGAGAAAAGCAGCCTCTTGGAGATGTGGATGCCTGTAGGGCTCTGACCCTGCTCCCCAGGTACTCTTGTTGTCTCATCTGAAAACCCAACACAAATTATACATATATTAATATCAATAAATTTTCACTACTGTCAGAAATGTTCACATAGCCTTTTTTTCATTCAGTAATTATTTTCCCTAGCATTCAGTACTACAGTATACCTGGACTAACTTAATTAACTGTATAAGATCAAAAATGATGAGGACAGACAATTAAACATATTTCCTGAGACCTTCTACATTTCAGAAATATGATTTCTACTCTGGAATTGCAAACAAAAATAAGTAAATGCACCTGACTGCTGGTGTCTGCAAGTTAAAGGATTCATTAGGAGACATGATTATAACAAGGACATGTGCTATAAAGGTAAAGTGCCGCTTTGAATAAAATAATGAGCAAGATAATAATCTGACTTCAAAGCACACCGCTAATTTATCACTTTCCCAGGCACCCTGGACACATAGGGAGAAACACTTTTCTTACAAAGATTTCACTACATAGGAAGAAACACTTTTCTTACAAAGATTTCACTTTTCATCATTATTATGATTATTATTATTAATGTTATGTCAATCTTTTTACCTCTATTCACAGGAGCAGTCTTTTCAAATTCACTCACTAAAAAGCCAATGTTTGGCTTGCAGTCAAGGTCTGCATGTTTTCAAATGTTCCTACAATATAATATTTTCTGCCTACATTATTGGATTATAGATAAGCAGCTACTCAAATAATCATGTTTCATTGTTGGAATCTACTCTCCAAACCACAAATGCACATTTACCATTGCTAGCACAATCTTTAATAGACGTGTTTTTGTCTGTCCCTGCTGTCCAGTTGGTCAGTCTGTCCTTGCCCAGGTTGAGGAGGGACATGGGTTTGAAATCCAGCTTGCCATCTGGGTGGGGTTTGGAGGACATGGGCATGCCATACAAGAAGTTTGACAGGACAGAGTTGCTGGAAGTGCCTGGACTTGAAGACGTGGCTAGCTGGGGAGTAGTCTTCCCTGTGCCATGGCTGCTCGGTGTTATGACAGTGGTGGAAGAGTTGTGATTGACATCGGTGCTGGACTTGGCTTCTCGAGGCAAATCTTCTGCTGGCCTGAGCACAGAGACAAAACCAAAATAAGGAAAAATGTTCTGGCTAGAGGTTCAACTGAATCTTAACCAGAATATATGATCTTTTGGAGGGTTACAAACATCACAGCTTGACATCAAGCTTTTTGTCTGCCAACGTTATCACTTGCCAAGCATCTCTTGGCTTATAATGTGATTGCTGCAGGAAAAGCAAGTCAGAGTAAGTAAGATAAATGGAATCAGATGACGGTGTGTCTGCATGACAGATTCTTTGATATTTTAACTTGCTTTTATTTCCCGGTTCTTCAGCCGTTTTGTTCCCTCTACTTTGCGTACTTGTCAAAGGAAAAGAGGCAAAGAGACTAACACAAATTTGAGTATATCTTACCAACAGTTACTGTACTGCATGGATTTTCAGACTGTTTATATTCAACTTTATTATACAGTAGTAAAACTCTGAGAAACCCCTGAGCAGGCTTCACTAAAACTGAAAAATGTAAATGTTTGGTACTGTTTTGGCAGCTAATAGGTGATGCATTGACAGTTTAATGAAAAACAAAGAAGTGCTACTGATCAGACTTAATAGTTTCCTTAATCCAATGAATAGGATTTTTCTTTATTCAGTTCAATACAAATTCAAAAAACTTTATTGGTCCCCGAGGGGCAATTTGAGGCACGTAGAGCAGTGTTGCACAAACACAGAACTAACAGTAATTAGCAGTAGTTATCAAAACACTATCGCTGCTCCTTATTCAGCTTCTGATATAGTTAAAATGTTAAATATTGTTGAGCTATTAGGCAAAAATATTCTGGAGAAAATGTTTCTCTGTAGCTGAATTAAAACGGTGTCCATCTGTAACTAATACACAACAGCCTGCCTGCTACCAATAACTAACTACAGAAGACGCCAAACTGAAATACCAAACATCTTTTATTAATTTGCTTCGGAGTGATCAAATGTGAAACAGCTGGATTCATCATCTGATACAAACATTCAAACTGCAAACTTAGCATCCTAAACAGCGGTGTATTGTTCAAAAACAACCTGAACAAACTCCCTTCACACACGCTCACCTTTTTACTGTGAACTGGATGCGGTGGCTCTGCTCCAGAATCTTCATCAGTGTCTTGATGTCATACTCTAACGGTTTCTTGAGGGTAACTCCCTCAGGCAAGCCGTGGGCCACCACACAACTCGGGTCCTTCTGGATCCACTCATAAGGCACAGGGACCAGGCTGCTCTTTCCCAAAGCCTCACCTGCAAATAACAAGGATGCATAAGTGTCTGTGCATACAAGGAATTTGACTCCAGTTTCTAGAGGCTTTAACAATTACAGAAACAAGGAAGATACACACAAACACGCCCAAGCAAAGACTGCTCGACATATGGCAGATATATATATATATATAACTGCTCCTGCTCCTGAACAACTCAAACCTATTTTAATACCCTATTAATCCTGGTGTAGATTAGTTAAACATGTTTTTTTCACTTAGGGCAATACTGACTAATCACTAGGGTCAAAATCATGTGATTAAAAATGAGTGACTCCTTACTGTAAAGTACAGTGAAGACTTCCTCCACCATCTTCCTCAGAACAAAGATGTTGGATTGAGCATCTGATGGTGCTCTCGGTTTCCCGTGCTCACCATCCTTGGACAGTTTGCTGATGTCGCCTTCCTGGTCTTTGGTATGGGCATTGGCTGTAGTCAAATTTTGCAGACATGGCAGCCCTAAAGCCAAATGACAAAAGTTACATTTCATTAATGTTAAAACAAAAGCGCACAAGAACAAGAGGGTTGTGAGTCCAATGTGAGTTTTTAAAATTTCCTTGACTTCAGGGGTTACTAAGAAACAAAAAACTAGATGATTGAGGGACTTGTTTTTTTAAGAGAAATGCATATATTACATTGTAAAAAATAGTGCTCTATAAATTAATGATTTGTTAATCAAATGTTAATGAAAGGTCCTCAGTTCAATTCCTCCTCACCAGCTTTAGAAGGTGGAGTTAATGTCCAAACACTCATTCCTGAAATGTGACTTGTCTTACAACCTTGTATACTAGTATGTTGATCTGGAATGAGCCCAGAATGAAAGTGCTTCTAATCTGGGTAAGAGGTGTACTGCAAAATGTCTTCATAACACAAATTGACATTATTACACACATTATTTAGCCTCCAGCCTTCCTGCAGATTGTCACTGTATTCTAAATGTATAAGAATTAAAAAATATATAGTGTCAGAAATGGTGTGAAATTAATGTCATGCTCAATACATCAAGGGATGACCTTGATCTATGACGTCTATCTTTAACAAACAGAACCTGCAGCAATAATTTAAACTAATCTTCTCCTAAATAAAGTCTATTACATGCTTACTGTTTAAGAAGTAACATGAGTCATAAAATGTGAAATGTCTGTAATTTTGCAAATGTACAACGTCAAATGTTATGTTAAATGAGATGTGAAAAAAAACTATCTGTTAATATCATTTTATCTTATAAAGAAAAATAAACTGTTTAAAACTGCAGCTGCTTTGTGATTCAATCATTTTATGTTCATCTCATATTAAGCATAACTGCAAGCAGCTGCAGTTATTGAAGCTTTTGGCTGAATTAGCAGTTGTGTGATCACAAAACTGCAAAATCCTATCACTGCCTGATACAACTGCATTTTATAAACTGTCTCACAAACGCAGCTATAATAACACTGATCAATGCTCTATCGAGAATGAGTAACGGAAACCAACATTCTCAGTTTTTCAGAAATGCAGAACTTACGGCAAAACTTGTAGAAGTCTGTTTGGATTTCTCTCCTGGAGTTGAGGAACACTCTGCCCTTTTCTGTGCCGACAGCAATCACACTGTCCTCATGTACGGTGACGCACGCCACCTCAGCATTGAGCTTAGACATCGCCATGCACTGCAAAACATACAGTCATCATTTACTATAAATTACTACTAAGATCTTCGAGTTCATTAAAAAAAAATCTACGTTTAATTGTGAAGTTAAACATCTTGACACAACAGACTAATAACATTCAAAATGAAATGGCACCGTGTGATAATTTCTCAGGGACGTACCACTGAGTCCAGGGCTGACACCAGGCTGGTGAGGATCTCCTGCCTGGCTGACACCAGCGGGACCTGTGGCTCACCCCGGGAGTTCGTCCTGATGCCATCACATGCCAGCTTCCTCATCTGAGCCATGCCTCTGCGGGGACCAGATGAACACGGTTTAGACAGGAATCCACAATGAGATGTAAAAAACACATGTACACATCCAGCAGTTGCCTGCATTCAAAGCAGTTTCTTCTGACATCATTTGGTTTGACTTTAAGCAAATGTAACCTTATTAAACTTGCATCCTGAGCATCCATCTCACACTCGAGACAGCGAGATAAATGAAGTTAAAAAGAGTGAAGTTGCAGAATATGTTTATATGCCTTTAGAACAAATCCAACATTAACTTTACACACTAAAACTGGGTAATTACACTGGAAATGGCTTAATTATTATGTTAATTTACAGGGACACAATCAGGTTCACTCAGTGGTACACATTAAAGCTTTGCTGGTGTAACAAAGGGAAACGAGAAATAAGAAACTTTGGATGGAAATTTATACGGATCGCAACAGAATAAGCAGTATCCCTAATAACAAGTCCAAGTGTGCCATTACCAGCAGTACAAACATGGATACTTCCAGATGCTGCAGATAACATTAGCTGTTTATACATACATTAATTCATACATTTTAATGCATTTAATGGATTCATAATTGTATTCACTGTATGAGTTCATAGTCAAAGATGGAACCAGTATCTTCAAACTTAAGTTCATCACTTGCCAGTTTAAACTGCAGTCTTTCTGAATGCAGATACAAACATTGTACAGAATTCATATGATGATCATTGTGGTACCAGATGCATTAGCAAGAGAAGCCATTAACAAGAACCACGCTGATGTAACGTGCCTTCATTTAACAAATCATAAAAGAAGATTGGAATACTTTAGAAGAAGAATCGGAAAAAGGCCTGTGAGAAAAAATATAATAAAGGTTTTAACAGAATTCAAGGAAAAAACGATAATATACATATTAAGATGTGGTCATACAGGACTCAGCAGCACACTGTAAAAAAAGCAGAACACAGGACAGTGTGACTTTGCTTGTCACAAGTGTGCAAAGACACTTTGTGCTTCAGTGTTAAAGCTATGCACATGAGAAGAGATCAGATTCAAACACAAAAGTGAAGTTTAATTTATGGTATAGTTGCAAAGACGTTCAGGAGACTTTCTGCTTTTATTTAACTTTTAAATTATAAATCAGTTTGAGAACATGTGATAGTTTCATTGTTATTACTATTGACAGTTTATGGGACTGTCGTGACTGAGTATGTTCAGTTGACTCTGGCTGCCTCACAGCGAATCCAGAGATTGTATCGATGAGAGGAACAGACTGAAAAATATGCACATTGATCTGAGCTCTTGGTTTGTGTGTAATCAATTTTATACAGTCTGTCCATGCCAAAGAGCTGACACGAGCATATACTTTTTAAAAAATGAGTTAGGATGATGCTCTTGCTTAACTGTTTTGCACATATAGGCTTAAACAGGATCAGACTGACATTACCATCCCTAGAGCTATGCTGCTAGCATGGTTAAAAACCTGGTCTGAAATTAGCAACTTATGATTTGCCTTTGTCAAATAGGGATGATTAGAACACATGATGTCATATGAGCCGATTTATACGTTATTTCCTCTCCTTGACAGATGGCACCGGAAAAATAACTACTCGCTGAAGATGGCCAAAATAAGTGCTTAACTTTCCACAATCAAAGCAGCACCGCATCAGTGGAGTAACTACATAATGTATTTGAACAGTAACTTGTTTTTAAAAAAAATCACCTGAACTCTAAATGACAAGATTAACAGAGCAAAGAAAAGTAAAGAGGCAAACAGATAGGGATTGTTATAGAAAAACCTCTGGGCTAAAGCCAGGCACTATGTTCTCATGGCAACTGAAACCCGTCTCCTTGGAAACTAATCTCGGGGCATTTGAACAATGCAGCTCTGGCCTTTAATCTCTCCAGACACTGGGAACCATTATACTAGCCTCTGGCAAGCTCAAACCACTGCCTCAATAGAGAGAGGACAGAGAGGTAGAGAGAGAGATAGACAGAAGCAGAGAGAGAAAGAAGAGGGTGGGTGTGGTGGGGTTCAGCTGCACCAGTCTGAACGTGCCAAGTCTATTGGCCATGGAAATCTGCCTCCCTTGAGGCCACAGCAAACATTAGCCCCCTCCTAAATTATTACAGCCTCAAAATAGATGGCCTCTTTCCCTCACATATTTAAAAGGCAAAGGAAGTAGCACGGAGGAGAAAGGTGGGGATACGCATGGGCTCAGGATAATGCCATGTCAATTACTCTGCAAGAAGAAGCTAAATAATGTCACGGTGCTGTACAACAATGCCGACAGTGGAACAACATTTAATAGCTAAAGCAACACACAATACCCACGAGTCTACTATGAAGCTAAAAAAGGAAACTCAAGATTTGTTGATGCAAATACCTCAATTGCTATGTTGACTGTGAATGACATAAACTTTGTGCTCATGGCAAAATAACCTAAAGGGATCAACAAGTTTTGTAACTTGTGTGACATCATGGACCTCGTTCTTTCGTCTCTACGTTAGAGTGGTCCACTTTAACTTCACTGTTCAGGATCATATAAAATAGGTAATCTGTTAAAACATTAAAGCCTGCTCGTGTTTTGGAAAATTATGGCATGGCAAACATCTACAGCTTCCACCTCTTTACATTTCTATTTATATCTTATTATGAGGCACCAAGAAGGCATACATCATATTTTAAATCCTGGGCAAGCTGCCTAAGTGCCACTTGGAGCTAACCTCTAAGTCAGTTTAAATTTGCCCTGATACTGCGTAACATATGTTTACAGAGGACACAAAAAGGACTTTGGCCACGAAACCAAATAATGTCAATATCTGCACAGGCCAGTCAACGTGACCTATTATGTTTTTATATTTACTTAAAACAAAAAAACTGAGGTAGCTATCACAGCTAGATGTCAGTTTTTCTTACAACAAAAAAGTAGCGTGTGAGTTTTGTGAGTCATGTGACCCGTGACGATGTGAATTCACATATGGTATATTTACACCACTACTCAACTAAGGTCTTTAAATAAGACAATGTTTTTACACATTACATATTAATACTCTAAATAAGCATTAACCCACTAGCTTGGCATCCATTGTCAAAATGCTTTAAATGAGCCTGCTGGCCTGTTAGGAATGGTTTGTTGCTCTTGTTCATGGTGACGTGGTTTTATATGGCG
This sequence comes from Ctenopoma multispine, assembly GCA_034779795.1. NCBI lineage: Eukaryota > Metazoa > Chordata > Actinopteri > Anabantiformes > Anabantidae > Ctenopoma > Ctenopoma multispine. The sequence continues at coordinate 11,232,546 of JAUYWH010000006.1, read as the reverse complement.
AGCAGGACAGCACCTAGTCTACCACAGCGTGCCAGTGCACCACATTGCTACTCCTGCTTGTAAATTCATCCACACATCTTATTATGGCACTGCACTTGTGGCTCGAGGTCAGTGCTGCTCCTTTTAATGCTAACACATAGTGAATGAAACAAGCTCAACATGTACACTCCTACTAATAAAGCAAAAGGTCTATATATGCAGTCATTTCATGCTTTGAAATGCTGTACAGCTTTTTCATTTGTAATAATGTAGTAACAAACAAGCCTCCATTGGAGTGGGTAGGACATGTGTGAAGTTAACTGTGCAAAGTCAAATCTCAATCATCTGTGGCAGTGTTTTTGATAAGTGGATCCCTGTTTTGTTTTTGTTTCACGCAGGCAAATGAGAGCGAGTTATGTAATACACACCCCTGTTAAGGATTTCACACTTTTCCACTGGTCTACAGGTGGCAGGAACATGCCAAGAATTGTTACTGTGTTTTTTTTTTTTCTTTACGAGAAAAGAAATGCATTCAATACAGTCTGCTCAGCCTCAGGGATACACATGATGCCTTTTTGTGAGTGACACTGCAGGTAAACAAAAACTTTGTTTACTTCCTAACTCCATGGAGCACTGCTGATTTCTTTTTATAGCTTTTTTGGTGCTAGCAGAGACAGCACAGTACGGTTTCCAGAAAGGATTCAGCCATGTGCCAGACAAATACTTTGTGCACAATCCTTTGGTAAACCTTTGTTGCTAAAATATGAGGAACATGTGGTTTGTTAAAGTAGTTATCTAAAATAACCTGATGGTGTTCAGACTGTACACACCCCTTCACTAGAAACCTCACCTTTCAGTGAATAATAATCAATGGCTACATGACGCAAGTAAAATAGTAAGGTAGCCATCATACCTACTTACAGTAAGTTGTGGTGTGGTTTGACATCAAATTTCTAAGTTATCATTACAGCAAACAACAACAAGATTCCTTTGGTTACACGGTGTGCTTCTGGCATGTCACTCAAAGCTATTTCGAAATATGTTATGCTTTTTAACTGCTGCAATGTCATACAGGAATCAATGGCAAACAAAAGCCTTAGTTACTTCTTTATTATTTGATGATTTAAAATACAGCAATACGTGGTCAAACATGTAAGGACGTGCGCTCCTTTTTTATCACTAGTACAAAGCATATCGTGTTCATGTGGGTTATCATACATATGCCATGCTAACAATTTAGTGGATCTATCACACATCTTCAGAGTAAACCAACATTCAGAATAACAGGAAATACATATGATATGATTGTCTGATATAGAAGACAACAATCTGTTTAACTTTAGCAAATTTGGTTGGGACCTGTGCAGTACTGTGATATATGGACAACAAATTTACAAGTGGTTAATGGACTTATTTAGTAGGAATTTGATTTAATAATACATTCCCACGAGAGATTATATGACACATACAGGCAGAGCTACTCTTTTAAGTTCACATCGCATACGTTTGGAGAGGAATTACTCTGAAAAACTGGACCCAAGAGTAAAACAAGTTTGAAACCAGAGGATATCACACATGAGAAAAACAGATAAAAATAATGTCTATTCTTTCATAGGTACTCAGAGTCACACACTTACAAGCTAACAAGTTTTATTTAAGTCAGGTGTTTTTTAAACTTTGGTTGTAGTCGGTACCAGACTTGTCAGACAGCCTAGAAAATATGCCTTTAAAGTTGTCTGCCTACAGAGTCACGAACATTAAACAGTTTGGGTTTAAGCTACATGTGTTTGTGTTTCCGGTTATCTTTTTGTTTGTTTGTTTTAGTTGGAGAGAAACTGTGCTACTTCTAGCGATAGTATGTGATTGTAATGACCGATAGCAGCCAATTAGTCATGTATTATCAAGTTTACTAGGTTTTATTAAACTGTAACACGGTTGGTCTTAAGTCGGAAATGCTGTTAGAATCACATCTTTCTATTTACTAATTGTTTTGCTGAACTTTAGCTTAAATGTGCGGTTTCGTCTGTCGTTTGCACTCGCTGGTTTAGCTAGCAGGCTTTGTTGTACTAGCTGGTAACCACATAGTCAGTAATGGCAATGCACTGAGGTTAATTTAGCAAACAGACAGTGTAACACTATCATAAATACTGCTAGCGCTCCATTTGCAAGGTTACAGGGAGGAGTCCCTCTAAACTGAGTTTTCTCATAACCAACAATAACCTTTCTTTTACGCTACTTACGATATGTCTAACTAATCAACGCTGGCTAATTAGCTATAACGGTATCATAATAACGTTGAGCTAGCTAACTAGCTAGCTTAAAGTCGTTAGCTCTACTGCGTTAGCCCGTTTGCTAGCTAATGCTAGCACTTTCCTTTCATCTCGGCACCCAGTCCAGAAATTAGGTTATAATCTGTAATTTCTGAATGTGCAGTGTCAAAAAGCAACGCACGCAATGAAGACACACTGTACAACTGTTCGTGGATGTAAATGACAAAGCGAAATCTCACCTTAATTAGCGATTAAATAGCCTTGTTGCTGCTGTCAATCCCGGAATAGGTTTATTCCCCGTTTTAATCCATAAGAAACGCTCACAATTCCCATCCACAATGTAGCTGCACCGTCTGCTAAAACATCGTAATCCGAAACATCACAATCTTGACTTCGATCGTACGGTTTATAGTCTATAATTTGTGTATTTTTTTCTTAGTTTATTTCTCTTTTCCCTTAACAGAGCAGGGTGTCCCTTTCCCCTTTCTTTGTTCTGTAATCCAGTAAAATTGAAACTCATTCGCCTCCTGCTAATCCCAGCCCAACTCAACAACAGCATCTATTGGCTGCAATTTACATACAGGATTAACGAAGGAACCCCTGAAAAAAAACCCATCAGAGATCAGCATTCATATGGAGGAAATATATTTATTTTATTAGGTTAGTGACAATTTAAATCAATATCTGCCATCTGACTGCAGCTTCACTCTGTCAGCTTCCTGATAGACACCATGAAAGTGGTTTGATGTGATAGTTGTACATTATCTACATTATTTTTAGAATTAGGATCTACCCAAAGTGGATATATTGCGGCTACATGGATCTTTTGGGTATGAAAGTTATGCCATAGCTCTGAAATATGTCTAATAATAATGTTTAATATACAGCAAAGTTCAAATCATAGGAGAAAGGGAGACATTGTCTTATAATAGACATAGTCTGAAACAATTTATTTAAAAAATGTGTTGTAAACCACATATATAATCCACTGCACCACTGTAATCTGGTTAGTTTCACTTACTTTGGCACAAACCTACCCCCGCCTATTTTGAAATATTCACTTAAAATGATTCAACATGAGCAAAAAAAGAAAAAAAAAGATTTTTGCCTGTGCTTCACATTTGCACTACTTTTTGTGCAAATAAGGACGACTTATTTATTCAAATGTCAGTAGCATAACCAATCTGCCCTCCAGCTAAAAACGCAGACATGTGGATAGGACCTGACATTTGCCAAGGCCAACAACTAAAAGTGATATATCTTTATAATGTCTAGATGTTTCATCTTCACCATCAAGGAGTTTGTCCATTTTTCCACATGAAGGAATTACTGCCTCTGCTTCTGGTTGACATCAACTCATTTAAATACCAAATATTTGCCTGAGATGAGCATATGATCTACAAAGCAGAGTTTATTTTAGCTCACAGTACATGCACGTGTGTGTGTGTGTGTGTGTGTGTGTGAGAGAGAGAGAGAGAGAACGGTTGAGGAATGGGTAATTGGTTATGTTTGCTGGCTTTAACTTGCCAAACCACAAACCCCTTACTGGCATTAAATCCGACAGCTCTTTGAATCAACTCTGTAGAAATATACAGATCTACTGTGCTTTGCCTCAAAAACAAACATACATAGGAGACACAAGTATGAAAGTGTGAAATAAAACACCACCAGCCCTTGCCCACATTGTTAATATTTAATGACTCAATCTCTGAAACCATTGCAGCAATATGAACCCTCCAGCTAAAAAGTCTGTGTACAATATCCAATGGAAAATTTAGGTTTTATCTGAGCTGACCAGCACCTGTCCTACATTTTTTGCCCAGGAGACACTACTCCAGGTTTTCCACAACACTCACCTGTGTGTAATGTATCCTGTAAAGCGATAGCAACCTTTGACCAACTACAAACGGGATGAAGACTTGCTGTATAAATTCTACATGAATTGATTGAACATTTTTGCTAATGCAATCCAGATGTTGTCAACATGGGGAAGGATGAGTGGAACACCTTAGGTCAACTGTTTGGGTTTTAGCTCCTGTGACAGCCCTTCAGTAGACTTTAACATGGTCCCAGCATGGAGTCCAATGATGTGCAATGGCTAAAAAGATTTTTTGGAGATTGAACCAATGGCCACCTTACCCAACACCTGAAAAGAGGATTGGTATTGAAATCATCACCGTCAATTCTAACACTCTCCTTCCTAGTGTAAATGTGGTTGATGCTTCATCTCTGCATTTCACCATACATGATTTTGAACTTAGTTTAAGCCAGTGTGGATGGTTAATATATCTCCTCATCCCTCCATGCTCATCATGGCCTGGTGCATCTCTTTCCTGTTTGCAAGCCTGTGCGTTAGAGGAGGCCAGCAACCACGGGAACAGCTGGAAGATGGTCTGATGATTCTCTCATTAGTCCGATTGAACGGCGTAAGGCACTTGTTACTTGTGGACTCTCTGTTTTTATCCATCTCACCTGCCTTGTACATATTCTTTATCATTAGTATTATTAACATTATTGTTCTCTGTATTTCACAATTTGCTCAGTTACTATAACACCTTAAATTCCCTCTTGGGGAATCAGTAAATTGTTATCACCTCTTTACATGACGGTAAGTAATTGTTGGTGGCAGCTCCATGTGTGGATGGTTAAATTATTTATCACTGGCAATTTGTTCTGATTTGTTGTGTTCCAACAACTAAACAGAGTTATAGTCAACAGATTAGCCTATATTATTGTGCAAGAAACCATAGTAATACTGATGATTTACACCACTTAATAGAAAACTGTGGGTAAATATATTACACGTATGTTAGCTGTTCTGTAATATTGTCTTTGATAATTAGTCATTACAAAAGTATGATAATACTTTCAATGAATGTCAGAGGGAATAATACTTTCATATCATGAATCATTGTTGTCAATGATTGCAAGACTTTCAGGATTCAGGATACTTGAAAAGTAACCTGCCATTGATGTCAGCTAGAAAGCTCAGGGTTACTGAACACTGACAAATTAGGACTGAAATGTAATTTACGGGACAAATGGACTCTTTAAAAATAAGGATCAAGACAGAAGGATTTTGCTATATTTTGCCAAAATAGTGTTTCACATACACACAGCACATAAAGGGGGCGAAGTTACGCTTTTAGGGATGTTCTGAAACCTTTTGTTAAAACATTTTGAAACGTGTCGCAATCCAACCTGATCATAACTAAGAAGAATTTAAGTCACTCTTCAAACCTACAGAGTTTATGTTTTATATTCAAAAAACAGATATTGGGTGAAGTTTTACTTTTAAGGTCTGTTTTAATACTTCCAATGATGCTGATCACTCACAATTACTTGTGCACTAAAGCAGGATCAAGAACACAGAAAAGGGGCATCTGTAATGACTTTGCTACTAGTCCTTTCATCAGGTATTAAAAAAGGTGACAAATTACTAAAATTCCCTCAAATCGTCAGTGTCATCCTTCACCAGTTGCTCTGAGTGTCATTGGCCACCTACAGTACAGAAGATTATTACAAAGCTGATGAGCAAAAGTAAAATGTAAAGGTAATAAATAAAACAAACAAAACAACTGAAATCCAGTTCTTCTGTTCTTCAAATCACTGTCCATCAGCCACTTTGCTTTCCGGTTCAAAATTCTGAATTGTCAAAGAGTTCCTGGCAACTTGGATTCAAACTTTCTAACTACTATAAAGCATTGAACGTTGCCATACTGTATGTTATCAGCAGTTGTACTGATAATATCTCTTCATGTCCATGTCCCATTTTCCTTTTCTTTTTTTTGTTTCGTTTTTTTTTTATAGTACTTTAAGCGGTCTTCATGATTGACTAATAGGTGCTTTCTGCAACAACACATAAATTCACTCAAGATAGAGATTCGGTGTTTTGGTATTAACTGTAAACTGAAATGTTCTTTAGGTGTCCATCACAGGATCAGGAGACGTGTCAGTCGAGATTTTTTTTTTGTTTTTTTTTCAAGATGTACCTCTGCATGTCCCATTTCAGTCTCTTCTCTTCTGCTCATATCAATGTTGTTCCTGAAAAGCCAAAACACAACGTGAAGTAGTAGGTAAAAAGGAAGTTGTACAGTAAAGTATTAATAATGCTCTTTCACCAGATACATTCTGAAAAAAAAAAAAAATACAATGAATGAATACCAACATCTTGAGCACTGTCTGACTCCTGATGATGAATTCCATTGGCTGAATTTGCACCATGCACCTGAAAAAGAGGCAGAAATTATCAATACAATACAATTTTTGTTTTCAGCTGTAATACATTTCTAAATGAAATTAAACGGCCATTGTATTTCTGCATTACAGGAAATATTCTGATTATTATACTATACCACTTATAAAAATGCTCCCTAGTTCCCTATCTACGACCTCAACACTTAACATACTTTCCTAGTACTGTGAAAAGTAAGGTTTCTATGCTCTTTTACCGGGCTTTTATCTGGGCGCCTGCGCATAGCCAGGACCAGCTGGTCGACTTGCTGGTTGTGTTCCAAGGCGTTCCTCAGGGCATCCTCGGTGCTGAGCAGCCGCTGGCGCAGGCGGTTTACCTCAGAGTCCAGAGCTGAGGGGTCCAGCATGGAGTAACGCCGGTGGTCAGGTGAAGCTCGTTCTCGGCCCTGAAACACACAGATAAACACTGTTGTTAAATCATTCATATTATACTACAGTGTTTGTGATTAACATGTGGAAAAAAGATTATTATACATTATTCATAAATACAAAGCATATTTCCATATTTACAAATACAAAATTTTCTCTCAGTTAGAACAGATTACAGTAAATATACTGTATAAACCACCAGCTGCTTTTGCATTAGAGTGTACTGACTTTCCCCCCCCCATTTATTGGTTGTTACATTGTTGGGGAATGAGTGGCAAAAAAAATAGTTTAAGAAATATGTGTGAATACATGTTCTTCTTTCTCACCAGTAGGAGCAACTTTTCTCGTAGGGTTTTGATATCATCCTGAAGTTTCTGCTCCTTGACTTTCCACTCAGACTTGTGCACTTCTTGGTTCAGGTCTTTCTCCATGTCCCGTGAATGGCGATGTGATTCCAGGAGCAACACTCTCAGCTCATTAAGGCTCCTGGCATGGGAAAGACAGTACAGCAGAAAGAATAAGAAAATAAACCTGGAGTTTTTGCTCATACAGAAATAAATAGAACCAATTTTCCACAGGCACTTTACTGACCTGCAGGTGCTCTGACCCAATATGAACTTGTCTGCTCTTAAGTGTAACAATGATAGAGAACAAGTGCAATTTTCCTGTCAAGGATTATATGAGTAGCACATCTGCTCAGACGTTGCACAAAGGTCATTATTATTTAAAAGCTTACCAACCCATTATGGGAATAATATGTTGCACAGTCTAGTCAGAGAGGATTGTGAAGGCGGCATCATTCCCTGTACATGCAAAACTGGCTCCTACAGTAAAGCTGCCTGTGCATGCTGGCATGACCTCTTTACCTGCATACTAATATCACTGAACCAGATTCATTTGTGTTACCTTCACACATCAATAATAATCTCTCTGTGCCCCATCTAAACAGCCATTGTTACTATTTTTACATTAACTATGCATCAAGTGACGATCTATAATGTGAAAAGGATGTAGGGTGTGTAAACATGCAACTTTTTGCTACCATGTTTGCCTTAAATATAAGGCAACAGCTTGTTTCTGCTGCCCCCAAATGGACAATATAACAGTTAACGCAGGTTTAAAGATAGTGAACACTTCTTCACAATTCATCCACACTTACTGATAATGCAGTTCTTTACTTCCTTATTGTGTCAGACATATTGCCCCTATGGCGATGAAATTACTAATTTCAGTCACACAACCTAGGTGCTTATGACGTAGCTGCACACCGACTCATGACAACAGAGGCTTTCAAAATCTTAATTATTTTTAGTCTACTAGTAATTATCGTTTTTGAATTATCTTAGCATCTTGCTAAGTTAAAGAAAAAATAAAGTGTTCAACAGTGTTCAAAGTTGACTTTTAATGAGGCAATGTACATTTTTTTTCATAAAATTATAGCACACACTGGAAACAGCAGCACTAACATTAAAAAAAGCTAATGGCACTATAATCTAATAAAACTAACTCAGGGGGAAACACCCACTGAAAGTTTCAATGGATAGTATATCCTTTTATTGCATGCAACATAATTGGTGCAGTGATGATGCACAGAAAAATGTTCTCCTATAGCCAGAGGGACTTATTTTTAATGTCTTGCAGCATTTACTAACATCATAACCATCAATAATGTAAGCACCGCATAATGTAAAATAGCCAATAATGTAGTACAGTTAGATCAGTCTGTAGAGTTCTCAACATGAACCCTTTTTTAAAACGTTCTAAATCTCTGCAATGATACTGTAACTTTTTCTCTACACTTTGGTGCTTAAGTCATTATCTAAATTATTAGAAAGTATTACAATGATTGAATCCAGCCAGGAAGTTTCAGAAAAAAAAAAAGAAAAGATTGCATGAGTTTGGTGAAAAGTGTGAAAGACGCAACTAATTCAGTCTGAGTCGGACTTTAGGCAGCCTCATATGGTTTAGTATAATATTACAAGGACTGATATTCTATGTGATTTATTTTCCTTTAGAGATAATGGGTTTTGATTTGTTACAAGATGTGACAAGTTATAAAAGAATAATATTACAACTAAACTGTGTAAATATTATCAGGATGAAGCGTGAACCACTGCAAACAGAGAAACTTTGAGGCTAATCTTACAGCAAACCCTGTGTACAGTACATATTCACCTAATGGGACAATAAAGTTTTAAATTGTGTTCAAAGTGTATTGACTGCACCTCAGGGCACTGTTCATTACTGCACCAGGGGCTGCAGAAAAATAAGAAGATCTCTTTGTAGATGCTGCTGAGGTTATTGCTGCTCCTGGCAAAGCTACTGACCAATATAAGTTTTATCCAGATGAAACATTACAAAATTAAATGGTGTGATTCAAATAATATTGTTCAAGTTGACAGCGTGGGCAGTAAAATCAATACAGTGCCTGTGGGCTCCAAGTATCTGTCCATTATCAAATTGACAAAATGATGTATTTTTGTGCATCGCGTTGGCATGTGTCCAGTTATCCTGGAAGTGGTGAGGCTGTATTGATTGTAAAATCAATACAGCTTGTTCTCCTTACCTCTCTTTCTTCAGCAGCTCCTGGCTGATGCTGACCAGCTGCCCAGAGGCATCGTGGGACTTCCTGGTCATGGTCTCAAGCTCTGCCTCTACACGCATCTTATCCTTGGCCAAGACTTCAGATTTCTTTTCCACTGAGCGAAGTTTGCCCTCCAGTGCTGGTGGAAACAAAATATTATTAATATTACTGCCATTTATGTGATCAGATTTGTCGACAACAACTTTTTTGATGGTCATTATGACTTATTAACAACTGGTGTATATTGTATGTAACTGATGAACCATATATTTTATCATGTCAGTTACACTTACGTAGTGCATAAACATTACATATTACTGTGCTACTTTATTTATGTCACCATTTGGAAAAGGAATGTTTTGACACAGTAATGCAGAAGATGCATGTGCACCGTGTGAAGATGTGCACAGTACAGTGCAACATGCCGTGCTGTAGAGAAAATCTAGTAAGTAAGTAAAAAAAACAAAAAAAACATTAATAATTTGTATTATTTCCGAGTTCAAGAATAAGCCTCAAGCTTAACATGGCTTCTGAACACGTTTTAAACCCAATTGTGAATGACTAGCACGGTACAGCTGCATAATCACTTAATATTTTATAAAACACTGTAAGGACCTGTTTACATGTGTATTCATAGATCATTAAATATGAAAACAGCAACATTTTGATTTTTTATCTACGTTAACTACCCTGTAATGCGTCACAGTGTGTATAAAATAATGGTTTATATATTGTAAATGTAAAACACTCTATTATCTAGATTAGAATACAGCTGTTGTTATACCACAGAACTTAAATATTTTATATTCTCAGTCTAAAATCCTATTTAAATCGGATTTGTTTTAGCTTTGATAATTTCAAAAATAACTTAATATTACCTGTGTTTAACTTGTTGGATATCTGTAACATGATACAGTTGCAGGACCATAGAAAGTACTTTTTAAACTAACATAATAACATAATATTTAATAATAATAATAATAATAATAATAATAATAATAATAATAATAATAATTCACATAATAACTTAGTGAGTAAAGAAAATGAGCAGAATTTTCTCTGATGAGATCTTTAAGTGAATAATAAGTTTTTCATTTTGATTCTTTCTGCCTTTTCAAATGTTGTATTATTTTCCCTCTTCTCTACTTTATTAAGATATTTGCTGAGGCTTTTGTTCAAAGGTAAGTGAAGCCCCAACTTGAATCATACAAATGAGGTCTGCTGTTTGTAAAAGTCAATTATTGGAATGTTCAAACTTAATTTGAAATATTAAGTATTCGTCATTTCGTGCCTCACATAATTCTTTTATCTTTTTAAATTATTTACAATCTATTCTTCAGAGTGTCACTTTGATTACCCGCGCTACATGAACCATGTTTTGGTTCCTTTTGATGTAATTCAACTTTTAGTTTTCAAAAGACAGGCGGTTGGCAGATTTCTCAGCGCTGATCAAAGAATGTAACGGTGAAGATGAAAACAATCAACCGCGCGGTGAACTCAGCATGACTGGTGGAAAATGAAGTAAAGCCTGTAGTCACCATTCATGCAGGGCACCGCACAGACGCAGGAAGAGAACAATGCTGACAGAATGACACTAATGAAGGTCATTATCTCAATATGACACAGATAACGAGTTTATATATTGAGAAATATGTCATAGATAGGCAGGTAATATTTTAGCCAAATATCAAGCTTAGCCTTGTTTTTAACTCTGGGAGGGAAACATTATATTCTAAAATTAATTCTCCTTCAGGCTACACAAAAACACTTGTCACAGTTATTATGTATGACAAGATGTGACCCTCTACAGAGATTCAAACATTTGGAGATTTCGTGTTATGAAAAAGCTGCTAAGAAAAAGGTTGCTTGATGCTCCTGGACATACACTGGAAAATGACATTTACCTCCATTCTGTGATTTGAGGGCTTCAACTTGGGAAGTGAGAGCAGAGACCTCTTTTTCCCTTTTCAACAACCTCTCAGTAGTTTCTGAAGAGAGACAAAACAACAGTAAGTGTTCCAACAAACCACACAGAGTGTCTGACTGATGCAGGCTCTTGAATAACGTAAATGTTGCAGGTCAGACTTTACAGATTATCTCCCTATGCTAATACAGGTCAGTCAACTGGCAGTATATCATACTCTATGACAACACAATATTTAGCGGACAGATCTCATTTTGGTGATATTCGTGGTGGATTTAGCAATTTTAGAGACAAAGTAAACAAACTTGTGCTGTAGCTGCATGCTGTTAGAAGTGATTCTGACAAGCACAGACAACAGCAGCATCGACATGGCAGCCCAGTTTACACGCTCCAGCTGAGCAGCTGAGTGGCCATCTGACATGCAAACAAATGTTAGCAGCGTGCTATTCCTTGATGAATGTTTGGGGGCTTGTTCAACAAGTTAAGTTGCATGACAAGTCGCGTTCATCTTTGTAAGTGAGATAAGAAGACTTTAGGATGTGAAAGGAAAGCGAATGTTGAATAAATAGCGAGGTAACAACAGGTGGCATGTACAGTATATGAACGTATTGTACGAGGGAAATAGAGCAACCAAAGCTTATGAATGGTTTGTTTTTATGAAAATGTAATTAAGATGAAAGTAAAGAATTTTTGATACCTTCAATATTCTGTTTTAGCTTCATCTTGTCATCTGAAATGTCATTATCCTCTATTACCTGAGAAAAGAAATTACAGTGTATCAATAAAACAACAATGTAGGTACTGGACTTCCAGCTCGTTACTTATACGTTCTCTTTAGTCGCTCACATTTGCATCATGGGATGTATAGCGATGTGCCTGGATGGCCTGGAGCTGGTTTGCCGTCACCCTCAGGTTCTCCTCCAGTTTCTGGATCTCCTCCTGGCTCTCTGCCTGGGCTTTTTGTAGAGCCTGGTAGTCTGTCATCTTTTTCTCTGTCAGCTCCAGTCTCTCTCTCAGCTCCTCTGTGCTTTTCTCCTGCTCCATCCGAAGCTTCTCCATCTCTGCCAGCCTCTGCTCTGCCTTCTGTAGTTTATCAGTCATATCCTCCAGGGCGTGCCTGCCGCTCTTGTCCTCCACTTCGGTCCTAAATGTGTGGTTGCCATCATTCAGCTGGTTTTTGGCATCCTGAAGACGAGCGCAGAGGTCTTCACGTTCCTTGGTGAGAATTGCAGCTTCGATCTTATGTTTGGCTTTGAGATTCTCCACCTCCAGCTGGTGCTCCATCCTCAGGCTATCCAGAGTAGCTCTTAGCTCCTGGGCATCCTGCTCTTGGCCTCTTGAATTTGCATGATCACTAGTCAATGAAGCCTTCAGTTCTTCCAGAGATCGCTGGTGGTCGGTCACTAAAGTGTCAAATTTAGTCTGCAGAGGGAAGTGAAGAGAATTATCTGGTTGTACTGGTTGTATTTGAGTAAAAATTTATTCATATGGACTGGAATGTGACATTTTGAGAAATGTTCTTTTTTCTCTGGAGAGAAATCTGAAGAGGACAACATTAGGATTGGGAAAACTGTCAAAATCTGATGAGAAGTTTCTCAGAGTTTCTTTTAAGAGAGACCAGAAGAAGTCCAGCAAGGACTTGGCTCAGCTTTTTCTGGATGCCAATTGACCTTTCCATAGCCCCCCTTCAAAAAAAAACTTGAGCAGGAATGGTCTTTGCATAGCAGCCAAGGAACCACAGTTTGTGTTTCTAGTTGTAAAAACTGAGAAATAAATATATGTGGACATCATAGCATTGCTGAAAAACTAATCCAATAGTGGCCAAATACTTCTGCACAGTTCTGCATTTAAGCATGAAATTTTCTTAAAAAGCTAAATACACTCTTACTATTCTTTGCATTTAAAAATGTAAAAAGCTCTTTGTTCGTTTGTATTGGATTAAAAAGAATATAACAGAATACCTTCCAGGTGTCCATCATTTCCATGTTTTCCTTTGTGGCATGTTGGACTTTCTGCTTCACCTCACTGATCTCCTGGTTTCGTCTATCCACCACTGCCTTCAGCGAGTCTATCTCCTGCTGTCTTGCTGTTAATGTAGACTCATACATCTCCTTAAGTTCACTGCTTTCCTTGTAGTGTTCCTGACCCACCGACAGCAGCTTCTCGCGCAGCAGTAAGGTCTCTGGCTGGGTGTCAGACCCAGGGGTAGCGTCGCTGTCATTAGGCTGCTGCGAGCTTGAGTCAGACCCTCTGAGTTGAGCCTGAAGGTTCTCGATCTCAGCTCTCCTGAATACGAGCTCTTCTTCCAGCTGCATGATACGACTCTGCTCTTCAACTGTGGTTTGCTGATGAAAGAGGAAGTAACATCTATCACTACTATGGAAAGTTTTGCTGATTGCTACCACAGCAGGAAGATGTCAGCCTTTCAAAAGAATGACATTATTACTGTAACAGGGGGGGAGACTCTGCAACAGAATGAAGTCATTCCACAGAAAAGCTGACAGTAAAGAGCAGAAATGAGGCATCAGGAAAAAAGAAAATCAAAGAGAAACCTCTTAAGGAAGTGGAGATGGCAAAGTTCATTCCAGTTGAATATAAACTACAAAATAAATGTTAAGTGTGTGGACAGTGACAGATTGTTTTTATAGCTTGTATCTCTGTTTAACTTAGATACAAAATGATACAAAGACTAACAGACTTTTTCATTCCTGGTTCTCTATGGACTTAGCATAAAGCATAGATCTTTCTTAAATTACGAGTTTTAAATGAGGAATCTGAATATGTGATATAGTTACACGACGTAACTGTAATCTGCTTTTCAAACAATTAATGAGCTTCTGTGGTGCAGGTTGGTGGAATTTTATTTTATTTTAAAGAGGCTATAATTGTGTAATGTGAACAGAGTTGTGTGAAGTGACGGACACACGTTTACCATCAGACTCTGCAAAAGCCCTCTAGCTCCACAGGTCTTTATAGTATCACGAGTTATTTTGGTTTAAAGACGTCCAGCTTTAATGTTTCTGATTTACTCTTACCACTCTCATGAGCTTTATTACTGGCAGGAATTTTGAACAAAAAGGCTCAAACAAACTGCAAGTACCTGCTAGAATTTTTCACTGAAAACTATTTTCTGCTTCTGTTGGACATCTGTAGGTTAATGAAAACAAAATTTGTTGGGGAAAATTCAAAACAATCAGCTGAAAGAAGCTAAAAGGCTCTGTTGGCTGAAGAGACTACAGAGTCAGCTGATAAATCTTTGCGAGTTTGTTGCCATCAGTGATCCGTTTCACATTACACATTGTAACTTGTTGTTCATATGAAAGTATTGATTAGTGCAGCTTTAAGCTGTTCTGAATTCATTTAATATCTTACTGATGCATTCCACTTTCTAACAAGCCAAAGTTATACTTCTTTATACTATACTCTGCAAACAATTACAGTATATGCATCTTACAGTACTGCTGCTGTCTCATTGACAGTCTGTCTATAAAATGTTAAAGTCAATGTATCATTTCTATCCAACGTTGCCACGCATATGGGCTAAAAGATCAATGTCTCACTGTCCAAATGTTTGTGCAGCTCACTGTATGTGCAAAGAAGTGGAAGATGAGAAGAGCACAGCCATTAACTTATCATCTACAAGCAGCCAAGCAAATATAATAAAGCAGAGAGCAAACCTCCAGACAGTGACACTGTAGACATCCTCTACACACACTTGTACTCAATCAAAATAAAAACAAGATTAAGAAAGAGGACCTGCTGCACAGATGTTAATTTCAACCATCTGGGAAAACATTCAGAGTCACTAGTTGATTTATATCAGAGATGTTGCTTGAATAGCATTCACGTTACAGCATAACACACAGGAGTAAAAGAGTAAAAAAAGGACTATGCAAGGTTAATGTCCTCGACAGCATCTGAGAGTCGATTTGAAGTCAAGAATTGAGATAGCTCAGCAACGGATCAAAGCCAAAACAAGATCAAATCTTTTTTCACCTTGGTTCTCTTACCCAACCTCAAGGATACTGCATCATGAGTGCACCTTCCCTGTTGGCAGAAGCAGACCTTACTGCATATAGGAATCCAGTGTTTCAAAGTGTTTTGTTATCTTTTGATGTCTAAAAATTGAAAGCACAAGCTTGTACAGTTTGATTTGTGATACCATTGTCTATTATTGAGGAAGCTTTCTCTCTGAAGTGCAGCACTGCATGTCAAAGTGGTGTAAAAGACGTCCTCTGCTACGCTCAAGAACTGGTGGTAAATGGGCAATACCACAATGATTTGTCTTGAAACATTAATCTGAAAATCAATGGTGAATCTCATTAACGAAATTTCTCATGCGTTACTAATTATGTAACTGCTCAGAAATTAGCATGTTGCTTGAAGACATTCATCCACTGCATCCATCTAAACAGCTCAAATGGAAGGGCATTATTTTAAATGTTACGTCCTTGCATCTTTAAGTGTAGCTGGCAACTGACGAAATGCCAACATTTAAATAAAGAAATCACAATATGCAAGCTGTAGTACATCCTTTCAGACATACATTTTTAAAGCACAAGGCTGTTTATACTCTATATTTTTCTAATTTGAAATAATTCCATGAGAAGACTAACTATTGTAAATGTAGCTAAAATCTAACTGTGTAAGAAAACTGCATTTTAATATTACCAATTTTCCTAGAAAACAATCCTATGTAATTTCAAGGTTTGATACTGGCTGTAGTGTATTATCTGTAGTATAATCACTCAATCAACACTATTTCTTAGAACAAAAAGTGCCTCATGTGCTCAAAGAATTTTCTTTGTTGCTCTCTGCTCTGTGAAATCAATCATGCTATTGTTTCATGCCTAGCTGAGTGTCATGAAAAGGGGCACGTAGGCTAAGTGTTATTTGTGTTATTAAACATTAATGTATCTGTATTGTGTTCTTCTGAATAAATAGTATAGCTCAGGTACACCTGTTCTTGTTTTGTCCATGTACTGCTGCTCTAATGCTCCATTTTTTGAACCACAAAACAGTAGGTCCAATTTAAAAAATAAAATACTTAGATTAAGCAGTGTGAACTGATTTGTGTATTTATGATTGTATTTTATTACCAGTAGTTTCACCTGTTATAAATTTCAATACCAAAGAAAGGTGGAGAATAACTTTGACCTGCGCAGCTTGTGAGTTACATTATCATAAACAATGAAGCAAACAGGCGCAGAACCACACAGAACAGTGGCTACAGGCAAGGAGCTTATGCTTTTTACCCTCCTCCTCTCTAATTCTTTCTGAAGTGCCTCTGCTCTCGACTTTTCGAGGAGCAGAATCTGTTCAAGCTGACGAATATGGGCATGTTCCAATTTCGTCTGTGTCTACAGAAAGAGACAAAGAGAAAGACAAAGAGGAGGAAAAAAAGACTCAAAGTGAAAGAGACCCTTAAAGATGGAAGGGGAATAACAGAGATTGGAAAAAAACTGTCAACAACTTCAGCTGTATGATGAAAGGGAAACTTTGTAAGAGCTGTGTAAGAAGTGACTTCATCACATAAAGGAAAGATTTGAGGAGACGATGCTTGGGAGTTAGGTCATCTCCCATCTAAATATTTGATTTCTGAGGTGAGTTTGCATTTGCAGATGAAGTTAGGTGCAAACTGGTTAGAGACATGACAGTACTGTCATTATGTTTAACTATTTAAAGAATTCAACACAATGCACATACATCAGCAACCAACTGCTTAGATGACGAGCTAAACGTTCACGCACAGTCTTTTCTATATTTTCATATTTATATTTCATAAATCATAACATGTACTTATTAAAACATCTTTGCACTGCTAAAAGTTAATTTAAGATGAATGATTTCTAAGTTATGTGACTGTGAGTGGGTAAAATTAAATGATATGTTTTATGGTTATCAAGAATACTGTGGTCTTTAATTTCTGATATATGCCTGATACATGTATATACCTATATATGGACCTTCTCCTTTCAACACAACAGAGTATTGTGTTGTCAAAACACATGTTATTACACATGTTAAATTAATGATAAATATAGCCTATTAACATGATCATTTAAATGTGGTATATTAAGGCTGTAGGTTGCTTTTGTTTTGTCCGAGAGCTTGTGCGTAATCACTGTGTGTACTTATTATTTATGATTATTGGTACAGAATAACTCTGTAGCAGAAAGCATTAAGAGATGGACTCACGCATTGCTGGTTTTGTTTTTCACATGATTTGTTAACAATAACAAAAGTATAATATCTTCCAGCATTATACTGTGAGCAGGCAGGTCTATTGGCCTTTTTCCTTTTTCTTGTGTAAACATGGCAACCATCCAGTATTTTTACTACTTCAGTCATTACACTGGAATTGATGGTGTAACATTTGAAGGTTAGGTGCAGTGATGGCTAAACACAGTCAAAAGTGAGTAAATTACATTTATGTTCCATTGGAGTTCTTTTTTTAGGGGTCATCCTGGAAAGCAGGCAGTACCTAATCCAATAGATTTCAGATTTCTCTGCATAGCTTAAACATTAGATATGAGGCACACGTTCGCTGGTGTTGACCATTTATTCATGGTTTTCAAATCCTCGCATTTTGACCTCTGCCCAAAAAAAAGCTGCAACTAAATTTCCCAGCTCTCTCTTTATGAAATTTCTGGATTGCTGGGTTAAGCAGCTGGATGACACAGTAAGTAGAGAAGCTGTCAGTCAACTGTTTGGAGAGTTTCAAACCCAGATCGTCCTCGCTGCTGAAGCATCACTGAGTAAGAAACTGAGCTCCCCTTCTTAAACCTTTTCTAAATGTTTATGTGTGTTCTACAGAAAATGGTGAGTTGAACGCATGTAGAAATCCTTTGTTTGTTTAGTCTTGATCTCCCAGTTGTGTATTATGCTGACGGTGCTGTCTAATAAAACATGGCTCCATGATATTACAGCATATTCTGTACAGTAGCATATAAATTCAATTATTGATTTTTATAGGTAATTAATAATGCTAATAAATACCTCCAGATCTCCTTTGGTGATGGATTCCTCCTCTACTCTGAACTGGAGATCCTCCACTTTCCTGTAAAGAAAATATATGAGGTTTTTCACAGAGAATAAAAACAGCAAAAAATTATTAAGGCTTGAGTTTGTTTTTAACTTTCACGGGTCCCGTGGAGGTCACCACAGCAGATCACGGCCTGCACATTCATTTGGCACAGGTTTTACAGTGGATGCCCTTGCTGACACAACTTTCCCCAATTTGTCACTAGGCTTGGGACTGGCACCCAGGTTGTGTTGCCTTGTGCAACCTCAGTGGCTGGGAGTTCAGTGTCTTGTGCAGGGACACTTTAACATACAACCAGCAGGAGTGAGTGGGCGATGGGCAGCCACTCTACCAACTGTAGCACTGCTGCCCCCATCAGTCAACTTCTCCCATAAAACTACAAATTCATTTTTAAATTTCTGTTAATGTAAGTAAACACATTTAAAAGTCTAAATGTTAAATTAGTGAGCTTTTGCTAGACAGCATGATGTAGACTTCAGTACCAACATTCGTACATCGTTCACCTCTGTCATATTACCTTTTCTCTTCTTCAAGCTGATTGGCCAGCTCCTGTTTATCTTTCTGTGTGCTGGCCAACATCGCTTTGACTTGCTGCAGGGTACTCTCATTCTCTGTTACAAACTGTGGTCGTAGACATAAAATGAAGACATATTAGTCTATGCTGAATACAACAGCAGGGGTCGTAACTCTTCCCTGACAGATAGTCACCACGTCTGTTTTGTACCTGCATGTGCTGTGCCTTGAGGACACTCAGCTCCTTCTCCACTTCACATATGTGGCTGTTGGCCTTCGCCACCTCAGCTCGCTCCAAGTCCCTCTCGGCCAGCAGCTGCTCAATGTGCTGCTGCTTCTCCTTCAGGGCTTCCTGGAGTGCTGTGGTGCCAGAGATTTTTCGGGCGTATCGCGATGATGTCTCTGTCAACTTAAAAAGGGCAGAACATAAGAAATTAGGAAATGTGGAGAGGACAAAAATGTAAAGAGTGGTAGCACAAAAAGGGAAGAAAAGAATGTGAGAAAGCAGAAAGACATGGAGACACAGTGACGCATGTAGGATTAAGGAAAGATCACACTGACTTCATTAAGATTGGACACAAGTTAATCAGGCTACATTTCGCCTCAGATCACATCTAATTGAAGTCGATACATCTGAAGCTCTGACATGAAAATATGGTTTCTCAAAGAATATGACGTAATTATTTCATCATCACGAGCAAACAGTCTGTGATCTCAACATGACAGGTTTTGCTTTCTTTTAATCTCCAAGTAAAAGTATAAGAAAACTTCCAAACCAGTTTATTGATCATGAGTTTGATCAAGAGAATGTAACAGATGTGTACCTGACATGACAACACTGTCATTTAATTTTTCGGGTTTCATGTGGGCGCAGAGTGATCATGAAATGGCCAAACTCATTATCCCTAAGAATTATTATTTTGTTGAACAGTTATTTCAGTGTTGTGAATTAAATACATCTAGTCTTCTGTATCAGTAGCTTTTCCATCCTGACATGAGTAAAATCCTTTGGAACATAAATGATCCACATTCCTTTGAAGATTAGTTAAACTTTTAAATTATAAAGATTATTCTATAAATGTATTAACTACATGAGTCTTTGAACAATAGTAAGTTAAGTATCAAAATTTCAATGAAAGATGCAACATTTTCTTTGACCACTAGAGTGTGCTCTTTGAGCAGATTAACACCTGCTGTATAAAATAAGTCAGTAAGTCTTTAGCTTTGGTATAAGCAAAATAATACCTCAGAAAAACAGTTGAATATTATATTGATTTACATGTAATAAAATAGAGTGGGAAAAAAACAATACAATCCAATACATGATTACTGGAGTTCACAGATGTCTTTTCTTTCTTATATTTAGGCACCACTATTGTGTCTATTGTCTACGTGTTGCAGCAAGAAACACTGACCAATGTATTAATATTACACTATCTTTATTTACACAGTCCTAAATGCAGCACTTGACTGTGAAGCTCATTGTTATTTCAGATCCTGCAAATTAAGGACAGTTTCACAATTTTTCCACTACCAACAAAATTTAAATAATTAGAATTCAAGATTCTTTAGGAGTCAAAATATTCAGTGCTGCATTATCACGATGATAATCCACAAAGGTTGCTTTCACTGGTGCTTGACGCTGGTGCCAACAATTAAGGAAAGTAAAAGGGAGTGTTCTCTGGCTCACGATCAGAAGCTAAAATCAATGTGAGATACCCCGATGCCCCATTCACTTCAGCTTGTTGCCAACAATGGCTGCAGATATTGGTCTTAAAGACACAGTGTGTTGATACAAGCTGTTTGAATTGTCTTTGAGCTGCAGGTCAGTAGACTGTGACAGGAGCAAAACGCAAAGTCAGTGTATCAGAGCCCCACAGTGAACAGCAACAAAATGCTAATTATTAACTGCTCAGCAGGAGACAAACATTTACAGTAACTGTCAACACTGCACTATATTTTATATATTGCAAAACACACAAGAAACTCTGATAAATAATCTTGGAATTTAAATGCGTGGCAATGTTTTATGTCCCATTAAAAGACACTGTCGAAATAAACTTTACTTAGTCAATAATGTGATACTATCAAATATGAGTATTTGATTTCTTGCCAAGAGTTAGTTGTGTTGATTGATACCATTCTCATGTCTGTTTGGTTAATATGAAGCTAAAAGCAGCAGCAGCAGTCTGCATAGCTTAGCATAATGATGGGAAACAGATCCTGTCCAAAGGCAACACAATATTCCTACTAGTACCCTTAAATGTAATTTCTGTAAAAAGTACAAAATAAAAAGTGTAACTATGACTGGTTGTGGTTTTACATTGGATTATACTGTGCAGGGCAATTGTTGGCCTTGGGCAGTAACCTCCTGAGCTCTACTGCTTGGGAACCTCTTCTAGACACGAGGACTGGCTGTGGTTTCTTAACTACAAACATAACAGGGATATCGAGCTTTTCGTCTAACTCTGCAAGAAAACGTAAGCATATTTGTCAGTGCGCTGTAACAGCACATTACACTCTGAACAGCCCCTCTGCTATCAGTACACATTTGAAGCATATGCAGTCTTCTTACCAGTCCAGCTCGGCTCGGTCGTCCACCCACGGAGGAGGCCACCGAGCTGACTGAACTGATGGAGGAGCTGCTGGGGCTGTGGGCCAGAGAGGAAACCCCCATGGCCACCCGTTTGCTCTTCTTGGCCTTGGCTGGGCTGGTGGAGGGGAAACCGATGCGGATCACCTTGTGGATCGGAGCAAACAAGCCAAACTTGGAAAGACACTGAAAGTATCTGCAGGAGGGGTAGCACAAAGAGAGAGGAAAGATATAAGAGAGTTTACTAAGCACTAACAGGACTGCTTTGTTAGTATGTTACCAATACATCCTCTGTTTATTCATTGAATGTCCCACTGGGTTTGGTTTGGGAATTCAAATGTGCCTTCCAGCTTTTCCCACAAAAGTAAAATGGTCGATCATTAAAATCTTAAGACTGTAAAATGAAATTCAGCAATATGACCAAAGCCAGCTGCAGTAGTACAGAGCAACAAACTGCTTTATAGGTACAATAGTAGAAACAGTTTCCTCTGGATTTTACTGATCATGGTCAAACACATAGCAACTAAAATCTTAATATTAATCAACACTTTTGTTTCTTTACAACTTTATTGTTGTAATTATTTTCTCTGTTAGGTCATTCAGTTGAAAAGACTTAACACTTCTTACTGTTCTGTTTGCTAAATAGTTTCACTTCATGACTTTTATTTAAACAAACAAAAAGAAAAAACACCACCAACAACAAAATACAAAACTTTCAATATTATACATGCAGAAACTACCAAGTTTTGCTATTAAATAATCTGAATATAAATCCTGGTGGAGTTCCACTTTTATATTGTCTGTCCTTTGTTTTAATTTGAAGTAGAATTTGCACAGAGTAAAAAGTTGCTGGTACTAAAATGACACTGTTTCTATACTTTACCTACTTCTATCTTTTATATATTTTACATAGTACATAGTTTTGCATTGTTTACACTGTGGAGACTTGTCTAGGCTTCCTGCCTCTTCCTACTGTTATTTGAAACTCTTTATATAAATTTGTATGAATAAACTGTAAATCCAAATGTATCCAAAAAAAGATTGAAAGCTGAAAAGAACAAACAACTGAACAGATGCAGCCACAGTCTTTCCCTCAATTTCCTTTTAGGGCAAAAAATAAGGAATGTGGGAAGATTGAAATATATATATATATATATATATATATACACATTGTGTGTGTGTGTGTGTGTGTGTGTGTGTGTGTGTGTGTGTGTGTGTGTGTGTGTGTGTGTGTGTGTGTGTGTGTACCTTGTACCAGCTACTGCACCATCATTCTTTCCCAGGGGCTCATCCAGCTCAACTCCACACCATTCACCCTTAGCAAAGTCCGTCTCCCCCATGTAGCGTATGACTCCCATCTTTGAGCCTCCGACCTGACAGCGAAGAAAGAAAATAGCTTCACTTAATGATAAACATGGAGGCAACGGAGGAGTGCATGACATTATTAGTGGACCATCTCTTAGTGCAATAATGTTCAATTATCAAATTAGATGTGATATAATAATTTAATACTTTATCAGATTTTTGTTACCCTCAAAGTATCTTTACTGGACCCAAAAATCCAACAAGGATCAGGCTCCACTTCCCCACTTACAGGATATTAGTCACTTGTAAATGTTCTAAGAAATGCACATATGGTCCATGCACAGATGTGGAGCAAGCAGTAATTTAATGACATTGATCATGAGCAACAAATTAGTCATGATTAAAACAAAATGTTTTTGTTTTGGATTCTCACTAAAACTCAGTCAGTAATTGTGTAATTTCAATAAACTCAGAAGCTGAGTCATGACATCAATCACTGCTCAGAGCTGCAATCCTCTCAGTCAGTGATAGGTAGACTAGTGTCTGTGCCAAATCTTGCCTTCCACAGATTTGGCCCCCCTAAAAAAAAGAAGCTATTTTTCCTTTCTAGTATGTGTCCAAATCGTTTCAGAATTTATAACAAATCTAATGTAAATACAAGACTCATGTAAACCCCAGTAAGCCTTAAATCTCATTACAGTTGGCAGAAAGACAGACACTGTGCTTATTTAAGGCAATCACAAAAACAACAACACTTCAAACTGATAGAACTATAAATGGAACAGATATGTAGTGAACCTATTACACACACTACATACACTATATACTATAGATCAGGTGGATAATGTCATATTTTCTCTCATCATTGATTATCTATCTACACCTTTTCTGATTAATCATTAATTCTACAAATGTCAGAACATACAGTCTTCACATGTTCTAAGACTCAAAGCCATTGACTTCATATGCCTTGTTTGATTTTAACAGCAGTTTGAAACCCCAAATATATTTACGATCATATAAAACAGAGAAAACCTGCAAATCCTCACATTTCAAAAGCTGGAACTATATAATGCTTGACATATTGACATATTTCACTTAAGGCAAATTTAGTAATTTACTAAAGCATAATAGAGGCAACTGAGAAAATAACGGTAAACCTGCTTTGTGACTAAATTGTTTGTAGTTATTTCCAGAAATGTGAACGTTGATTCAAATCATCGTCTTTGCCCCTTAGGATTTATTTAGGGAAGCCACATCGAAATTTTTCACTGACTTCCCAGTCAGGAACAATCAGTTTCCTGTTGGGAAGACAGAAATTCCACACACCTTGCCACCATGCAAAACTAATTAGACCAGCTGCTGAATGTCCTTCACACATGGTGACCACATGTATGAGACCCAATAACCTATCAGCATGTGTACACTGTTGACTGTTTAAGAAAAAGACCTACCATCAGACCTGAATTCAGACCTCGAATACCATCAAGACAAAGACTAGACTAGACAAAACATGTAAGAAATATGCTGTAATAAAATGATTCCATCCTTACATTTCATTTCACTGACTGGTTCTTAAAATGATGCCTGTGACATTTTACTTCAAAGAATATTTCTCTTCCTTTTTTCATCTTTAATCCTCCAACTTATTATCTTTATTCTCCATCATCTCTACATTTAAGGCTTTATATAGCTATATTAGTTTAATACTTTTCCCAGACAGCCGTTCAAAGACATGGGGAGTAACAGACGTTTCAGCTCCACATTTATCATCTTTAACAGGTTTGAATACAAGCATAGAAAGAGGGTGTGGTGAGTCAGCTTTCTACGGTCAAATTAATATTCCACTCTTGCACTGACTTGTCCTTCTCTCGAACCACTGAGGCCAAAGAGAAAACGAAACACTCACTGTGTCACAGGACATTAAACTGAGATGGTTGGCTGGGAGCATAACTGTGTGATGTGTCACACAGCATAACTCTGATCCAGTTATTTCTAGTAAAGTTACTAAAGTTACTATTATACAGAGGTGTTTAAAATACACAAACTCAATACACAAATAAAAGTGGGTAAAGTTATTGCAGATTTCAGGAAATTCTTGTAGCTCTTACTGACTGTAGATTATGTTTCATTTAATTAAATTAAAGCAAAGCAAATGTGTGTAGGAAGTCATCTGAGCAGCTTTTGAAATATTTAAATAAGCTCCAGCTACATCACATTCCCCCCACTCAAAGAAAACATTCAATTAACCTCCACCAAACTCAAGTGTGAATGGCCTCTGGTTCAGCGTTAAAGCTATAAAAGAAGAGATAGTTTTCATTTTCCTGTAAGCGCTCAGGCAAATGCAGGCAACAATCATGTGTTTAGCCTCTGAGGTTGTCTTTCTGTTGGGAAACATTTCTGCTGTTACTTTTGTAAATACTCTTGAGTTCTCAAGGCAATTTCCAAAAGACCATTATTTTAGTCACAAACACAAATCAGCAATGTTTGACCTTCGCTCAAAATCACTCCTGCTAAAATGCAAAGAGATGCCTCCAGTTTAACTAAATGTGAGTGAAAGCAGTGCGTGCTACTCCTGCTACTATCACATAATTCAACACCAGCTGAGGAACATAGTGTTTGCTTTTTGTCCGCAACGCGCAATGTGAGTTTCGCACTTTGTGCTCATTTCACGAGATTTCTGAGGCAGCGTTGTATTTCAGACCTCAGAGGATGAGCATGAGACAACTGGACGGCATCGCATCCAAACCACTGCAGTGAGATAGATTACATGGGAGAGGCTTAGGAAATAGATGGATTCACTGATCAATGTGTCAGCAGCAATCTTCTCTCTTAAGTGCTGTAGGAATCCACAGTGATTTACAATATTGACCAGTAGGAAAGCTTCTCAAGCTCCAATTTTCCAACCGTACAGGATCTGACGTAAATATCTCCTGTGCAATCAATTTATTGAAACCAACACAACCCGGAGAAAATAAATCCAAGCAGTGAAACCTGCATACGTTATTGGGAAGATGGCAAAAAGCTGATTATATTTCACACTGTCAGTGTGGACAGTTTGATAGGGTTTTATTGTGCAATATCAGGCTATTTTAATTCATATTTTATTGTCAACAGTTTAAAGGGATAGTTTAACATTTTTGGAAAGTACACATATTTGTTTTTTTGTGGGAACAGTGAAATAGGTAGTCTGGCTTTATTGCAAGGGCCCCAATGTAAACTGTCTTACAAACTATTGGTTTTCTAATACAATTACTCACCAAAACTCGGTCGCCAACTCGAAGATCCTTATCTCCTCCTTTCTTTACCGAACCACTGTCAGACATGTTGGACCCTGACTCGTTGCCTGTTTTCACAGCGCTGTTCAGCAGGCCCTCTCTGAGTGGGACTACCACTCGCTGGCCAGGGGGGGCGCCACTGCCGCCCTGCTGAGTCTGATTCTGGGCAGAGAGTGAGTCAGTGGAGTGGCTGTCACTTCCCTCTCCGACCAGCTGTCGGGTGAGCTTGGAGGGTCGCGTGAAGATGCCCTGCAGGGGCTGGCACTCAAAGTAGCGCACGCCACCGACTGAACCATCATTTTTGCCAACTAGGTCATTCAGTATGACGCCTGCCCACTGTCCTGGTGCAAACTGGGTCTCCCCTAGGTAGGCAATAACTCCTGGTTTGACGCCATTAACCCAGACCTGTTCCCCCACTGTGTAGTCCCCCAAAACATCATCACCCTCTTCAGAGATTTTAGTTGGTGTGGTGGGCTTGAGTGGGATGCCTGGAGAAAAAGAGAAACATTACTTATTACTTACTGTGGTCCATGGCAGCATAAGTGATGATTTCATAAAAACAAAAACAGGTAACGGTAAACAAAAACATCTCTGAAATTAAATGCTTCAATGCTTCTTACTGTGATCAAAATTTATCAGCTAAAAGCCTCATCACTGGAGGGTCAAGTTGCAAACACTGAATACATTGTGAGGACATCCTCATTCACAGTCCAGGAGAATCGCCTCCACACTATTCATTCTGTTTGACTGTGTCATTCTGGCAGAAAAAAAAAAAAAGTCCCGCTTGTGCGGCAGCATCCAGCACAACAGTGCAGTTTGTGCAAGATTAGGCGTGACTGTAATTCCTCCTGAAAAGTGGGTCAGAGAGAGGTATCTGTGATGTGCCGGTGATTAACCCTGCCATGCTGCTGCAATACCACCCGTTTAAATGAGCTGCATCTCTGATTCCGCTTTTCCCCCCACAGAAGTCTGTAAACTGAGCAGGGCTCCATTAACATGCGCTTTACTGAACCACAGTGCCACTAAAAGTCTGTGTTCATCTGTGTTCGTCTGTGTGCAGGAATGGCCGGTGCCAGAGCCGTCTCCTCGACACCCTGAGAGAGGGCCTGGGGCTTTGTGGGCCGCAGCGGTTGTTCTTTATGCCCTAATTGTTCCCATATGTTGTGTTGTGAAGCGCATTTAGCACAAATTCAAATAGCTACAATTTTGGTGGGG
The DNA here is from genome assembly GCA_034779795.1 of Ctenopoma multispine. Lineage (NCBI taxonomy): Eukaryota > Metazoa > Chordata > Actinopteri > Anabantiformes > Anabantidae > Ctenopoma > Ctenopoma multispine. The sequence goes on along the minus strand of JAUYWH010000006.1, from coordinate 11,205,217 downwards.
GTTTTAGCTTGATGATAAAGTTTGCAAGGTTTTTTAGGAATGTGCTTGACCTGGATGCTTATTTAAAAAAAAAAGTTTGCTCAGTCCTAAATGGTTCTGATAAAGGTAAACCGCACACTAAAATTACTTTTGTCAAAATCAGAAAACAGCTTTGTTCATTGCCGCATTTTGCAAATATTGACAATCACAGCATGGGAGCACAGAGTTTCCTCATTGATCAGGGATGTCTAAATGGATGTCACCCGAAGCAAACTGCTACACAGTACCAGCACCAGCCGTAGGTCACTCTGTGTTTCACACAGCGTTTCCTTTTAGGTGCCATCGAAGCTGGATCACGTTCTGTATATACATTTTATTATGCTCAAACTAATAAAGCAAAAAGAGAAATGTGTCATTCAGCTTCTCATCTGGGAAAACGCCTTTTAACAGCAGATACTGAGAGTTCTAAAGTGACGCACAGTCTTAAGTTCAAACTTAAACTCTGACACACTTTATCTTTAAGAAAACTGTCATGTGCAGGAAACGCTTTTAACTTTAGCACAGGGTGCTATGATTCCAGCTTTTTCTATCATACTTGCCTAAGGTTAGGGTATTTGCAACATAATGCACCATGAGGCACAGTTTTAAAAAATCAAGATCAGTCAATATTCATTTTCATGAATAAACATATATGCTGATAACGTTATGGCTGCAATGAGCCTGACTAATTAATCTGTTTTTACATATGGTGTCTACATGTTCAAATTCAGTCACGTCAAAGTAGGATAATTTAATATCAGTTCTAATTCTGCGGTGCTTTTGAACACTGAAGTGTTTAACCAACGCAGCACGTGATGAAGGCCAGAACTAACCTGAAAACCTGATCTAACCCGTGATTTGTGTTGCTGAGGCAACAGGAGAGTGAGAGTGCAAAGATCCTCGGCAGAAGGAACACTGGAAACACAGCCCTTACTTTCACTATTGTGTTTGGTCACCTCCCACCACCATCTGAATCCCACTATTCATCAGCTCTGCACAATGAAACCTCCACAGCTTCCTCCCGTCCCTCTTCCTCCCCCCAATTATCCCCTCATCTCTCCCTACTTTGGTTACACACACACCTCCTTCTCTGGCCTCTTTGACTCTTTTATTTATGATCATTTTCCACAATGACTATCATCTTTGCCCTCTGACTTGTCCTTTTTGCTTTAAAGGGCTGATTTTGGGCCGTGACGGCTGAGCAGCACAGACAGTAACAGATGGAGCAGGAAGCTTGTATGTTCTTCTTTGTCTATTTGATGTTCTAAAATATACTATGTTTTCAGGTAATATATTTTACACATTAAGGAAATCAAGATCCATATTGGTGTGTTCTATGTATGTAGACCTCACCACAACAGTGTGACATTTCAGTACGTAACCCACCATTTAGAGACTGATGTGACAGCACTATTACAGGGCTCAGAAAGGAGCCCTGTAATAGTGCGAAGTTGTGGATCAGGGTGTTTGTAGCTTTCCTTTTAATATCTCATGTAACAAATCAATGAGCAGGACTGACTTATAGCAATACTGGATTTACAGGACTGCCGTGTTAGAAAGAAATTGTGAAAGATAGAATATCCAATTCCTTAAAGGTGTATGAATTGCAATTTCATAGAGAGCCAAAGGCAGCAATACAGAGAAAGATATTCATGCTGATCAAAAGGTTTTCATAACATAGCACGTCCACAAGTTATTTCCCAGAACAAGCAATAGTTTACGCTCTCAGGGAGCCTCGACTTCAGTGGTTGGTGAACTATCATAGGACATGAGTTTGTTATAAACGTTTGACATGCGTTTTGAAAGGCAGTGGAACTGAGAAACTCATCCCACAGTTCACTCTGAGGTGTTAGTGATATTGATGTTGCCTAATATGAATAGAGATGATAGGGTGGGAGCTGAAAAATGCTTGATAAAATAAAAGTTTTTTTTTAAGTGCCAGAATGAAAAGGTGGAGTCTGTAACTTGAAATATGAATTCCTCAGTAGGATGCTAAAGTAACTTTGCAATGGTACCTCCTAAACTGGTGCTACTTTTTAAGGTGGAACTTAGAATTAGTTATCTGTGAAGAGTGGCTGACTGCAATAGAAGATGCAAGCAGAGAAGAGGAGATGAAACACATGACTGTGTTGAGTTTACAACTCAATGTAAAGCACACATGGCTTGTGTCATTAATTTGACAGTTAATTTGAAGTGACAGTTTCTGTCACAAAAAAAACTGATTCTCATGAGAAGCCAAATGAGCTCAGTTTAAAATAATGTCATGAACATCTGTGCTATTTTCTAGTTATCTTAATATTGTACGCTATCATTTAAAGTAAAAAGTCAACAATCACACTATTTGGTTTGCATAAATTAGTATTTGAGGATTTCTTGAGGATTTGAGATTTAGGTAAGTTGAGGTAACTATGTGCAGTAGAGGAACCTTGCACATCAGGAACTCCAGCAAATAAGAAAAGCTGAAAAAAATGAAACAGCCTACGACTACAGCTGAGCTATTTCTGTTGAGAAACTAGCTGCCAAGGTTCACAGAAGACGTGGCATTGCAAGAGGTGGCACAGCTCTATTATGTTCACATCGAAAGCGGCTGGAGAAGGGCTCAGATACTTTTCTCTTCTATTCACTCCCTGACCATGGCTTCCTCAAAAGGTTGTTCTTTAAATTTAGTAAAGTAAACTCTGCCAAATTCAGACACAGTGGCCCCTTCAGTCTTTCCACCAAAAACCAACAAAAAGGGGGAAGGGATTTGGATTACAAGGCCAGGTTAGTGTTACGACTGTGTATGAACTCACTGAGGCATCAGTATTGTCCCATCAACATCCTATTGTGTTTTTTATTATGAACATGAGGCAACAAGACAAACACGACCTAATCCTAATGATCAGTATAAAGTATCCTCTTATTAACAGCAGGTTGGCCGTGTTCACAATGTGACCAGTGAGAACTACAATCCAACTTTGCATTCTGGTTATTAAGGAAAACCATAATTAAACAACATTGTAAATACACCGACATCAGTCATAAGTAAATTGGTCTAACAAATGTCTAACGAATGATAAAACAAGGTGATTAACTTGAGATGGACAGTGGCAAGAGAAATCAAAGCAACATCCATCATGAGCAAACAAACTAGTTCATGTATGTTTAAAACCACAGGCACAGATTTCAAGCGTAGTTGCACGAGGACAGCAACCTCAAGCTAGATGCGTGTAACACCGAGGGATTAGGATTGATGTGGTAATAACCGAGTTCAGGGTGATTTTTGAGCTGTTATGCCTTCAACACAGTGAAAAATAGAGCAAACACAAACATGGAAGGGTAAATGAACGCACTTTGTTTTTACGCTTTCTCAAAACGCTTCTAACAAACCAAGGAAAGAATATGCTTATTATGTTTAGATTGCTCATAGATTTACAAGCATTAACAATTCTGTAAAGCACAATTGTGGACATATATCTGACAAAATGCAAACACAGTCAGTTGTCAAAGGGGTGATAGTTTTTTTAAATATTCATGACTGTTTCTTAAAAAGGCTTAAAGGGCTTCTCATCTTTGAACTCCCCACTTAATTTCATATTAACAGCATGTGGAAGACAAATATGACCTGGAGTAGGCCACAGGTCACTTTTCTACACAGCCTGTGAGAGTTAAAACTAATAAACGTACGTGAACTAACACGGACTGCTGTGCGCACATGTGAATATGAGCATGGGAAGTGTAAATTAAACACTTCCTCTGTGAAAACAACTTGTATAGCTACACTGCTTCTTATTTTCTTCACTCACTCTCATGAAATTCCACGGCCTACATGAACCATGACACACTTGTATGTAGCTGCCTTTGATAAAAGCCCTCCCTTACACGCACTGATGCTGGTGAGAAACAAGCATGTTATCAGACAAAGAGGGCTGGCTATTCCTCTGTTGTGTTCACTTCAGCTGGGAGTGAAGCTATAATTTAGCTGAAATAGAACTAAACGTGTGTGTGTGTGTGTGTGTGTGTGTGTGTGTGTGTGTGTGTGGAGCTGGGTGGGACGTGTCATTTGAGTTAAAACTGAGGAGAACAAACAATGTGGCTGCATTAAAGGGTGAGAACAGCTGAGATTACCTTTGCAGACAGAGATTGTAATTTTGATTCAGTGTTTTTCAGAAACACTAAATATTCATTATGACTCTGTTTTTCAGAGTTTTTCTTATTCACGCAGGTAGACTGGTGAATGGAAGGGTAATATTCACTCTACTTTTAGCTCAGTTTTCTGGGAACTCTGTCTGTCCTGTTTGGTTCTGGGCAGGTAGTGGACTGAATGGACTAATCAAAGCAAAGAAAGCAAAACAATGAGCTGTTAAATTCTCCCTAAGGTTGATGGAAATGTGTATGTATATATCAGCCGTTTCACATTTCATAAAGTCATTTTATCCATTGCTAATACAAAATTTATTAGAGTAGCTTAAAAAAAACAGTCCTGATGTATGTAATAAACACTAACCCTTCTTCACATAACAGAGAGACAACTAAACCAGGCTGGATACATTCTAATGAAAACTTCTCTAGCTGAAATATCACTATTTATAGTTTTCTTTATAGACATAATAAATAAAGATTATTTTCATTACAGAGAGTGTGGAATGCACCCAAACAACTGAAAGCTAACATGCAAAAAAAAGCTGCTTTGGAGATCTTAGTGTAAATACTAAAAGACGAAGTTAAAGAAAATAGCTCCCAGCTTCTGTGTCTGTGTGTGTGTGTAATCTAATGCAGCTGAGCCCTAATGAGTCATTTACACAAATAAATAAGCGATTTCCGGTGATGAGACAAAAAAAAAAACGGGAATAAAAAACAAAAAAAAATCCTTTTATTTTCCACAGGGTCAGGAGAAGGAAGTAACTTACTGTCTTTAGGGATAACAGGGCTGGATGTTCCACCCGCTGAGGTCCTTCCCACTGGGCTGGAATGCTTGGGTCCGCGGCCAGGGATTTTCAGTCCACTGGATTTGAGCATATTCATTCTATACTAGCAGGGTAGACGACCAGGTCCCGAGTGCTCCTCCCTAGGTGATGGAGGCTTGTGGATCAGGCACTAGATGTAGGAGTGGTGGCTGTCACTCTCCATGTTTAGCTAACGTGATGAGAAAGACGGGATGAGGCGGTCACACATATGGGAACCATCAACAGAGCAGTAGGCAGATGTACACCTCGAGTACATGCTTGTGTACTTGCAGCCTTACCATGGAAATGACTGCATGCCGTATTGTGTGGATATGTTAAACATTTGTGAGGATACAAAACGATATGCTAAGTGCAGCAAAGAGTGATTCATTTAAAGAGCCCCTCCAGAAATGCTTTTTATTCTCTATGCTTTTGTCTTTGTTAAAGTTAAATCTACCTTTGTTAAGCCCGTCTCTGTTTAATACAGGTTTTATCCAGGTTAACAGTTTTAACACACTGCAATCCAACTGCATAATTTTGTGTGTTGTCATAAAATATATATTAATAGTTTATAATGTTCCACTGTTGTAATAATATGACTGAAACCTAAAGTAGGCCAGTGCCCAAGTGGAGCATGGCCTACAAATCACGGCTCAGATACCATTAAGAAGACATAGCCCACAATAAACAACACACACCTAGCTGAGGCTTTTAAACTAGACTGTGGCTTTTAGGGGAGTAAGCAGGCAGATTACAGGTACAGCTTAGCTTCATCATTTTCCATACTATTATTTATCACATCCAGGTGAAGAAAGGGAGGATTTTCATTTTACAGCAATCTTACCCAGTCAACCTGTCGAGAATGATGGTTCTGCTGTGACTGAAGTCAAAATTAAGGCCCTGTGAGTGTCGACTGCTGAGATTTTCTCATACCCTGATCTCATTTACATATAAACCCGAATTAATTTCCAATTCGACAAGTGATTCCAGTGAAAACGGGACGAAATCGTTGGGGATGGTAACGCGCACCTCACCAAAATGTAACACAACGCCAGTTTGATCCATTGTTGTAGCTACTGCGGCAACGTGCTTCAGACTGTCCTTCACTTAAACCCTGGCTCCCTAACAGCACAAAATAAAATGCAGAAAAGCACACAAATACAGCAGAATACTCACATGTCTGTGTGGAAATTAAAGCGTCCGTGCGGTGCCCGACAACTGGCTAACTTTGGATTTCTTGCCAGGGAAAAGGGGGATTAGTGGTTGCCACTCCCTGGGATGCAAATATGGATGCTGAGCAGGAACTGAAAGGGAGAGTCAGCGTGGATCAGCGGATGATGGCAACAACTGCACAGTGTCAGCAACACGCCGCCGGTGGCTCAGTGGTTAACCTGCCTCACTGGTTCATTTTTCAGGACGATAGCTTAGGCAGCTACCGAAGAAACATGTCGACATGTGTTGCTGTTCTAGTAGCCGGACACTGGCTTCACGGGTCCTGACGCCTCCCGAAACGAAACGCAGCATCAGCAACAATCAAAACCAACTTTTCTGCTGCCTGTGTCGGATTAAACACGTTAAAGTTGTCACCCCACACTCCCCGATAGCCTCAGATACGTGTCTCGGTCTGTTCTGGCTCTTGTCGGTGTCCCACAGAGGTGCAGATTTGTCGGGTTAGCACAGCTTTCCTCTGACTCAACCCACCGGCTAGACTGAACAAAGGGGCTGGAGAGCGGAGCCTCCTGGGGGAAAGAGGAGAGTCGTCTACAGTGAAGCTCACTTCCGTGACGTACTCCGTCTGAAAAAGTGGGGAGTGAAGCTGCCCTCTTTGCTTATCGGTAATAATACATGACTCACACACCATGACTCAGTATCACTTCCAATCACTGGTTCCACTCTTTTATGATACATAATCAAAAGCCACAGAACCTCATCTTTTGCCACAATACGCCACATATGCATTTGCCTCCATGTTAACTCCGTGTTGTGGTTTTATCCGCCTCCACTAGTGCAACTTCAGTTGGAGAACAGATTGTGTAGCAATTATAAAAGTCAAAGTTTTACACGATTCAAGTGCCGCTTGAAATCTAATGCGTATGCCGAACTGAAACGCGGTTCCTAATGTTTCACAGCACGACCTTAACTTACTTAAATGTACTCTGTATTTTCTCCATAAAAAATGAGAATGTTAAATTGAGGAATTCTGATTGCAGTTTGGTGCAGAACTCTTTCTGACAGCGACAACATGCAAGCTGCAGACATGTTACCGGCGGACTTGAAATATATGAACCATATTATATAAATTTGAAAAAAACAACGTATCTATCAGTTAACATTTAGTCATCATGTGAACTCTAATAACTGCTTTAAATCATTCTCATATTTCTGGTAGTGTGGGCGGGACCGCTTCAGCGTTTCCGGCTAGATTTAAAGCGTCAGGATTGGTCTGTGCGCCCCCAGAAAAAAAAAAAAAACTTTCAAATCCCGGGGATTGGTCAGCTTGTCTGCAGCTGGGAGTGTCCCAGTTTGACAGTTGGACCGCGAAATAGGACCCTCTGCAATAACACTGTCCACTGTGTAAAATATTTATTAATATGTCAGTTTGAATATATCTACCTGCACTAAGGAAGAGGACCACCATTAGGTCCACCATTAAAATATTAGTTCTCAGATTAAAATATAAAATGTGACATTTCAGACGTTGTAGCAGTTCAGACATTGATTTATCAACTATTCTCTTAAAGGGACATTTTTGCTTCTAAACATTTTCAAAAGTAACTATGGTTTTTAATTTCGTACATGAAAATGGCTGGGTGGTTCAGGGATGCACCTATTCACATGGTGAAAAGCACTTCATTAGAATTAATTCATGTAAAATCCACAATGTGTTCTTAATATCTTAACTTTAATCTTACCATTGCTGTAACATATTTTATTATTAACTGTATTTAATTATGTACTATATACTGTGAAAGGAAAAAACCACACGAGGTCGCTGTTTCCACTGAAAAAGCTCTGATGACTCCACTGTCCAGCACTGAAAGTCATCACACCAACTGAACAGACAGAAAAAATCCCACTGGGGTTACATTTAAGGAAAACAGAATTAAAAGGAGCAACTGAGTAACAGACATATAATATCATCATGTAACCAGAAACACAACAACACCGAATAATAATGTTGCTCCATGTCTACAGTTTTTCTTTTGTTTTGTTTTTTCACAAAATCAATTTTACAAGACAATATGCAAAGTTTACCAATTGTTGTACTTTTTATAGCTGTTGTACGTTTTTAACTGTTGAACGTGAGATTTGCAACAACTGTGCAGTTTTTTCTATTGGCCGCCAGATGACTCTGAAGATCAGTTAAGTCAGCTGTGTTAATGAAGTCACTGTGATACCACACTGTATTTGTCACATGTATCTGTCAGGAAGGACGGGACAAAGCAGAACTCTACTGCCCAAAGTCTGTACATCTAGGAAACAGAGCCCACGTCATTAAAGACAATTAGTCTTTGTATATTCACATATACTGTACATCATAATACGTTACTAATGTCTTATCAAACAATAATGGAAATAACAGTAGGGGATGTATTTTCTTAGAGAAATGTAACAGGCTTCTTTGTCAGATTCAACACTGTCCTGAAAACATTCTACCTTCAATCTTTGTGTGTGTGTATATCTATGAGTGTAATGTGTATCTGTGAGCTCCATATAACATCACTGGATAACAAGTGACCTGTGACTAACAGGTTGACCCTACCTTGCATGCTCAGAATAATAACCAAACGAGCTTCACCTTGAGGCTGGAGAACAGTGATAATGAAAGACTGTGAAGTGAAACTCTTTGTGTGTGAAAGTATTTCTGAATTAACAGATATGAGGAATTGGTGTAACTCTCCACTGCTGTTTTAAAAGTCCAGTTTGGAGCAGATCTACAGATTTTCTTTATAAATATCTTTCTAAATAACCAATTAAATAAACATTCATTTAATAAATTGACAAACGTCAATGGTGTCTCTGTTATGCTCTTGTTTTGCTTTTGTTTTGCTCTTTGTCTTATTTGGCCCTCAGCTAACACTACATTGAGGATATAGGGAATCACACAATTCAGCAGTCCAGGTTGCCACATAACTATCAACATCAAATATGCAGCTGCTGCTTGAAAACATCGGACTCTTTATCTCCATCTAGTGACATAAGCTACAATCTACAGGTTTGCTTATTGTTGACTCTCATTTTATTTTTAACGCCTAAAAAGTTTGTCTGGTTTTGATGATGATAATAACACAGTGATTAATATTTTGCACCATCATAATATTCTAGTATATTCCTTTCACTCATTCACAGTAACGGACTGACTGAGTAACAACAGTATGACAAAGGGTCACAGGCTGACATTAGCTGCCTCATTAATATGCAGTGTGTCTAGATAATGCCCCTCTGTTGTTTATAATAATGGCTCAGTGTACCCTCTCAGTCTGCTTCATAGGGGAAGTGACTGGATTACACTATAATCCCATTATGATGCTGCTACCATGTGAGGGCCGGTTGGAGGGATTAGAAACCAAAGGCTCTGGCTTCAGGACGGGATCAGCAGCAAACAGTGTGACTGTAACTATGGACACTGATTTCAACCCTGATGGCACAAGTGAACTGTTTAGATGACCCTGACCGACAGGGGAGGACAGGTGTCCTTACCTGTCATCTGGAGATATACTAACATGGTGAGTATTATTTATCTTTATGATTCGATCTTTTGGTTTTGATCTATGCACCACCAGCAGTTTTCAAGCTGACACCTTAGCAAACATTTGATGGATGACAAGGTGCAAGTGGCAGCCAAGTTCTGTGTCAGCTTTAATGAGCTGTAAATTCACAGTATAATATGGCAGAGTAAAAAAAAGTATGGAGTCTTGAAGGTGCCATCAAAACCATTCATAACATTAATAGTTTTTAACTATTTTACATTATTACATTATTATTTTTATAGTGTAAAAAAATGATGGATTCCAAATCGAATAAATACATTTGCTCATCTTTTGCCTTTTCTCGTTATTGTCTTTAAATAGTGATTGAATAATTGAATTTTAAAACTCAACCACATAATGGAAGAACAAAAGAAAACTTGTCATTTAATTAACAAAGGTGCATTTATTTCCTGCTTTAACACTGGTAGTTTATATTTCATCAAAATGTAGTTCATAATGAATCACTATTTCTGCTGCACAAACAATCACAAACAACATTTCATCACCACAACAGTTCAGTTATCAGTAAGGTCAGCGTAACAAATGTATGTGTTGATATAAATTGAGTTGTGTGTGGGAAAGCTTTGTAACGTTTATATTATAAATACAGTTTATCAGAGAATATGAATGAATAAAAGTCAGAAATGTCTTTGTTGTGGGTTAAAATGGGGCCATATTGGACATCTGACCACAGCATGCGTAAAATCCTGGTTTACAACCCTGCATGGAAGCGAGGCACTGACATTTCTGCTACCTGTCACTGTTGCTCCTAGAATTAAGTGTCTGGTGACAGGCAGACCTGATAACCTTCATAATGGCTGTTAATGTGATATGAAAGGATCTGGCATTACAGCAGACTTGATCAGCAGTAACAGTAAAGCTCAGTCAGAAGATTGTAATTCCTTTGTGGATTAAATTAAGTTGTAGGAAACTAGCTTGTTGGTTGAAATCATCAAAAGCATGCATCTGATTTTAGGCCAGAAACAGTACATCCAAACCTCTGAATTCCTGCCAACGCCATGTTGGAGCCATGTTGCTTTTAAATTAACCACTTTACTCTTGTTAGGCTGCTTCTTCAAGAGAGCTTTTCATTTCAGAGAAATTTTACCTCTTTTTAAATTGTTCTGAAAAATCAACAGGATCAATAGAACAACATAAAGTAACTTGTGTAGGAGCTTCTTGTTTACCTTTAGTCCATCATCTTTTGTCCATTACTGTTTATATCACACAATGGGAAATGCCTCCATTGGGAAACCTATAAATAAAATGTGTAAAACAAAATGAAGACTGAATTAAGTTACATTCAAATAAAAACAAGCCTCAGGCTGCCTTATTTCATCACTGATTTTAATTAAAAATACAGAAAATCCTCATAAGCAGTTTTGGGGATTTTTGCAGAGTGAGCTGAAGTACTTTTCTATTAAACATGAAAGGATAAGTAATTCCATAAAAGTAATACAGTGTGTGACACTGAGATTTTGTTAAAATTGAACAGACCTATACAGAAAATCCATATCCTGAAACATTTATTCTGTTACAGGGTTCTGCTGAAGCTTTGGATTTTGGGTTAAGATGCTGCCGATGGTGTACAAAAGGTCTGTTTTGGACAAATGGCCAATAAGAAAATGATTAACCTGGCTGGCAAAGAGGATGAGTGTGTCTCTGTCAGAGTCGTCAGTGTCACTGTGTGTGTACATGACAAGAGGTGAAGGTCTGGATGAGGGACAGATATCTGACACTCAAACAAAGACAGCAGAACACCTCAGCAGCACAGAGACAAGAGAGCTAGTGACAGAAAGACAACGTGCAGGAACACTGACTGTGTGAGGTGTTGACTGTTCTGCATTACTGAGGTTCTAAGTGGAGAGTCATCTGCAGCAGGCAAAATATTAAACTCAATTGACTATAGTTCTTCTTTAACAGCATTTGTTCTGAAAAGGTTTTTTGGCTTCCTTGGTCTAATGCAGCCAGCAGAGTAAGTGACATTTAAAGTAGAGCAGCAGCACAACAGCTGCGACTATGTCAGGGTCTCAGGAAGCAGCGCGACTCTGATATAGCAAGAGAAAGAAACATTTTTTCTAACCTACAAACAGGAGCAGATTTAACAGACTACGATCTGAACAGTCTACAGACTCTACTGTCTTCTTCATCCTCTACCTCCTCAACTTAAGCTCCTGAAGAACATAATCAAATCTACGACTAACCCAGTGCCTGGCTCCTCTGTAAGCTGTGCGGCAGTCTCAGGTAATGCATAAAACGTGGACTGTGTGTGTTTGTGTGGCACATAGTTTTGAATTTAAGTGTATGACGTATAAGCTGCAGACATCATTATAATATCTTAAGAAAAAAAACTTTGTATGAGTAGTTATACATAGATCTATTTGTTGGAATGCCAGTTAGCAGTATTTAAATTATGTCAACATAAAATTACTAACAGAGTTCAGAGTTAATTGAGTTAAGAAGCCCAATAAGCATTGCTCAACAGCACAGGGAAATCTGGGAAACAATCTGGAAAATAATGAAAGATTGGATTATTAAGTATTGCACCAAGACAAAGGATGAAGTCACACGAACAATAAATATGTGGTTTTTAGTTGGGACATATGTGTGTTTGTGTAGTTGTGGACTTTGCCACATAGAAAAAGTGGGTTAGATTCCCAGACACAAATCAATGCGATTGTAACCTTAGTTTATAATGACTGGAATTACAAACAAGCTCTAACCTTCCACATCAGCTCTAGATTTAATTTCAAATGAGCACTAATAGTAGTGTCTGACACCCACTATGTCATATATGGTATGAGCAAGTAACAGTTTACAAGCTTGTTTGCTAATGAAGCATTTTGTTTGTGTGGGGTTTCACTTGTTAGCAAATCTGTGCAAACTAGCTTAACTTGGCTAATTATCTTGTGTGAGTGTTCGGTTAAGTTGTAAGGTAGGTTTTCCTATCAAACTTATTCAATCTAACAGCTAAAATGGTAAAATAAATTGAGAATAAAATGAATGGAATGAATATGAATAACTCGCTTTACGTTACTTTTAGCGGTTACAGCTTGTTATTGAAGATGTAGCTGCTAGTTAGTTAAATAGTTAGCTAATTGTAGCGTTAGCTAACTATTCAACTAACCAACTAATTATTTAATTAATTAATTTTCATCTTGTAAAAATATTTGACCAGAAGTCTAGGTGATGAAAAAAGTTTAGTTAGTGTTGTAACAGCAGCTAACAATATGTTAGCCTGTTAGTCAGTCAGTTAAGCTAATAGAGCCAAAAACTAGTTGGTTATTTAAATTAGCTGAGCTAAAACTACAACTCCTGGCGATTGCAATAAAACATACATTTATCAAAAAACAAAATTTGGTAAAAACAGAGTAATAAACTGATAACAACAGAGCCTTTTCATTAGAAATTTCTCTTTTTCCTAGTATTGTAGTATGTAGCTAGGTATTATTTGTGCCTGTTCAAGATGGTTGCAGAGTGTGCTGTGTGACAAATACGTGAATTGAAAAGTAATACATGTGTAATTTACTTACTTACATGAGCCAACTATATGTCAGGAAGAGCCAAGTTTGAATGCTGATGTCAATGCTAGTCAGATAATGCTATATAAATTTTGACAATTTGAATGCTGCGTAAACCCTTTGTTAAAATTATTCTTTGTGACTTCCACTGGAGTCATTGTGTTAAGTGTTTGCTTTTGGATCTCTTAATTAGAGTTTTGGAAATGGCATCAGCAGCGTTGGAGCTCATGGGCTTCTTTCTGGGCTTGCTGGGGATGCTTGGCACCCTGGTCTCCACAGTGCTACCATACTGGCAAATTTCTGCCCACATCGGTTCAAACATTGTCACTGCTGTAGCCAACATGAGGGGCCTATGGATGGAGTGTGTCTACCAGAGCACGGGGACCTTCCAGTGCGAGACCTACAACTCCATGCTGGCGCTGCCCTCTGACCTGCAAGCCTCTCGTGCTCTCATGGTGATCTCTCTCGTGCTGTCAATCTTCGCCATTGCCATGGCAGTCCTGGGGATGCAGTGCACTCTGTGCCTGGATGGCTCAGGTTCAGTTAAGAGTCGTGTGGCAGGTGCTGGTGGGTGCTTCTTCCTTGCTGCAGGCTTCCTTGCGCTGATACCTGTGTCATGGACCACACATGAGGTGGTCCAGACCTTTTACCGTCCAACTTTACCTGCCAGCATGAAGTATGAGCTTGGTGAATGCCTGTACGTTGGTCTTGCCTCGGCACTCATCTCCATACTGGGAGGGGGGGTCCTGTGTGTGTCATGCTGTGAGGTGCAGGATGGTGCCCGTGGGAGACGCCACGGTGGAGGGTATCCATATCCATTAGGAGGTGGTGTGTCAACTACAGGGGGACGGATGACCTCACAGACATACCGCAACCCCACCCTGCAAGTAGGGGGTGTCAACACATCCAGCAGGGGGCAGACACTGGTCCGCAGCACCAGTGGCAGCTCCCATTCAAGTATCCATGGAGTCCAGGGTGCCAAAAAGCCGCCTGCAGCAGGATATGATATCACAGGATATGTCTGAATCACAGTCACTCCATCACACCTTTAAATATGGCTCCCATAACCACTTTAATGTTCCATTAAATATATTTGTATGTTGGATTTAATTGAATGTTGATGTTATATGCATGATGGAGAAACATAGCAAATAAAAATAATAATAAATAATAAAAATGCATGACATATAATGAAACACAAGTCACCTATATAACATGGATTAGTTTGTATCAGTGTTTTGTGGTCTGTGGTCAGTACTTTATCAAGCTTTTTCAAAAGTTTGTTAAATTAGGTGGAGGTCTGGAGTGAAACTGTCGACAACCACAACATTGTTAGTTTGAAACTTATTTGAATCTTTTCTAATCTTTCCAATATGTACCTTCATTTGTTTCAGATATTTGCAATTTTGTGAATGAAAAAAATGTATGAATGTGCAAACTGCACCCACATGACTGAATCTAAACAGCCCTTTTATTGTGCTGTTAACTTTTAATAAGACATGTCTAGAGTCATGCCAATAGATTTGTGTATGTACACAACTCCAACTGTGTCTGTCTGTACATGCAAAGTATGTTGGAAATATTTGTGAAAAATTAAATACATTTCAGTATGTTAAGTGCCTCACTGACGCACTAGTGAACACTGTAGAGAATCACCACTTTTGCTATTATTACTACATCCCATGTCATTTTTAAGAAAACATCCCTGCATAAAGGTTTAGTGCAACCACTGACCAATCATAAAGCTAAAGTTTGAAAATATCAGTATCACCCCGGAACATTTGGATTGTTTTCATATATGTCTATGCATCTGCAAAAATAGTTAAACAAGGAAACTTGTGTATAATAATGTGATTCACAATATTGGATAAATGATCACAAAAGAAAATTCCTTTATGCCACAAGGCATTTTATAGTGCTCAGTTGATTGCAAAGAATTACTACAAGAAGGACAAACACACTTCCTGGTTTTCATTTGTCCTCACTTTATAGTTCATGACAATAATCAGGGATGAATTTTCAGTACATAAAACAACTAATATGTTTCTGATTTATTTATTTTTCTAGAAATAAATACTAACTTTTCTTACTATTGGTCATTTGTTCTGTCTAACTCCTTATGCAGCATCATGAATGGTTATGTACTGTATGTTCCAACAGCTGCAAATATTTCAGCCTATAACAGCAACTAAGGCAGAGGTGCAATTATGATAATTAATGCTTGTGCTCCATTTAAGTGTCCTAGGAAACCATGACAATGAGCCAGCATCCACCAACACCAGCCAATGTAAATGTTATTAGTACCACTTATCTTCTCTTTCTGTTCAACATGAACTTTCTCATCTTAAAAAGGTGTTTATTTTAAAAATAGCCAAATTATTGTTGTGATTTTGACACAATATAAAAGTGCAGACATGCAATAAGTGACACATGAAGGCCTTTTTATAAAGCACTGGATAACATAAAAAGACTGTTGGTGTTTCAGCTGGTGCTTTTACAAAAAAAGATCACAGCCCTGAACTGAGAGCAAACAGAGGATCAACACAAACAAGCTTAAACAAACAAAGCCACTACTTTAATCTGATCAATACGCAGTTTAAGTTTGACCAACAGGTGGAACGTGAGACCAGACTACATGGGAGGACTAGATCAGTTTAGAGATGTGGAGCGTTTTGTTCTCAGTGTCATTGAGTACATTAATTGTGACTGAATAGTGCTGTTCTCACACCAAGCACATTTGGATTGTTTACCTATTTAGTTCTTTCAGAAATGTCACACAAAAGGACAAAAAGAATTATACTATTCCATATAATCAGAACATTAGTTAGATAGAGCTAGTTGATTTCCTGACCTGTTTAAGGGCACAGGCCAACACTGAGGTTGTGGGAAAGATAAACATTTTACCAGCATACAGTGAATTACCCTGAGCAGTTTTTGTCACAGTCTATACAACTGTTAGAGCCCCATGAAGTCATAAATCTGTGGGTCATTTGTTTTTCCTGTTGTGCATATTTCTACCAAATTTAATTAAACAACATGAAAATAAAAGCAAATAATACTTTGCTGCTAGAAAGGTAAAATGGTCTTGCAAAAAAATCTTGCAAAATTCGTGCACAAACACAAAAGTCTCAACATTAATGTTTTAATAAACATGCACCAGGAGAACATATTCTTGTCAGGAAAGTGAGCACTGCAGGGCATCAGAAAATAACATCACTGACTAGGGTTTCTCTGTATGTTCGCAGCGATCAGTCAAGATTTTATCAACTCTTCATCCTAAAGCAGACTTGTGTCTGAATAGCGCCATCTAGTGTCCAAACGTAGAATAAGACTCAATTTGAAGACTTTGAGCCAGAAAGTTTGCCTTGACCTTCATATTATTTAGCAGTGGATGTGATCCACATTTAGACTTATTACTGATTATAGTGAGATCTGGGGATTCAGTGTCTGTCTACCTCACAACAATGGAAGTTTAGCCAAAGATGCATTTATTAATTAGAAACATTAAATAATCACTTTTTATCCTTTATATCCATAAAAAAATTAATTATAAATAATCACATTCATTTGTTTTAAATTCATGTTGATGTCATGAATAATCATTTGATGTTTTTTTTTTATTTCTTTTCATCCTGCACTTCATTCTCCTTCTGTTTCTCCTCTTCGTGTCGTTCACGGCCAAACTCAACCACCAAAGGTTTCCCTAGCAACCGGTATCCATGGACCAATTGCAGGGCTTTTTGTGCTATTTCAGCATCTGCCAAACGAAAACCAAAACACCTCGTGTAAAATGTATAATAGAAAGAATATAGCTTACTTTAGTGATACATACACATGGAAATGCATTTTGCTGAAAATGTTTTTCACCTGGCAGAGTGATGAAGGCCTGACCTTTCATCCTTCCAGTCAGCAGGCGGTAAACAACTGGAGGCCCATTCTCTGCCTCAAACCTAGAGAACAGCGCCACCAGCTGCGCCAAAGATGCCTGTGCACTCAGGTTCTTTACACACAGCACCTACAGCATACAAAAAAAATCATCAAGTCACTACAGACACCCACATGGACTGGGTCTGCCCACTCACTGCCTTCTCCTCATGCATAGAGAGAGCTCTGGAGCTTAGCACAGACATGATACTTACGTTGATCTCATCTTACTCCTACAAAAAAAGTGAACAACCTCATTTACTAAAATGGAGTATTTTGCATGTCACATGATTCTGTTAACTCTGTTTTCACATAATGTTATGAGGGTGTGGCTTTCCCCCCCCCCGTTCTCATTTGACAGGCTGAAACAAATCAATTCATGAGTCAGTGGTTCTCAAGAAAAAGGTTTTAAATGACTGAGAAGATTTATTTCATTTTAATGCCTAATTTAAGGAGCATGAACTTGTTAAATACCAGAACTGCTGAGTGTCTGAGCTTGTTGCAAACACACAGCTTTAAATCTGTGTTCATGCTGTTCCTATGAGGAAAGTTACTACTTTTTAATTGTCGATTGAGCAGTGCAAGTCTGAATAAATGCTACATTTTATGACTAAATGGTGTGTAAAGTACATAGTTATATCCACAGTGCCACATAAAACTGGATTTAAAATGAAAGTATATACTCCGCTGTTACATAAACATACCACATATTGAGATGAAGTGCATACTTTCAGGTGATTTAATGCCTCTTATGGCAGCCATATCAGAGGGAAACAAGAGCTGGTGGAACATTTCTATAAACATTTTTTTAACATAAATTTAAACAGTTTCTCGGGACTGGTTAAGAGCCAATAACAAACATCTGATGAGCTAACCATCAGAATCCAAACATTAAGACTGGTATTTGTAGATGATACCTTAGAGGGTTTTCCTGGTTGGTAGTTTCGGAACCTCGTGATGTTCCGGATCCCATCCTCAGATTCACGGTTCTTCAGGATTTCTTCATCTGTTATTGTCTCAATCTTTCCTCTGACAGTCAGGGGTCCACCTGATCCTGACTTAGTCACTCCGCACAGGCTGCCGATTTGCTGGCTCATTATTATCTTTGTAGAAGCCACCGAGCGTGTATGCCCTGGTTTGTCCCGAATGTGCTGCTGCTCGGAATTGGCTGCACTCAACTCTGGCTGTCCTGATGATCTACTTTTTTCACCTTGCAGTTCAGAATGATGCTCAGTGGTGTCTTCTGACTGGTCTTTGTCTGTGTGTGAGTGTTGTAATTTGTTACTGTCTCTCTCTTTGTCTTCATGTTTTGATTTGTCAGATACAGTTCTGTGTGTTGACAGGTGTGAGGCTGCAGTTGTGTTGTTCTCAGAAACCTGTGGTAAAGCTTGCTGTCTTTCCTTGCTGAGGACATCTCTAAAAAGAGAGTCCATTGGATCAGAAGATGATGCCCCCTGCTGGCATTCCTGCTTGTCTTCATCTGTGGAGGGAAATACAGCAAAATATTATTTATTCTAAGATTCAGTTAACCCAGTCTGGTTTGATTTATTATTCCTGATACTTCTAAATCTATGTGCTAATTCATGTATAATTTGCCTTTATCTGTTCTGTTTTAGTTGTTCAAGGCAGTGACATGCTTTTGTATGCTTTCTGGGATTAACGGTTTACCTTGTCTTTCTGATATTATCTTATCATTTCCCCCTCTCTGCTATCATATCAAGAAAATAAATAAAATCTTGCTGCTCGGGTTTTCCAACATAATGTGGGCACAGACACAACACAGTTTAGTTTAGACTGGATGCCTCTCTCTCGGCATAGATATCACAGACATCCTGATGGCTCTCTAATGCCCTATACCTCGATGGTAGAGTGCAGTGAGGAAACCCAGCCGGTCATTTCCCTGGAACAGAGCTCGTTCGATCTCCATCTCTCTGCGCGACAGTGGCCGGCTGGTTGCAAAACGCTGTGGGCGGGACAAGAGCTCTGCCCTGGCTTCGATTTTGTCTCTGATCACTTGAAGGCGCTGATGTCTAGCATCCGGAGCTGCACACACACCATGGGACTGCGTGAGAACAATATCAAGATCAGACATTAGTTTGATGCATGAACTTTATACTAGCAATGTATAGTATATTACACCTAATCTGATTCACATAAAGGAATACATTTGTATGCTTCTTTTGTTTCAATACATTAAATGAAAATTATGTTAGAGAAATGTTATTTAAAATCAAAACCATAACATTATTACATTTTTTATTAGTTGAATGTATGTGTGCAGTGTACATTAGTCACCAGCAGATGGAATAAAGACTAAAGAGCTGTAGTTTGCAGTGATCTAATTAAATGTATTTAAATGTCTTTGACCTCTAAATATAAAGTTTGTGTTTGAGCTAACACAGTATGCAGTGCAGTGGATAAAATATATACATTCATCATTCAATATTATGAATTTATGCTCTACACCACCAGTCAAAAGCTTGGACACACACACAGGAAATACCATGTTTTGATAAAAAACATTCAAGTCATCAGCTGTGTTAACATTGCAAGAGGGTTTCTAATGATCACTTCTCTTTTTAAATTAATAAATTTGCACCAGCTAACATGACGTGCTAGAAGACAGTACTAATGTTTGCTGATGATAGCATAGTGCATTTATTAATATTAATAAAATAATATTAAAAACTGTTGTTTCCAACTACTGTACAAAAGTAATTTACAATATTAACAATGTCTACACTGTATTTCTGATCAATTTAATATTATGAATTATGCTTTTAATTCAAAAACATGTTCATTTCTATGTGTGTCCAAACCTTTGACAGGTGTACATTACCTTTATTTATTTTCATAAAGAAAACAATTGCAATATTGAGGAGAATATGCAAACACACACACAAGGACAGGAAACAAATTCCTCTTGTTCTGAGGCAGCTCGCTGTCTCCAGCATGTTTTACCTTCTCTTCTGCCTCTGGTGTATCTCTGCTCTGCCACAGCTGGATTTCGGCATCAGTGAGGCCCAGCTCCCGCAGGCTGGCCAGCTCCTTCTCCCCATCCTGCAGGGCCTGGAACTGTGACAGGCTCCTCACTCCGGCTGCCTGCTCCCCAAACGGCCGATAGAGTGCTGCTGGGGCAAAGCACTGCTTCTTGGCTACACATCTATGAGACAGAATTTATTTTGGTTGATCAAAATTGATACGGCTGGATCATATAGTGAGGTCTGGATGGGAAGACCAGAACCTCTGTCTTGGAGGGGATGAGCTGATGATGTTCTTTCATCCAAGCAGAGATGTCAGACAGACAGGCAGAAATGTATAATGAGACAGTATCCAGTCATTCAGTGGATGAGATAGGAAGAGTTGCATGTAATCAGCATAACAATGACCAGTATAAATGTAATGATAATGACATGATTATCATTACATCAATGACAAAAAATGATATGTTTTGTGGTATACTGTTGCATCTAATGAAAATCTATTTGGCTCTCAGTACAGAAAATGTGGTCAGTGGACAAAAAACATACAGAACAGGACTATACAATTTATAGTATATTTTATTACCAAGGACCAACAATTTAGACATAATTATCTCCACAACAATTTCTTACTGGTCGATGTCAACGTCAGTGTGGAGCTGCTGCAGAAGCAGGCTGTGAAGCTGCCGCTGGCCCTCAGTCTCCTGCTCATCCAGCAGTGGGCCATCCTCACAGGATTGGCGGCTTATCCTGATTTGTTGAAATTTAACACAGAAGAAGAGTTTAGATATGCTGTGGATGATTGTATAACAGTACATAAAGGGCGCAACCACCATTAGATCCTGTTATTTTGTAGACACTATTTAAAAACTGGATTAGTATTTAATTATTTTGCAGAAGCAAACAGCAGTTACGTAGGAATATAAATACATAACTTTTGTGAGACTTGCAAATAACAATTCTTTCCGATTATTAAAGAATGTGCCAGTTATTTCCTCAGTAATCTAATTAATAGTTGAATTAATTGTCTAAAACATCACACAATAGTCAAAAATTACCATTAACAGATGCACTTTTTACTTTTATTGTTTTAATTACATTTTGCTGATAATTTTATACATTTACTTACTTTATTTACTTTTTATTTCATGTATTGGTACTTTTTTTTATTTATTTAAGGCTCTTAAGACTTCTTCCACCATTGTTGGAAATAATTTTAACTAGCCAGCGTTAATATTAGCTTCCTTGGAGGTCTAACGTTACAAACCTCCTTAAGTGGCTTTTGAGAAACTCGGGAGTAGCCTCAAGTAACTCTATTACAGTTAGCGCTAATTAACTTCTCATAACCCACTCAGTTTAATTCCCTGCAATAACCCAGAGGTAAACGTGAGACCTTTCAAAGTAGGACAGCAGTTAACCGCAGAGGTGAGGCAGACTGCCTATGCTACCATTTGAGTACAGGATGTGTAAGTAAGAATGTAAATCGAAATCCTGCAAATATAATAAAGCAATTACGGGAGCCAGCGACAGCAGCTAATGCTAGCTTGGTTGGCTGTAGCTATCTCCATGACAACTGCGATACCTGAAGTGGACTGAATTATCGACGTAAAAAGGTGCGTGATGGTTGTAAACTGGAATTTTACGCTAACAGCAGAGTCAAACCATATTTTAAACAAAACCCATTTGCTTCACATGCAACAAATCATAAACACTACTATATGAGTGTAACAACAGAGTCGTGTTACCTTTTCATGTTTCCGCGTTGTAGTTCCACTTCCGACGTATGGACTCATGGGAAATGTAGTAGAATCCTGGCACGAACCATAAAGAGCTGTGCAGTGTTTCCTAAACCGAGGAAAATAATAACATATTGACGATTTTTAAAATGAAAATTTAGTCATGTGTTATGTACTTAGTGCAGAAATGATAACAACTATAAGAAAACGGCTATATATTGCAACCAGCATATATTTCTGTCTAATGTTAAAATATAATAATAGCCTAATAATGACATAATTTCACTAACGATAAATAAACTCTAACTTATCAAAGCTCAACAACTGAAAACAAAAAATGGGAAATGTATTAGATTTTATTTTATTAATTATAGCCAATTAATAAAATAAAGTGAGACGGATGAATTAATATATTAGGAGTAATTACCCTGATGTTTTATTGCAAAGTCTTATTCACCGGTCTTGAAGCAGCTGCACAATCGCAAACTGTACTTCCTGTTAAGTTCGACCTGTTACATTAGGATCTGGGATTAAATAAAATAATTTTTTGTTGGGTGTATGAACTAGATCCATAGGCTTTAGTCGACAATACATTGAGAAATAATAAACAGGACGCAGACACAACTGAAGCAAACAACTCGTAGACAACTGTGGCATTAATGTTGTTTTTGGATTAATAACGTCTGTATTGATATCAAAAGAAATTACTAGTAAATTCCAGGATTATCATTATCTCGACAACCAACCATCTAAATCTTCCTCTGTGTGTTCCTTTAGAAACTGTATATATGTCAACCTGCTAAACCCAGTTAAAGGTTCTTTACTCAAAATGTGAGTGAATACGGCTTCTGAATGACTCATGAGACATTGACATCTGTAACCATGGTAACTGTACACAACAAAGATGGCGACAGCTGTATAGCCTCAAAGTGTCTCGAGTATATTGAATAGGTTATAGCTTGATAATATTTGTACTACAGTAACATGAACATGAAAATAACTACACCAGGCTAACACAGGCTTAGGTTAACATTAAAACTGAATAAAAAAAAATCAAATGACAAAGTATGAATATTTTTTCTAAATATCAGCCCTAATTTGCTACATGCTTTTTTCTTCTGTTATCTATGTTCTGTTGAAATATGCTTTGAAAAAAAATCTGTATGTGCCACGCCCCATTTTACCACTAAGGGTGTGGTCACAACCACAACCATGTCCTTAATCGTATTCGACTCCCCTTATTTAATCTTAGCTATGCAAGGTGTCATTTTCATTAAACTGAATGCTGCCAACCCCTCCCAACCAAACCACCCAGCTTAAGTGTCCTCAATTAGCCCACTGACTGACGTCAGTAAGGTGACATGTGTGCTTCTCTTCACCATCTCTAAGCAATAAGCAGGCTGCTTCTGCAGCATGGCATTCCTAGACAGGGGTCCATGGATGTAATTCAGCTCGGTTTTCCCATGCATTAGTGTATGCTTGCTGCTGCTGCTGATCTCCTCCTTGCCGCCTGCCTGCAGTCGGTGTCAGGTCGCCGGCAGCTCAACTCCGCTCCGCTCCTCTGCAGGGCTGCAGGGCTGCGCAGCTCCTGACTGACAGAGAGATGAGGGGTGGGGACGCAGGGTGGGGTCACAAGCAGGGAGAGGCGGAGGAGGAAAAGGCAGAGAGAGAGAGCCCAGCCCTTGAATACACGGCAACAACACGCCGACAGAGAGAGGGAGAGAAACGGAGAGACTGGCTGATTTTTGGGGGGAGCAAAGGGAACATTCGACGCTGCGGATATGAACTGAAAAGAAACACTGGAAGAGGCAGGGATCGTGTTTCTAAATCCCGAAATTTAGTGTAATGGTGGAAAACTAGTCCCCCTAAACCCTCCTCTCTCCCCAACAGTTCTTATTCAGATACAGCTACACCCAAAGCCCCGAGCGACCCCCTCCTGCTCCTGCTACTCCACCCCTCCGCCGCTGCACCGCTCCGGCAACCGAGATGCACACGGAGACCCGTAACAAGAAAGTAAGTGCACGTTATTGACTTTGCCCTGGCCAATGAGAAACAAAAAGGCATCCACCTGTGTGGATGATCTGCCTGTACACAAGCAGAGTTGACATTGTCAGCTCAACATGTGCCAAATATAAATGTCAGTGACTGTATGTGTCTCGAACAGTCAGTTGCAAGTGTATTCTTGCAGGCGAGCAGTTGATTTTGCAATTAGCGGCAGAGTTTTATAACGGCGACCTCAGTGCGTTGCGTGAACATCACGCTGAGATCACTGTCATTTCCACGGTCAACGCGGAAACCTTTCTACCTCTGCGTTTCTCTGCGTGCAGGGTTCGTTCAGGTTCAATTTTTTGAACGCTCTGTGATCTCTGTGAGGCAGGAAGGAAACGGAAGGCAGAATCTGCAGCTTGTAAGACACCATCTTAGCTTTTAAAGGGCCAGCAGCCTCTTTTTGAAAACACACAAGGCTTGGAAGCAGCTAGGTGCACTGCCTCCAGCTACACTCTGCAAGGGCCCCCGCTGCCAACTTGTGCCTTTAAATGAGCCTTGCTACATCAGAGTGTGTTTATCTGTCAGTTAAGCTGGCAGCATGCTCAAAAGTGAATTTAATGTGACCTGGGTACAGTGCTGTTATGGGATAGAGAGCTGGGAGCGAACACCTGTATCTTCACTGCGGCTCTGGATTTGCCAATTTAAACAATGTCCATATTCCTCAGTCAAGGAGTGAACTCTGACCTGTGAATTTACAATGTAGTGACAATTCAAACAAGACCAAACCATGCAGTTTAGCTATTGCTATTTTTAAATACTTGTTTTGTGCCATTTATTTGTGTACTTAGCTTTTACTTCTCTCATTTGTTTTGTGAGTGGCAGCATCACATCAATTGTCGCGATGCTGACATTACATCCTGTTTCAGAGAAGCAGCGGGGAGCAGTTTCATTCATCTCAAGGCTAGTCAGACCTTGTCTTTTAGGGCTACTAATAAATTTTTGTCATAATTGATAAGTCTGTTGACATTGAGCCACTCAACTAATTGATTTGCTTAATTAACTGTCTGTGACAAAAATATTCAAATTTATTTGATTTGCACAGATTATCTAGTTGCGAAGCTTTCAAAGAGTTACACGATTCTTGTCATGTAGTAATGTAAAAAACCTCCAGAACATTTCAGCTTTTTTACATTGACAAACTGTATAAACTGTATGTCTTGAATTATTTACACAATCCTACCTGCATACCAGGAAGATCTGGTTTGTGCTTGATTACTGTCACATCATCACATCACAAGTAGCACTTCCTTCATCTTTTTTTCTTTCCATTTTAAGAAATGTTTATGTTCTGTTAATCAGGGTGTTAATCATTTAATACATACGCTATGCAGGCCGTCTCCCGCAGTCACTTGCCAAAACTTGTATCTCCTGTTATTTTTAGGATGATCACCAGACTGTAAAATCTTTACTTAGAAACGTTATTGGGAAACTTATCCCACCAATCGTAATACCTGATTGGTTTAAATTTGAATCGCCAACACGATAATAAACATTTCTTCCTCTCGTGGCTGCATCTTTTTTGCAGACTTTCTCTTGAAAGAGCTGAAATCATAAAATGGTGCCGTTACTCTGCCCACAGATGTTTATCTCAGCCAGTTAAATTATTTTCCAGTTTCCAGAGTAGCTCTGCCTGCAGCAGAGGTAGCTTGGTTATCTGTACCCAATTTGGGTGTCTGTTTTGTCAAATCTGTATGAATGGTCAAAGTGCTTTGGGCCTCAGGGCAAACATGTTACTGCTTTGCTCAGTGAAGGGCTTTTAACTAAAAGAGGAAACTAATACATGTATGTAGATCCATCTGTAGCCTTGTGACTGAAGAAAACCGCTTTTACCTCCACACCATAGAACCACGCTATTTTAACAGTGACCACAGTAAATACTTTCAACACTTTCACTGCAAATATTGTTGTTATAACCTCCCTTGCATAATTAGCATATCCATTATATAGAAAATAAACATTTGTGACTTACACTGCATGTCTGTAACCCAGGGAATGCAAATGAGCAACGGCATCTGAGTCACAATAACTTCATTTGCCAAATACAGTAAATCTGCTGGAATCTGCAGCCAGCAGCACTGCTTTATCCTCAGTCGGCTTTAAAAACAGTGGGAAAGGTGTTAGCAGAGCACTGGCATGGTTATAACGGCTGATTGCTTGAATTGCTGATGGTTTTCTGCGTTTGTTACCTGTTAATACAGAAAAATATTTAAAGCAGCAGCAAAAATGTTGCTTCAGTCATGGGACACGCTGAAAGTTAGAGTGTGTTAACGTGTGTTACCTGAGGTCATCACTGTGTTACTGTAGTGTAGATGGCTTCACTAGTATTGTTGTTGTTATCTGAGTTCCATAAGGGACACATCTTGGGCCAAGTCCAAACTACATTCAATCAAATTGGGTTAAGCATGGTTACCTTCTGTTGCTTGAGTTTTTGACCTGTGTGTCTGATACCTTCTATACCTGAATCTGAGCTGTTTTTATATCAGCTCAAGTTGTTTTTTTTTTTTTTTAGGTAGAAGTGGAATGTGAACTGTGAAATGCAGGAAAAAACATTGTTGAGCATGCTTTTTTAAATTGTGTTGGTGTTGTTGCCTTATTTAGGTCTATTCACATTTACAGTCAGGTCTAGCTTATCTTTACATTCATCAGACTTTAAGTTGGAAAGACTTTCTGTTGTTGGCACACGTTCTTTATGACATTTATTCCAAACAAACCAGAAACGCTGAACATAAATTTTATTTATAAATAGCTACACAAGAGGTTTACAACAGTGCATCAAAAAGCTTTGCGAGAACAGTTAAAATACCAGCGTATGTTACATCCGAAAGCATTTATTTACTCATTCTAAATATTGTGGGTATAATGTGGGTTATTTGTGCACAATCACTTGTTTAGATGTAAAAAATGAGTGTAGTCTTACAAGTAACAACAGGTAAGATAAATGTATTGAAATACAGAGTAACAGAAGTGATACAGTGTGTAAAATGTAAAAGGACCCAAGTACAGATGATTTTATTTACTTATCATAGTAGCTGAATGGAAACAACCACAAAGCTCTTTAGTTCTTTATAACTGTTTTTTTTACTTTTACCTTTGACCCAGATCATTATTTTTGACACTGTGAGAGCGGAAATCAATTTCCTCTCATCATAGTTAAGGCGGTGTGTTATTGGTATTGTAGTGCATCACACAGTCACAACTGGGGTGTGTTTGTATGTAGTATTGTGTGTATTTGGGATCAGCTGGGCGGAAGACGTGAGACCATGGTCAGCCATACATTCCTGGGTAGGGCATCAGCAGCAGTGCCCTTGAATACAAAGTCTGCTGGGGTGTGTGTGTGTGTGTGTGTGTGTGTGCGTGCGTGTGTGTGTGTCTCAAAGATAGAACGAGAGCTGATGCCACGCAGGCAATGATTAACTACATTGAACAAAGTTTTATCAAACTGCTGAGATTGTAGATATGTATTCCCCTCCACACTACACTCACTCATATATTATAACACACATGCACACACACTTGCAAACACACAACTTACTAAGTTGTCAGAGTGACACGGATGGTTGGAGGGACCAGCATCAACCAGTTGTTGCAAGCGTGTCACCTTAGCCTTCAAAGTTGAGTTAAAATTGCTGTTAACCAAGCAGAAGTTATTTGATCCTATAGTGACTTTCCAGGTTTTCTATATTTCATGAAATGAGACTTTTTTTTTTTGCTCTCCTAACAACATCATGGAACATTGCCAACTGCACTGAACTTTGTACACTGAATTATGCATCAAACCACTTGTGGTTTTAGAAGTTTAATTTCATTATGTACATATGACTATGACCTATGATATGTTATGTGCTGGAAACACTGGTTTCAGTTAATTTCAGTACATCATAAAAGTCAACTTGTAGGATCTGTGATGCAAAACTAATCTTTTACAAGGAACCAATTAATCTTTTTTGTAGCTTTGTATTTCTCCTCCTTCTACAGAATTAAGGTCATTTTACCAGAAAGTAAAAGCTTTTACACTCATTTGTACCATTTCTTTGGTTGAAACACATGTCTCTTTCCAAGGGTGTGAAACTTGCAAAACTAAATGACAGTGGTTAGAATACATTTGAGCAGCGATGTGCATAAAAACTACTGTTTCAATCAGCTTTTATTGCACCATAGAATCAATTTTGCACACACCATCAGTTACAATATTTGGAGAGTTATTTGAAGAGACGTGTCTGCTGTTTGAGAATCTAGCACAACTTCCTTGTAACAATATGCAACAGTTTCACTGTTTTTTTGGCACAGAGGCAAATGTGACCGTGGTACATTTTGGGATATCCAAAATCCTAACTGAACTAGAAGTAGGTAAGCCAATAATTTAAGGGAAAGTAGGTTGTCTAAAATGCAACAGCTGATCACAAAAAATGTGAATATGTGTGTTGCATGTCAAAAATTGATTCTTTGAAATAAAGTAGAAGTATTGAGGGGTGCATTTGCAATTTAAAGGCAC
Organism: Ctenopoma multispine; assembly: GCA_034779795.1. NCBI lineage: Eukaryota > Metazoa > Chordata > Actinopteri > Anabantiformes > Anabantidae > Ctenopoma > Ctenopoma multispine. The sequence goes on along the minus strand of JAUYWH010000006.1, from coordinate 11,176,820 downwards.
CTGTGACCTGGAGATTAAGACTCTTATGCTTCCCCGACTGAGCTAAGGTCTCTAATAAATGTGCTGTAAGTGTTTTCCAGGTGGTGAGGAGGTGTCAGAGCTAACCGGCTCACTGCACTTCTCCATTTTCCATTTTATGTGATGCTCTTATTCACAGTAATTCATGGCGTGTGTAGCCATACAATAAGCCTCAGTTCCTCGATCACTAACATTAAAAGGGACAGGAGACGAGTGCAAAGGGGTGGATGACAGTGTGCTGACAGAAATGTCTCTGTGACCACCTGATGAAATGGAGAGGTGTCCCAAAGAAATACAAGTGCTGGAAAAGAGAGTAGAGGATAGGCAATGCCATGTTCCCTCATAGAGGCTTGTTTCAACCTTATTTTGTTCATATCTCTGGTGGGGAACTAGTTAGTTGACCAGCTGGCTGCCTGACTGCATGCATGTGTGAGTGGGTATGCGACAGAAGAGATAAATGAGTGTGAGGTATGAATACACAGTGTGAGGAATGGACTGGGTGCCTAAGGGCCATCACAAGGGTCATTGCAGGCGGGTGGCGTTTTGCTCAGGTCATTCAGTCAGTGAATCACTGAGATTTAATGGGAAGCAGGTAGTGTGGAGAGCAGAATGGAGCTGATGTCAGATCTGTGTTTTTCTTGTCGACATTCCACTGCACAGCTAAACAGGGCTCCACAGAAATGCAATTTTTCATGTCTTCCTAGGGACTCACAATGACACCAAATGAAATATACGCATATAGGGCTATATTATATATATATATATATATATATATATATATATATATATATATATATATGATTTTTTAGTCTGTGCACTTTCAGCCTGTTTACTTGATTTTTCACAAAATTGTTGTGAAAATAGGACTCTTATTGTGAAGGTTGACTCTCAGGGTGGAGACAGATAGGTGTGTGTGTGTGTGTGTGTGTGTGTGTGTGTGTGTGTGTGTGTGTCTGTGTGAAATAATCATCAGTTATCAATATCCAACTCACTTTCAACCTGTTAGCTTTATTTTTCACAAAATGCTCTAATTGTGAAAACTTTCCACCTTGACTCTCAAGGTGGAGACAGATGCGTGTGTGTATAAAATGATCATCATTTATAAATATCCAACACACTTTCAACCCGTTTTCATTTAACCACAATAGGGGACATCTAACGATCGAGCCGGTTGTTTTGATGTAATATGTGTGGTAGGAATCCACAGTCTGTGTTGTGGGAATCTGGTGTTTCGTTTTTTGGCAATTTGCGTTGCAATATCTAACTCACTTTAAACCGGTTTGCTTGATTTTTCATAAAAAGGTTCTTATTGTGAAAATCAGACTCTTATTTTGAAGGTTGACTCTCAGGTGTGTGTGTGTCTGTGTGAAATGATCATCAGTTAGGTAGTAGGTAAAGGTCCATGAAGAACTACAGTGAATAGAGATGCTTACTCATGGTTATAAACATGGTGATTAAGTTGTTTTTGTGTGTCTGTGTGTGTGTAGGCTAGTGTGTCTGACACAAGGAGTATTGGCAGAAGTAAGTGTTACTGTTAAAGACACTAAAGAAGATTAGGGTGGTGGTAATGACTACCTCCACTCAATAATAATGTAATGGATTACAAGACACAAAGACACTGAGACTTACTAAAGACTCACACACAAAGACACACACACACACCTGCGCTTCATTAATGTGTTCTTATAACAGATATATTCCAATAAAAAGCTGACAAAGTGAAAAAAGTGAAAGAAGTATCAAAAAGAAGAAGCTTACAAAAAAGAAAAGTGGACACAAAGAAAAAGTTAATAAGAGACAAAGATAAGAAAAGAAAAAGTTGACAAAGATGACAAACTGATGAAAAGTAGGTCACAAAAAGATAAAGTTGACCAAAAAGAACACTTGATGAAACATGATGATGACAAATAATGTAATGGATTACAAGACACAGAAGCGCTGAGTGAGGTACGTTGCTATAGCAATGGTTACACAGACACAGAGTGTTATTAAACACAGAGACAGCTGCAGCTCATTAATGTGTCTACAAACAGGGAAAATAGACGGAGGAATAGCTCCACTAAATCCTTCATAAGCTCTCTGATATCCGTTTCATGGAGTTATTCAAAGAAATTAGGTTTTAGTGGCAATTTACACATACAGGCCATCTCTGATTTGAAGGACACTTGGGAGAGAAATTTTAACATGGAAGTGAATAAGCTAATTAGACCATGAGCTGTCGACACTTGACCACACCATGCAAAAAGCATAAGTCGAAGGATGTATTCAGGGTGGAAACACCAAAGAGTACCAGGGAGTAGTGGACAACTTTGTGGACTGGTGTGAGTTCAACCATCTCCAGCTCAACATCAGTAAAACAAAGGAGCAGGTGGTGGATTTCAGGAAATCTGGGGCTCCTGTCACCCCTCTCTTCTTAAGGGGGGAGGAGGTGGAGATTGTGCCTGAGTATAAATATTTAGGTATACACTTGAACAATAAACTTGGTTGGTCTACACACACGTCTGCTGTGTGTAAAAAGACCCAGAGCCGGCTATATTTTTTGAGGAGGCTCAGGTCTTTCAACATCCACAGCACCATGCTGCAAATGTTTTATGAGTCTGTGGAGTCCAGTGTCATTTTCTTCGCCGGTTTTTTGCTGGGGCAGCAGCCTGAAGGTGGCAGACACCAACAGACTTAATTAATCAGGAGGGCTGGCTCTGTTCTTGGTGTAGAGCTGGACCCTCTAAACATTGTAGCTGAGAGGAGGATGATGACATAACTCCTCTCAATCCTGGACAATCCCTCCCACCCCCTTCACAGTGTCCTGGCTGGACAGAGGAGCATGTTCAGCCAGAGACTGATCTGTGTCAAGTGCTCCACTGAACGCCACAGGAGATCATTTCTGCCTGTGGCCATAAAACTCTACAATTCCTCTCCCCAACGAGAACAACAAGGAGAACAATAATCATAATTATCCATCCACAAATCCATTTTTGAGACTTATGTTATCATCATGTTTTTTTTGTTCTTATATATTTTGTGCTTTGTGTATTAGTATTCTGTTGGTGCCGATTCTGGTTGTGGTTCTTTCTTCTCTTTTCTGAAATGAGAGCAGCTGTAACAAGGCAAAACAATTTCCCTCTGTGATTAATAGAGGTTTCTAATAGAGGTTTGATTCTATGTATAATTTGTTTATGAAAGATGAAAGTTGTCTGAAGAGGAAAAGAAAAGAAGCAAATAGAAGTTGAAGAACAGAACTTATAGTGGGAGTGACATCACGCACAGACATTCCACAATACACACAAATGGAAAAGTTGAAAACTGATAAAAAATCACCCAAAACGTAAACTTCTCAAACTTATAAAAGATAAGAAGTAGCTGAAAAAGATGAAACTGTCTAGACTTGTTTAAAGTTGAAATGACATTTCTACGATGATGACACAGAAAGGAAAGTTGAACGATGATTCTCATAGATGGCAATGCAAAAAAAACAAAAAAACACAATGAATAATATAAAAAGTATAAAAGATGAGACGTTGAAAAATAATAGCACACCATTCCTAAAGAAGACGCATGTTCAGAAGTTTGAACAAAGTTTCTGCGACAAAGCGTATAGGACTAGTTAGCCGGTGAAAAAGGGCGGTACAACAAACCACAACAGGGGACATGTCATGATCGAGCTTGTAGGATAGGATTTCCCAGTCCTGTGGGGGCATGGGAAATGTGTGTTTTTTTGCCTATTTATGTGCCAAATGTAACAGGAGCCATCACCTAACCGACCTGGTCATTTTGATGTATAATATGTTTGGTAGGAATTCAGTCTGTGGTGTGGGAATCTCTTGTATGGTTTTTGGCGATTTATGTTGCCATGGTAAAATAAATCGGTATCAAAATGCAAACTAAGTACAATAGGGGGCATGTCTTGACTGAGACGGTCGTTTTGATAACATGTATAACGTCTAATAGTAATCCACAGTGTGTACTGTGAGCCATCTTGATGAAGTCTCAGCAGGAGCGACATCTGTCACATCATGAAGTCTAAACCAACTCACACACACATGAAACATTAAAAATTCACAGGGTGGAGTGACGTGTCTGTGTGAAATAAATAAAATAGAACAAAAAGGTCCAGGAGGAATTGAGAGAATAGAAATGCTGAGTCATGTTTAGAAACATACAGCAATTAACTTCTTCTTTTTGTGTGTGTTTAAAATGTTTAAAATTATTATCGATGTTACTTGTGCAGTTGCCAGTTAACCATGACCGGCCTGTTGGAACAATGACAGCCCATGAAATTGAAGCATCTTTGGTGCTCTCCAAAGTCCTAAATGCAGTTGTTGCATTTTTCGCTGAATCCTGGTGCAAATCCTGGTCAAGGCAAAGCGGATGATGTGAAATCAAAGGTAATCAGCTTTCATTTTTCACTTTTTAATGTGTCATATTATGTTATTCACTTTTCACAAACAGCTGATTTTAACAGTTTTCATCTCGGCATCCAACCTCACACTTCTTACACACTCACTCACCACACTCAATCCTTCTCTACTAGACAGCTACCAGTCTCCAACCTTTCATTTCTTTCTAAAATTCTTGAAAGAGCCGTTCTGGCTCAATTTTCTTCATTTCTCAATGAGCATGATCTACTTGACCCTTTTCAGTCTAGTTTCAGGAAAGGAAATTCAACTGAAACCTCCCTCTTGGCAATGGTGGAAGATCTTTGTGCTGCAAGAGCTGCTCGCAGATCATCTGTCCTCATCCTTCTGGACCAATCTGCCACTTTTGACGCAGTTAATCACAGATTCTTCTCACAACGCTGTTAGATTTAGGAATTACAGGAAACGTACTGAATTGGTTCTCCTCTTATCTTCAAGTCGGGTCCTTCCGGGTATCGTGGGGAGGTGAGACATCCACACTCTCTAAGGTAACCACAGGAGTCCCACAAGGCTCTGTCCTCCACTATACACTTGCTCACTTGATAACATCATCCATTCCCATGGCTTTTCATATCACTCCTATGCTGATGACACTCAGCTCTATTTGTCCTTCCCACCAGAGGATACCACTGTTTCAACAGAAATTTCAGCCTGTCTCTCAGACATATCGGCTTGGATGTCTAAGCGACACCTCCAACTGAACCTATCCAAAACTGAGATCTTAATCTTCCCAAGCAGCAACTCCCCTCAGTAAAATGTTTCAATCCAAATTGGTTCGCTAAAACTAACCTCACCTCTCTCCACTGGCTCCCGGTAGCTGCTCGCATCGAGTTTAAATCCTTGATGCTTGCCTACAGGACTCTAAATGGATCTGCTCCATCTTATATTAACTCACTACTGGTAGGCTACACTCCTGCACGTTCTCTCAGGTCAGCAAACGAAATGAGACACAAAATCCCTTCTTCCCTCCGATCACAGTCGAGTCTATTCTCCTTTGTTGTCCCTGGCTGGTGGAACAACTTGCCCTGCCCCATTCGACTGGCTGAGACTATCACCACCTTTAAAAAACATTTACAAACTAATTTGTTTAAAAGTACTTCAAGTTAGTCTAACACACATACACACACACACACACACACATTCACATAACTGTCTTGCACTAAACAATTCCTAAGCATGTTCCTTGTCTTGACGAGTTGGGCCTTGTCAGGGCTCTTTGTTGTACTAACTCAGAATTTACGGAAACCGAAATGGTAATTGCTGGTGTCTTCTCCTTTGTAAGTTGCTTTGGATAAAAACGTCTACTTTATTTCACTTTACTTTACTTGGCAAAGACTAAGAATAATTAAGTTACACACACATTCACATATAAGCATGAAGTAAGATTTACTTTGGAATATTTACAATATTTTACTGAAAGAAGAAAACTGTTCTAACTTTTACTAAAGTGAATGAGGGAGCAACTAGGGTCCAACAGTAACATATGTGGTTTCTCTCTAAAGGAAACCTGCGTGTTCGTTAATAAGGTAATAGGAGAGTGAACTGGTCAATTCAGAATCAGTTTTATTTGCAGTAAAACAAAGTAATACAGCGCTGGGTCTGAGTCTTCTTGCCCTAACCACAATACATCAAGTAGTGTCAGGGCATGAAGTCTGACACTGTATTCTGTCCTGATCAAGTTTATATGAGTGGTTACAATAAGGGAGTTGCCTTCTTCTATTGGCTAGTGATCTTCCTTCTGGACGTAGACCGACCCCCAATTGTTCTGCTTGCCTGTTGCCTCCATCCTGCAGGATGTGCACGGTGCAATCTTGTGCTGTAAAGACATATCAAAGGAAACCAGACACAACACAGTGCAGTTTTACAATCCCTTTTTACACACCTATGGAATGTGACTAATACAAAGTCTATTAACCATTAGAGTTGGGTGTAGCTCCTTCTCTGCAAGTATATGCCTGAGTTAAGTAAAGTTAATATCCAAGTTAATACAACAGTTCCCATAACACATCCAGCGTTCACAACAGGAAGTTTCCCTTCTTCCATTGGCCAGTGAATTGTGTGGTGTTGTGCTGTCTGCTCCTCATTAGGTGGTTTCCCCTGCATATTGTCCATCTCCTATGCATAGGAAGAGCCTGGGGGAGATCTGTTTCTGCAGGACATCAGCTGACACACATGGCTGCACAACATCCCTACACACACTCTGTCAACTGAGTAAAAGCAAACCTGGTCATAAAAAGGGAATTACCCGAGAGTCATATAAACATAGTTATCAGGGTCAGAGTTCACAACACACAAAAAGCATTTACATCCTGTAACTTGTACTAAAATTCTGCTAGCAAACACTTATAATAAAACATGGTTATAGTACAAAAACAATTAAATCCCACACATACACAGAAGATTCAGCATAATAAAGGTGTGATACCTCTTACTTAATATTTGACCCGTATGTTCTTGTTCAGAACAAGACTCCAGAAAGCTAATGGAACAGTTGTACTACTACGACTGTTAATAAAGGGTCATTGTTGCTTCTGAACTGATTTAATCCATCCCTGTGTTGTTTGACAACATGCAGATAAATGTTATTAATACTTCGTTATGCCTGTCAGTTCTCTTGTAAGAGCATAACAAACAGGAGGAATAGAACAAGAGGAAGCTGTTGTGTCTTTAATGAACCACAGACAGTTTTGTTCTTTGAAACAATTTTTGTTGTACCTGAGTGGGTGAGAGAGTAATGTCTACAGTGGTTAGAATAAGCTGTGATGCTTATTGCAATTGCCAGCTTTTCCGCATGAACTGGTTGTGGAATGTGATTGGATCTTTATCAGTCACAAATATGAACAAAAAGATCTAGACTATTGGTGTTTTATCAGCTTATAAATATTGTGTGTTTATGTTTGTGATTTTGGTGAAGCTCAGGTAACATTTCAATTTATGTAGAAAACCAGGAAGCAGCAAATGCAAAGTGCTAGCTTTTTCTTGTGACTGTTTGTGTGGGAAACACTGGATGAAATGTACCTTTTTTATCTGGTCACAGAGCTGCATGATCCAGCAGAGTTTTACACCTTTTTTATCTGGTCACAGAGCTGCATGATCCAGCAGAGTTTTACACTACTAAAAATGGTGCTATCACACTAAGTATAACAAACAAAATACATACACGTGCATAAGAAAATAAAGACGCTATCCTCTTATCTTCCCTTTTCCACTTCGTATCCATCTCTTTGGATGCTGAGGAGAAGGACAGATGATGATGATGATGAGTGGCCTATAGTCAGACAAGAACATTGATTCCTATCAGACATGTTATATATTATACATCAAAACGACCAGCCAAGTCAGATGATGGCCCCTGTTATGATTAGTTGGCATTTTCAGTTACCATGGCAACGTAATTCACAAAAAAACAAGCAGTATGAGCTCACAGGACAGACTGTAGATTCCTATCACACACATAACACATCAAAACAACCAGCTCGGTAAATCCCACTTTCTTATTGGCAAGACGGCTTAAAGTTTCAGGGGCACAAAGTGTCAGGCACCTTAAAAAGTTTCCCCAGGAACTTTCTAGTTGGTGCCTGCCATTGAAAATGTATATCTTGTTCTTCCGTATAACATTAATGCACACAAAATATACATCTAATCGACCGACTTGGTCCTGGCATGTGTGCTTTTACTTTTATTGTAAAAATTTTTAATATTTTTTAATTAATTTAAGATTTTACATTTTTTCGTCAAAGAGGCAGTTGGAAGAGTCATTTCATCAACTTTCCTCCCTTCATCCTCATGGTGTATCACCATACTTTGGACTCGTTTAAAGTTCGAATGACGTTTTTACAACAGACACTTTAGCTGTTTCCTTGTAAAACAGCTTTTTCATATCTTTTATACTTTAGGAATTTGTGCAGTTTTAGATTTAGGTGGAAATTTCCCCCATTCATTTCCATGGGCGGAATGTTGTTAGAGTGGTGATGTCACTACCAATCTAGGATATTGCCCTCAGCTGTTGTAAACTTATTTTTGCATGTTTTATTCTCTCCTTCAGTCAATTTTCATCTTTCATAAACAAATTCTACATAAAAACGGAGGACATTTTGTCCTGTAACACATATGATTTTTATGGTGCCAGGACATACAGTTTTTGGACTACATGGCCAAATGTCTAAAGTCCCAAGTCTCCTATTAATTCAATTCAATTCAATTCAACTTTATTTAAATAGTGCCAATTCACAACATAAGTCATCTCAAGGCACTTTACAGTGTAAAGTTTAAGACCTTACACATTATATAAATATATACAGAATAATGTAGGAAACCCAACAGTCCCACTTGAGCAAGCACACTTTCCTAACTGTCACTTTTTGTGAGGCCATTACCATGGCAACATAAGGCACCATGCTAACTCCTGCTCTCTGATTGGATGAGCCTTCGCAAAGATGACTTTAAAGTTCAACAACACTTTTTACAATGTCTGTGTGTCTTTTAACACAATACATTAGTACTCCCTTCCTCTGTTAAGTACCTGTGTTCTTTTTAATTTATAATCATTTCACACAGACACACACACAGACACCTGACTCCATCCTGCATGAAAAGAGGTGTATCCAGACTAGGAAACTCCTGTATACACCACGGTTTTTCGGGAGTATCTACAAGTATACTGACCGTATACATCAAATTCTACCAACCTAGGATACTTCCGGATTGATACCCATTCGGATGTATCCTGCTGAGGGATTCTTCCATGGTACAGCCATTTGTTGCCATGGCAAATAATTCACTCAAGGCTCTATCAAAGACACAGTCACAACTCAAGAACCATTTGCATGTACACCTCTGCACAACTCTGCTGTTCCCTATTAGTCTTTAATCTCAACATTGATTGGTTGATTTAAAAAAAAAAAAAACCTCAACCCACACCCACAACCCTGACATCTATTAGGACATTTCCCAGTGACTTTCCTGTTTGATAGGTCACACTTGTTATTTAGCCCCACCCAAGCCCTCATAGCTTAGTGACTTGATTGGGCAGGTATGTAGAGAATAGCACATATCCACCTCCAATCTGGACTGAAGCTGCTGGCAAAGCTCAGACAAATGTGGGTTTACTGTGAGGTGGAGACCTCACAACCCACACCGGTCTTCCATCAACGATGGCATCCTCTTAATCGGACATCAGGTCCAGAATTGCAGTCTGCCACAGTTCTCTCTCTGCATCTGTTTGGATGAATCTAGACCTGGATTCCAGCAACTGCAAA
>JAUYWH010000006.1:11132922-11167032 GCA_034779795.1 Ctenopoma multispine | reverse complement strand
ATATATATATATATATTAAAGGGAAAACAACAAAGAAACAATATGTGTGATGGCTAAATGTGTGCTAGATGCAAAGTTTGTTAGAAAACACCTGTATGAAAACATTGTCATTTCATTGTTTGGACCTCTTGGTTTCAGTTAATGGAAGCAGTACAATGTCCCAGTGCACAAATTTAGCTCTGTAAAAATGCTACTCAGAGGTTGGTGTGGAAAAACCCTGACTGACCTCCTCAAATCCCCAACCTCTGGATTTGCTGAAATCTGGGGGGGAGTACTGATTGGGTTACACCGTGCTTGTCTTAATCAGGTAGGACAACTTGTTAACCTGTGCTAAGTTTGTGCAAGTTTGTACCTTTAAGTGTCAAGAGAAGGGTTAACAGAGTTTCTTGCCCTTAATTCAGCAGAGCATTGCAAGGGGGGAAACAGAGTTGTTGTTGGTGTCACTGTGTCTTTTCTTCTGTGTTTGCTGGGCAGCCCTGCTTTGGCTGGCCTGCCCCAGGGCTTTAGGGCTATTTATAGAGACACAACACCGTTTATATGGAGAAGCCAGAGCAAAGCAGAGCGGGCTGATTCTCTTGTCACAATACCAAAATTCAACCCTGGAGACCATTATTAACTTTAATATTCAAACAGCTTGTCTACTACAAATACCACAACAACCAACAGTAACCATCAAGCTAAGTCTGTCCATGCTACAACCATCTCCACAAAGTGTTTATATAAATCTGTGGAGATTTAATTTGGTTTGTCAGTAAAGAATCTTATCTCTCCATCTTGAACAAGATTCAGCCCTGGACCAATGTGTGTTTGATTTCAAGCATATAGCTGAAATGCTATCACAGTTTTACTGCACAGTGGCGTTAACCACAAACAAATCACAAAGCTTCATGGAAATGTGGGTTAGATTTTCTCAATTTGATTTGAAATATAAAAAGATTTTTCAGGTCTTACCATTATAAAGTCATGTTATGCGATAAATACCCTTAATATTCTCCTGGCTCATATGACCCGGTAGATTCAAATAGGACTTTTTTAACGGAGCGTTACAGTGATTCAGTATTTTCAGATCTGCAAGCAAAATAGTTCCTTGTTCTAAATAGACTTTATACTGGACTTCAGAGTATTCAAACAGTTCCAAAATATAAATATATTGACTGCAGTCCTTTGAGAAGCTGGAGCAATAACCAGTTCAACATTTGTCATTAATAAAGAACATAAAAAAATTTGACTTTCAGTTTAAATTTAAGGGGTTGACAGAAGTGTGATGTTAACCATTTAAGAATTGCATCCATTTTATACACATACCCCTATGTTTGGGGGCTCTTAAATAATGGAAAATGTCTGACAAGCAGTCGCATGACCAAGTGTGGCCTGTTTCCTTACTACTCCATGATTATTTAAGCAGATAAAAGGCTTGGAGGTGGTTCTGAGACCTGGAAGACCACAGAAAACAGCTAAAGTAAAAGACCACAGAATTCTGTCCATGGTGAAGAAGAACAATTTCACTTCTAGTATCTAGTAAAGTCAAGAAGACTCTTGAGGAAGTAGGCGTTTCATTATCAAAGTCTACAGTCAAGAGATGGCTTAATAAAAATGTAAATATATGCTGATAAAGGTATCACAATTTATTCTGAAGTGTAAGGACTATGTTCTCGGCTAAGATTCAGCCAAATACTGCAAAACTGGTAGGACACCCCTTCATATTGCAGATGGATAGTTACCCAAAATATACAGCAAAAGCAACCCAAGAGTTTCTTAAGACAAAGAAATCGAAAGGCAAAGAAATATCTGGCTCAAGTCAGTCACCTGATCATAGCCCAACACAGCACGTTTTCACTTACTGAAGACAAGACTGGAGAAAGAGCCACAAACTGAAGGCAGCTGCAGTGAAGCCTTTGTTCCGTTACTTACAATTGTGACTATACAAGACAAATTTAAGAATAGAAGAATTTAGAATAACATTTGGATAATTAACTAAATATAATCAATCATTTCAGCCTCTAGACCTAATTGAAGCTCTGAAAAAGTGGCTGATGCGTTAAAGGAATGGGTACCAATCACATGACATTGTGGTTTCAGAATTTTCCCCATGAAGACCTGTTAAATTAAATTTTCTTTGGTGTTAACTGCCTATTAAATGACTGGCTTGGCTGGATAAAAGCTGTTAACAGACATAAAACTGGCAGCTGTTTGTGAATGACTTGTGACTCTATCTTCTCTTTTTCTTTCTATATTTAACTGGCTTGTCTGTCACTGGCATGTCAAGAAAGTAAGACGCTGGTGGAGACATGAAGAGAACAGAGAGTGAAAAAGGTTGTGGTAGCAGGACATTGGGATGTGTGTGTATAAACAAGCTCGAATGAGATTGTTTTTACATGCACATCCAAATGCAGTTCATTGGAACAGCTTGGCGAGCCATCTGTGTTGACTATACGTTGAAGTGACAGTTTAACTCTGTCTGTCTTAATGTGCTAATCTGTCATCCGTCTATGTTTCTTGATTCTGGCAACATCATAGCTCTGTTCATTCTAAACAAATCTGAAATGTGAAACGTCACACTCCCTGGAGGCTACCACCAGACAGGAAGTGTTTCAGTGTCTTGTTGCCATCTCTAATTATTAACTTTACCCACTTCTCCAGTAGAGGGTGACGCTGGAGTCATTCCCAACTGACATTAGGTGAAAGGTAATGTACCCTCTTGACAGGTCGCTGGTCTGGACACAGACAATCATTCAGGAGAATGAGATGGGTTTCTTCATTAATTGCTAAGAAACAACCAAAATCACTCCACTCTGCTCCAATGTCTCTCCGCTCAGGTATCAGGTATTGGTTATCATGGAATTAGTTATTATGGAATCACAGAAAACAACAAAGGAGCGAAACTCAAAACCAGGTTGTTCATTGAATCTAGGTCACAGGGTCACAGAAACATTTGGGAGCACTGCTTCACATCAAGATATGTTTTGGAACGTATTTCAACAACAGAATATCATTAGAAAAAGTTAGCGGCCAGGTAGGTAGACATTTTCCTTAATATCACGCTCAAACTAAACAAATATGACCACACTAGATGTATACATCTGTTAAACGTGATAGATTTGAGCTTGATGCTGTGCAGGACACTTGTTCACACAATCTGAAAGAACCAGGTAAAATTATTTGAATATTGTTGTGTGGTTAAGCTATTAGTATGTCTGCATTTTGTTCTGACTTAAAGGGGTCCATTTCAGTTTTGGAAATGTTCTCCTCAGTGTTGCCAGACATCAAATGTTTAAGTATCATATCAGCAGCTTAAAATAATCCTATTTGTGGGAAAAATATCGTACGCATGCAATTTGCATTCTGACATGGCTCAGGCAATGTGCTTTAATAACACATCATCATAGACGGTACATATATATAATATATATTATCTATAATGCAATTTTTACCTACAGAGTGGTTGTAAAAATCAACTCAGTGCCTCTCCCTGTGTGGAGTGAAGGATGTATCCCTCCGTGCTCAGACCACTCATCATTGTTTACGTCATGCGTCACCATGTGTTACATCGTGCGTCGATTGGCTCTTAAAGGCTCGTGAGACTATTGCGCGAAAACAAGCCAAGTATGTCTGCATGAAAGGATGATAAAAGATCTGTACCTAGTTATGCTAATGAAATAACTTAGCCATAAAATAAAGGAGTCAATTTATAGTACTTTTTGGGATTTGGGGAATTATTTATTGTACAACGTACAGAGGGTAAAATTATCGTCTAGCAACACTGGTTCTCCTCGCTCTCTCTCCCTCTCCTTTCTATTGTCAGAGTCTCTGGTTCTTCCTGCTGGTTACTGTAAACTGACTGTTTCTTTATGGAGTTAAAGATTAGACTAAGTCATTTGACCAAGCTGTCCTTTCACTCACTAGTTTTCTAACAGTTTTATTAACTTGTTGGCTGTGTTTTACTATCTGCCTTGTCTAGCTGTTTGATTAGGGTTTATTTATTAATACAGCAAGTAACTTACTGACTAGTTTACTGACTGACTGAGTGTGAAAGTGCAGCTGTACATAGAAATTCTACGTATGACACGTTTCATATATGACATGGGATAAAGACCATTGTACATATCATGATGTGTATATATAGTATAAGTATATGTGTTTACATGTGACCAATAGTGTGGTCATTGGAGTAACACAAATGTTTCTACACTGAAGATTGATCTCAGTGGATACATTTCTGATGCTTTTCTGAATTAATTGAGCTAGGTTTAAAAATATTGAACAGTGTTATTATATCAGTTTATTCAGTAGGAAGTAATTTTGACATTCATGTTATCAGCAGTGGGAATTTCATGTTACTGACACGTGTAGCTGATTGACTATCTAAAAAAGTGAGGTAGAAGTTAGAATAGTCAGTGGTGTAAAAGAACAGTTTGTGTGCTGACTGATGAGCCTCTTTCTGCCCGCTGGCTGGGTGGTGGCCTGTGTCATAAACATTACCGGATCCAATAGGAGCTCTAATAGTAATAGTAATATAAAGTCATAAAGCTGCTGAAAGTTTGTCGTGTGAATTGCCGCTGCATGAAGCATGGCTTTATTAGGACTCTGACGTTCATAAGAGCTCACGTCTCCTCTTTCTGTGTCCCATAAATGAAGGGTGAAGACATATTTCAGTCACCTGCTTATAATTGGTTATCTACTGTAATAGACTACGTAGCCACATGCATCCAACCCTGTTATAGCTGGGAGGTTATATCTGTTGTGAGACATTAAATCCACACATAACAAAACATAACATATGTTATATATATATAATATTTTAGTCCATTCTTGGTGTTGAGTATTATTATTTTTTCCAAAGGGGTTTGCATCCTCCGTTGTAAGATCACAATTTCAGGACAAACATGAAACAAAGCAAGCAATATAAGTAGGCAACCTTAGATCCCCCGCATAAAAGCTTTGTAAATCGGTCAGGGGAGGAATTTGTGTATAGTGTGACTTCCACTGTGGTAGTTGAAACCGTGCAAAGTTTCCAACCCGCCTACTGCACTTCCAAAGAACTCTTAACAGGTAACAAACACAAACATACGCGCGCACACACACGCACACACACACACACACACACACACACACACACACACACACACACACACACAATGTTGACAAAATTATACTTCTGTTGATACAGTCTTCTAAAATGTGTGTGTGTATGATTACAATACACAACCAAGAATGAGCAACATAGTTGAAAATTAAAAATGAGCGCTCATGAGCTGTGAGAGCCTTACATTACCGACAAAAAAATGACAACAAATGGAAGTTACCTGGTGGTAATTCAGATAATAGGAAACTAATATACAACCCACAGACCACATCCTTAAAACGTTTAAAGTAGAACTGGTTTAGAACTCAAAACTGTAAGTCTGGAATTTACAAAAAGAGATCTTGGTGTTTAGGTAAGGAGTCATTCCTTAACAACTAGAATTTAGGTGCGTCTCCTTTTTTGCGAAGGGGAAAGAGAGGAAGCTTTGGTTCTGGATTTTCAAGTGAGAGGAAGTGTGTGTGTGTGTGTGTGTGTGTGTGTGTGGGTTCATTATTGGAGGGTTGATTGTAGCTGAATGTGTGCTTCTAGTGGGAATGTGTGACTGTGAATTGTCTGAATGAGTGTGTGTGGTGTGAAGGAGGAGTGGTGAGGGGTGGGGCTCGTGGGGCTCGTGTAGTGTGTGCATATGTGTGAGTTTGCATGCACATGTACACACATTTTTTTTCAGTGGGCTTCTGTGAATGTTTGCCACATGCCAGTGTACATGCCTGTGTTGACACGCTTGTGTAGTTGTGTGTGTGTGTGTTTGTGTGTGTATGTATGCATTTATCTTGTGCATGTTTGTTAGGATATTGGCTGTGTCACCTCATACTAGGGCTTGATGTGGTGGTGGTGGTGAAGAGTGACCCCCTACCAACCAGGCTACAGTCATTAACAGGGGCAAAGAATCCAGTCGTCATGGTAACCATGGCCATGCTGCCAAAACGGCCACAATGAAAAGAAAAGGGGATGTGGGAGGGGGAAGAGAGGGTGGGGGGAGGGAATGGGGGTAGTGGTGGGGTGGGTGTGTCTGAAAATGTGTGTGTGTGTGCGCGTGTGTGTGCGTGTTAGAGAGATAAAGGTTATGGGAATGAAAGAGAGTAGTGATGATGATAGAGAACGAGACATAATCAGATATTTAGGTCACACTTTCTGAAACTCAAACCCAAACACACACATTTGTAAGATTTCTTTGGAAAAGCAGCACCGATCATGTACAACAAATTAATCTTTTGGAAGACTTTCTGTTTACTTTCACACCAATGCAGCCACTTGAGATTGAACTGGAGGTGGAAATGGGTTTAAAGTTGTGGGCTGATCATTAGCACATGACCACAGCAGGTTTCTTTTCCTCATTATACAAGGGATAATGCCACACACAGCCTCTGTTTTTTTCAGTGAGACTTCATTAATGTGAAGTCCTGTTTTTATATTAGTGAGTCAGACTTTTGGTTGCAATCATATGTCTTCACCCGGGAAATGTTTGGGTGAATTTGTGGGGTTTGCAATAAGAAAAGTGAAAACATTAACTAAGTTAAGTGAGTTAAGTTACTCTGCACTTGAAACATTTGACACCTGTCAAATGGGGATAAAAAGAAGAAGCTTTGTGTCATCTGACATTTGGGTCATAACGAACAAACAATGTGCTCTCCTATGTTTCCATAGTTTAGTGATATGAGTGATATCAATTAGCCAATAATGACTTTTTTGTCCTCAAAAGGAAACTATTTGTTATTGCATATAACACTTTTCTGTAGCTTAGAATACTTTGTGTCTCCAGGACACTGTGGTTCACATCATCTTGATCCTGTTCGATTAGGCACTTTAAGAATGTAAGAGAGCCACGTTAATGACATTATGCGTCTGTGTAAAAAAAAAAAAAAAAAAAAGATCATGACTGCTCCGCTGATAGCACATTCAACTGATGCAGTAAAATGCAGTTAAAATTATACATACGGAAAGTTCCCCTTTGGTGAAAAACATTTTATATTGAATAAACAAGGCATAATGCACCTGCTGAGCTGGTCTGAAACTATTTTCACAAACGGCCTCTCACTTTGTTTATTTGTGTCATGTGTGAAAGCGCCTGCTGAAAAAGTGCGAGCCTCCCTGCATTAACAGCGACAATCTAAGAGAGAGTGACAGAAACAAATTATTTTTAATTAGCATAAAAACTCCAGACGCTCTGATGCAATTTTGTCCAATATGTACTCATTTGTCAGCTGCTTTTGCACGAGGCACTTCACAAATGAGGTACCTATGTATGAACAAGTGTGCACATTGTGAACTGAAATAGAATTTTTTTTTTTATTGGTAGTTATTGAGTTATTGGGTGTCTGTTCAGCAGAAGAAGCAGAAGTAGGTACTACAACATTAAGCTGTGCACTGTATCGTTTTTGTAAAAAAAAAAAAACTGTTGTAAAAAATATGCAAATAATAATTTAGATTTCATTTAAAATGACATCATTTCCAGTATTTGTAACCTTTTCAAACAGGTATGAACTTTTGGTTTCTTTTTGATAACATCTGCCCAGACAGTCAGAGAGAGAAACATGTTATAACTCTTCCACAAAGTAAAACTTGTGTGTGTGTGTGTCTGTGTGTGTGTGTGTGTGTGTGTGTGTGTGTGTGTGTGTGTGAGAGAGAGAGGGAGAGAGTGTGAGTGTCTGTCTACACACTCACTCATGCTTGAGGTTAGCTCAGAACTATAGGTGCGCTGAATTCACTGTGAGCTTTAGAGAAGTGCTCTGACCACAGCTTTGTGGTTTGGGCACGTGTGTGTAGGTGCGTGTATGTGTGTAGGGATAATATGTATTTAACTAGAGCAGAGTACTCAAACTTTCTTATGTGTGTGAGGATAAGAGGGTGTATAGGGAAGTGGTGGACAGCTTTGCGTCATTAGGGTGTGGTGTGATAACTGAGCCAGCTTCGCTCTCACTCTCTCCTGCTTTCTTTCTAGGTCCCTCTCTCACTTGCTTTCTGTCTCTTGCTCTCTGCCAGCCAGATGGAGACACACCCAGTTCTCTTCTGCACTCGTCTGCACATACACCATGTGTGTTTTTGTGTTTTTACTGACCAGTACTTCAGACAATCACAAGGACTATTATTCTACTGTATTTTCTGCTCTACACTGAGGGAGTCAAAATATTGCTAACAAATTATAGACCGCTTTAAGTTTGAAGTAACTGAACTGCAGTTACTAACGCTTTAACATATATGGCTCATATTTGGCCAGTTGCCAGTTAGCAGCATCTGTCAGCCATAAAAGAGCCAATCAGCAGCAACATGAGTCAACTAACAGAGCTCAGGAAGAGAACAAACAATCTGAGACTAAAAAACAAGAAATAAAAAAAGGTGGCGGTCTTGATAGTTACGCCAGCATCTGGCAAACTATTTAGATTTCGCCAGTTAACGTAAACCTACACGTCTTTGGACTGTGGGAGGAAACTGACGCGGACACTGTGAGAACATGCAAGCTGACAAAATGCTTAGAACTCAACAGACGTTGTTGCAAGAGGGTTAACCACACTTTACGTCACCCTTAACACACAAAATGTAGAAGTGTTTGCATTAGCAGGGTTTTTGTTGTCTTTTTCCGTGTAGGGCCTGTGTGATTTGTGTGGTAAATATGAACCTGACCCTGAACCAGTGTTACAGGATTGACTCCAGTCAGATTCCCCACTGCTGAGAAATTTCCCCGCAGCGTTTTACCTGTAAATGTTGAAGAAATAACCTGCACGTTTTGACCCAGGAATGTGAAACATGAACAGTGTCGGAGGTAAATGGAAGTCTGCAGGCTGGCGCGGCGGACAGTGATGTTGTTGTGGGATTGGCTGTGCAGGTGTTGAAACGTGATGTTTGTTTGTGTAGCAGTAGAAAAAGAACAGTACTGATGTGAGCATAATGGAGTTATAAAACCATCGCTACAATAATGTCATATTGCGAAATGATGGTAGCACAGCAGATGCATAAGAAAAAAACTTAGCTTACCTGGTCTGATTTCTTATGTTTATCTGATTGGATGTGTAGTTTAAATGATAACATTTACATTGGTATGTTTTAAATTAAAAGTAAGGAAGTTAAACAGACCTCGTTAAATCTTTCTTTCAGAATGAACCATCAGAAGCCTCACATTTCCTCATGGTCTGCTGCTGCAACCTTTTTTTTCCACCGTTAATATTTTCACAACCTCTGTATGACAGAGAACAGCAGTGACCTTTGACTGGAGCCATTAAACAAATCTGGTTGGTCAATGCTGATTCAGATCTTTTTAGGTTAGGTAAAGGAACTGTGTGTGTGTGTGTGTGTGTGTGTGTGTGTGTGTGTGTGTGTGTGTGTGTGTGTGTGTGTGTGTGTGTGTGTGTAAAAGATCTCAATAAATAGAATCATATCATTGAAGTCAGTGCATTTACAGTACTTAAGTAACTCGCTTACAGTCTGTTTGTAATCGAGGTAGTGGATTAGGAATAGTGGATTATTTCTCCTGGAGAACATAAATTTCTTTGCCATATATATTAGTATATAAGTAAGCAAGTTTTGAATCAGCTTTTTGTAAGTGTGTATGTGCATAACAAAAGGCTGCAGACAGTTAAACTAGAGAAGTGGGGTGTCTGTATAAAAGAGAGATCATTATACTGAATGATGCCTTTTTGCTTTTAAATAAATCTGTCCAGAATAAAACTGTTCAGTTTGCGCTGTGAAAAGGAGCTCTGTTGTTGGCCATATGAGGTACAGTAGAAGAGAAATCGGATTGCTCATTTGTATGTGGATTGACAGTATCCACACAAGTTTGTTAAGCACATGTTAACTTGTTCCCTGTTTACCTGTGTTTACAGGCAGTGCTTTGTGCCCTTTTTCAGCGTTATCAGGTGTCTGTGGTGTCCTAGACTCAACGGCCACTCCGCTAAGTGTCAGAGCTGCTCAGTCCTCAAACTTTCTGCATTGCCTCCTGCTCATGTCCTGTGCACAGCGGAAGGTCCTTGGAGGAAGACCTTGGTGCTTTACGAGGCAGTGAAGGCTGTAAAAGGGGTGGAGGGAGTGAAACTGTCTGCGAGTAGTTGGGGGGTTTGTCTTCTCTCTGCCATGGGGGAAGTACATGTGTATTTTCTGTGCTGTGTATGAGCATGCGATGATGTAAGATTACACCATCATGTGATTGTCTCTTTTGCATCTCTGTGTAGTTCAGATATTTATTATCTTTCTATATGTATTCAAAATGAATCTACTGAACAAGCATTAAAAAAAGAACATGAGAACCCCAAAGGATTGTAAAAGGGTAATGAAGATGTAAGGCGAGGAGAAGTGGTATTAGTTAAAGGAAGAAGGAGAGGAGGAATACAAAGACATGTACGGTCACAGCTGTGTGTGAAACAGTGTGAAAGAAGCGTTTCCTTTCCTTTATTCCTCTTTCCTCTCCGTCTCTCTACTGTTTGGTTTTTCATTTTACACTGACTACTTCTGTTTCTAGTTTTTAGTTTGCTCCACGTTGCCTCTTCACCTCCTCCCGCCTTTCTTTCATCTTTCTCTATCCTCCTGGATCTTTTTAAGTCTGTTTTCCGCCTCATTGTCACCACGTTGGTTCTCGTCTCATCCGGCAGCAGCAGAGATTTTTTGCTCGACATAGCAGGACAGTATGGAGGTGGCACTGCATTGTGCAGTGGTATGCAACATACAAACATGAAGACTGAAGTAATCAGGCCTGAGATCCTAACTAGACACCCTCATATGTCGTGATTATTTCTGTATGGGTCCATCGACATCACCTGACCCTCCTCGTGAGCTTAACCAGGTTGGGATACGGGTCAGATGGTACCCACACCGGTGGACTGGTGCTGCTAAATGGGCCAGTGTTTAAATGTCATTTAACTAACACACCAAAATAGAGAGAGAGAGAAAAAAAAGAGCACTCATGTGAAACTGAGAAAGGAGTGAAGCTGAAACTTTTATGTCATAAATTATTCAGTATTCTAAGGCTTTTGACTGAAGAGTATGAACTACACTGTAGACTAGAGTCTCAGCTCACAATGAGACGCAGGCTGACAGTCTCATACGTCTCATATGAATTGGTCCGAGTTGGGTTGAGTAGACTCAGACTCAAGAGTGTTGCTCCTACATATTGCAGCTGTACAGTGCATGTGTAGGCTGTAGTGTGCCCACATTCAAATTAAATTCATTTTTGAATAATAAAAAACATCTGTTTTAAGAAAATGACCTTTTTGGTATGTGAAATATAGCTCTTCCATTAGTGTAGCCCCTTACATTATTTTAATGTTTTTAGTCTGAATTCTAACTATTCAGTATGTTTATGTTATGTGTTTGTGAAGATTATAAGCACAACAAGCCTTGTTACAAACCTCTGCAGCATACTCTGCAGATCTGGACATTGAGAACGCTTGTTGTTCTTTTTCTGTTATGATGTTATTTGTGATCTAAAAAAGGTATTAGTTCACAAACAACACACCCAGACTTCACCAAACGCCCAACTGCCTCCCTGATCTCCAGTCAACACATATTAGCCAAGCACCACCCTTCCCTATACATACATACACACATACACAGAAAACGAGGGACGCGAGAGGAAGAAGAACAATGAGAGGGGGCCTGTGTAAATTTGTCTATCTGAATATAGTGTGAGCCAAAAGACTCAGACACTGATATCTCAAACACACACTGATATTTTTGTATGAAGCCTCTTTCGCTCTAAGAGGGTTTTCTTGTTTCTCAGAACCAACTCTGTATGAGGAAGGGTGGGTGTGTGTATGTTATGGACTCCAGTTACAAGAGTTGTGCAATGTTTGGAACCTCAACTGGAAACCACTGGAAACTGACCTCCCTGTCCTCTCCCAAAGTATCTGCTCCACCTTCTCTCTGAAACTTTATTTGGTCCTTCGGTTCGTTACAGTTACTCACAAAATTAAAAATTAAAGTCTCAGCAGCACTCAGGTAGCATACTGGTGATAGACACTAATGAAGTTTCTTTGGCCAGTTTGGCTGACCACAGTGTGCCACAAATATCAACAATTTTAGAAGTGGAGGAGACTCACCCAAGGTGTAGTTCTGTCACTTGAATAGCTCCATCAATACAGTGCTGTAGAAAAGTTTTAGGAAAAGAACATCATCCCTAAAATCAAACATGGTGGTGGTAGTGTGATGCTGTACCTCGAATGATGATGATCCTCGAAAACGTACCATAATTGATGGAACCATGAATCATCCATGATCCTGGAGGATCTTAAGTTAGGCAGCTTAAAATCATCATTTAAAAACTGCATTCATAATCGATAAATATAAATGCAGCTAAATTATTTTAAAGTGTGACAAATATGCAGAAAAATAAAAATAAAAATCAGGAAGCGGCAAATACTGTAAATGGAAGGCATCTTTTTCCATTTAAATGTTATGTCTAGTTATAACCATCAGCCCTACTGTTTGTTTTGCAAGCTTTTTTTATTGCATCTAAAGGTACATTCAGTCAGTGAGCAATTGCTGCTGCAGCCTTCTTTGTTTCCAGTTTAAGCACAATGGCTGACTGCCGTTCTCATGAGCGTGCACTGCTATTTGCTGCTGCCGTCTGAGTTGATGAGTCTCAATTTTGCTGTAATAGACCTCTGTGTGACCATGGCAACTACAGAAACGCTACAGAACAATTTTACTGACAAAGGTAGAAAATACTTAAAAATCACATGGAGTCATATGTACAGTAACTATATTGCTCTGTGCCATTCGTTTTAAAGAGGGCAACATCGTCAGAAGCAGGAAATAAATAAAAATAACATGAAATAACAGGACAGCCTGGGTCTTCTACAATGCCTTGTCTTTGTCCCTTTTCCTCTCTCTTCTGAAATATGGCCAAATAAATGCAATCACTGCATAAAATCTAAAAAGAAGCATAAGATTTTGACTGCTTTTGCATTTAGTGCACTAACAAATTACTGCCTTGTAATTGAATGCTATCAGCAGTGTGTCAGGAGGATGTTAGACTGTGCTATGAACTGAGAATGAACCCACAGTGGTATGAGCAGGCGACCATTATGAGGAAAAAAAACTGCCTCTTTTTTTATTTCTGTTGTTTCTCTTCCTCTTCTTTTACTGATTGTACTCAGACAGTGGACTCCAGACAGAACTGCTGCTGCATACTTACAATGCTGTGAGAAAGTATTTGCCCCCCTCCTGATTTTTCATTTCTCATTTGTCTGACTTAAATGATTCAGATCATCAAACAAGTTTTAGTATTATGCAAAGTTTACCCGAGTAAATAGAACACGCCGTTTCTAAATTATGATTTCATCTATTAAAGGGAAAAGGCTGTTCAAACCTGCCTGGCCTTATGTGGAAAAAGTAATTCCCCCCCCCCCCCCCCCCCCTCCCTCTTGCTAAATCAAGAATGAACTGTGATTAACCACATTCTTTGGAAAGCTGAGTTAAATTTCATTTGCCACGCCCAGGCCTGATTACTACCAGACCTGTTGAGTCAAGAAATCACTTATATAGAAGCTGTCTGACAAAGGGAAGCAAAGCAAAGCAAAAAGATATCCAAAAGCAACACATCATGCCACGTTCTAAAGAAATTCAAGAACAGCTGAGAAACAAAGTGATTGACATGTATCAGTCTGGAAATGGTTACAAAGCCATTTCTAAGGCTTTAGGACTCCAGCGAACCACAGTGAGAGCCATTATCCACAAATGGAGAAAACTTGGAACAGTGGCGAACCTTCCCAGGAGTGGCCGGCCTACAAAAATTACTCTAAGAGCACAACGGCAACTTATCAAGGAGGTCATAAAAGAAACCAGAACAACATCTAAAGAACTGCAGGCCTCACTTGCCTCAGTTAAGGTCAGTGTGCATGATTCAACAATAAGAAAGAGACTTTTCACAGCACTGCAAATAATAACATCAGAAGAGAAAACGGAGTCTAACTGATGGCACAATACAGACAGAAGCAGGAAACTGGAGCCAAATTACCTTCATCTGCACTTTTGGAACATATCAGGGAAATTGCTCTATGTGCATTCTTGGTTGTGGGCATAACTCGACATGAAGCGTTTATGTGTACATACGTGTGTGTGGACACTTAGGATGCATGAACAGAGTGTGACTGACTGGGGCAATCCCCCCGGCCTTGCATGTGTGTGTTTTGGATGGGGGGTGGGGATAGGGTAGGCAGCAGTGACAGAAAGGAGAGTGTTGACCCAGATAGTCTTTCTGTCCCACCCTCTCTCTCTCTCTCTCTCTCTCTCTCTCTCTCACTCACACACACTGTAAAAAATAGGCTTAGTAAGTGTTTGCATTTCATATTGGATTTAAAAAAGGCTTTAAGTAAAAGTAATTTTCATTATCTACTAATATTTCATCAAGAAACTCTTGAGCTTTACTCTTGGCAGTCTCCAAACAAGATGCAGTGCTGTGAAAGTATTTGCCCCTTTCCCGATATTTTAATTTTTTGCAAATTTTTCACCCTTAAATAAATCAGATCGTCTAACAATTTTAATATCACACAAAGTTAACCCGTGTAAAAACAAAATGCAGTTTTTAAATAATGATTTCATAAATTAAGGCAAATAAAGTTGTCCAAACCTGTCTGGCCCTATGCGAAAAAGTTATTGCCCCCTCTTTCTAACTCATGAATGATTAACCACATTTTTGGATAGCTGATTTCAGTTTTACTTGAATCAAGAAATCACTTAAATAGACGCTGTCTGACAAAGTGAAGAACAATAAAAGATCTCAAAAAGCAACACATCATGCCTCGATCTAAAGAAATTAAAGAAGAAATGACAAGCAACGTAACCCGAAACCTGGAACAGTGGTGAATCTTTCCAGGAGTGGCTGGCCTTCCAAAATGACTCCCAAGAGCACGACAACTCATCCAGGAGAGCATCCAAAGAACTGCAGGCCTCACTTGAATCACTTAAGGTCAGTGTTCATGATTCAACAATAGGAAAGAGACTGGGGGGAAGAAATGGCATCGATGGGAGAGTTCCAAGGTGGGAAACCACTGCTCATCCAAAAAGGCTCTGCTCACGTTTGGCGTAAAACATCTTGATTGTCCTGAAGCAAATATTCTGTGGACTGATGAGACAAAGGTTTAACTTTTTTGAAAGTGTGTGTCCTGTTACATCTAGTGTAAAACTAAGTGCTTCAGTTCTCAGTCCCGCCTGGCTACGTGTTGAGGTGTCACTAATCACTATGTATGACGAGCTGGTGTTTTTGTTTAAATGTTAATACAGATGTATGTGTGTGAAATTGAGTTGAGATTTTAAATTTTAAGCCAGCCCACAGTCTTTTCTTGACCTTGACCCAGTGCTGTGAGTGCCTTAACCCAAGTATTAAATAAAAAGTTAATAGATTTGGACTCACAAAACTGGATGTTGTACTGTTATGTTATTTTTGTGGACTGGATATATAAGTAGACATAAATACAGCCTGTGTACATTTAATTGATATGTTAAATGTTGACGTATTTCTGACTTGTGAAAATATGGTCATTATGCTTATAGAAATAATATTATCATTGAATTAATAAAATAATACTCTTTGTATTTGAATGCAAAGCAAACGTGTTTGGGAAGCCATCACTTTTTGCAGCAGTTTCATCCAGCATCCCTCCTGTCAGCTCTCCATCATATCCATCTACTTTCCCTGTCTCACATCAGAAAAATGAAATTCAAGGATATTTTCATTTCCCTTTTGGGGTAGTGGATGATCTGTATCTTGCTTTAAATTCAGTTTATTCATCTTTTTCTTGTGGGGTAGTGACAAAATTTGAATACTGCTCTCAATCCCTGACCAGAACATAGAAAGTGAATGAAAAAACTCCCTCAGAAACATGCCACACGACTCTTCTTTTCAACTCCCTACAGCTTAGCAGTAACAGACTGGTCGTTCTGAGCGGGTGTGAATGTGTGGGACCATATGAGGATGAAGCAGAGCGTTCAGTTCACGCTCAGTCAGCTTTCAGCAGATAAAAATAGATTTCAAAAATGCTCAGATTGGGCTGTTTTAGGGCCAGAGACAGATGTAGTGGACTGCTCCACAGCAAATCTTTGAGTCCCAATAATTATTGGCCTGATGTCATAATATGTAATAAAATACTCAACAGATCAATTAACGATGACAGTGATTGAGCTGTGGATTAATCATCAAAGGTCCAAAGTGATCTCTTCTTATACTCACTTCCATACTCTGTCTGCTCCAGAGAACAAAACAGTGTGGAACAGATGTACACCGTCGAGCACAGATTCTTATTTCACATTCATGCTAATCAAGCTAAATAGTCAAAACAGGTTTAGTTGCCTTAACCTAGCACTGCAGAAATTAGATTTTCTGTAGTCCACCAGAGGCACCTGTTTCTTTTTAGTGATAGCTTTTCAGAGTAGACGGGAAACCAAAGTGCATTCAGTGGTTTATGTTGTCCATCAGAAGGTGCTGTTGCTGACTGACCTTTTAGGAGCATGAAGTGGTTGACTGACTAATTGATCAGTTGATGAATAGTTCCAGCTCTAGCAGAGATTCTGACTGATTTCAGAGGCATTCTCTTATTTTCGTTTTAGAACATTCACTATGTGACTCTGTTCATAGTCACTATGTGACTCTGTTCATAAACAGAGTCACACAGCTTTGAGTTGACCACAAATTTTATGCTTGAGTCAAAACGTTTCCAGCACATCTTGAGTTCAGTCTGCACGTCTTGTGTCTACCAACATCCACATGTTTGCACTGACTGTATGTGCTTTGATATATTGAGCCATTGTTTACACTCTATTGGAACTCAAAGTAATTCACCATGGTTGTTGGTGTTGATGTTTGTTGTTTAGGCACTCCCACATCTGATAATATTGACGTGCAGCTTTAAATCATTGTTAATGTGTTCCAGGTCATAGAAAGGTTTTTCTTAACAAAGCAGTGATGCCAGGTCACTGAAAAAGTTGAATCAGTTGAAAAAGAGATATCTCTCTTTCCCTCCCTCCCTCCCTCCCACCCACACTCTCTCTCTCTCTCTCTCTCTCTCTCTTATCCCCACCCCAACTTCCTGTGATGGGATCAGAGGCTGAAAGGGTCACACCCATCCCACCCTGTTTTATTCCTGGAAGTCCTCAGTGGGACCCCTCCTTGGGGGGGAGGCACACACACACACACACACAATGCTTGTCACTCCTCATTTACACATGCACACTATGCGCATACACACTGACACAGTCTCTCACCATCACTACTCTTTAATGCTGCTGTCCACACACACAACCTCTGACCCCCACACTGTACTCCTTCCCTTTGACTGCCTTGTCTGCAATAGATTCCCAGTGTTTTCTCCAGTCTCTTTGGCTTGGTTTAGTGGGTGTGGTTTGTAAGCTGAAACACAACTCCATATAGTCCAGATGACTTAAAATGATGACTAAAAATTGCCCAAACGCCAAGGAATTATTTGCAAATCCTACTCGATCCAGGTCTGGCTGCAGCATGTAAACCTTCTAGTCCAGAATACCTTTGAGCAGATTTATGGTTGTGCTTCATGCTTTATGCTCTCTCAATTCACAGTATAGAGTATCACGCAATCTTCTTTTCAGGGAGGAAGAGTAGTGCAGCAGTTATAGTTGGCATGAATAGATTGATATGATAATGAACTTTCAGAGTGGACTCCATCCTCCTTTCCTGTCCGTCTTTATCATCAGTGTTCCCACCATCAGGAATTAGTGGTTTCTGTACTTATTAGTGTGTAAACCCCCTAATAATGGCTCGTTCTCAGTTGGAATTGAGGGAGTATGTTTGCCGCTGGTGGAGTTTTGCCCTTCAGCTGTGCCATCTGCAGCCTTCAGCTCTTTCCAACAGACAATAACAAATCCTCCCTACTCGAAACTGTCTGACACCTAAAAAAATATGGTGCTTTGTATCATGTCTGGCTGTCGAGCTCCAATTGTGATTTGTTATTTAAAAAATCTCTCTCCGCATACTTTTACAATCTTTGGATGGGAAATCGAGAAAAGCAGATCAGTGGATTTAGCTTAGGGAAGCAAGTTGAAACACCTCTAGCCAACAGTTGTTTACATTTTTCCATTGGTTGAACCTTAAAATGAAATCATGAAGACATCTGATTCACAGCTTTTTGATTCTTGAAGTAGGACCAAGCGAAAGAGCAGGCTCAATGGGAAGAGGAAGTGAGAAGTGGCCAATCACAGAAGAGAACAGATGATAATGAGGCTTTTGTTAGTAATGAAATGCTGGCGCAAACTCTCAAACAGAGAAATGAAAGGGCCAAAGAACATATTGTAAAATATAAAAATGTATTATTACAAAATGATGGAAAACATCTAACAGAAAACCCAATAAATGTAGAAAATATCTCAATTAAATTAATTTTTACTCTTAAATAACATTTTTTTTTTCATTTTAACATTTTTTACTCATGCATTCTGAATCCACATGCAGTTAAATTTAAAACAGTAGGTTTGCATAAATGCCTGCAGTTTCTGATGATGTCCTCATCCTAACTACATAAACAGCTACACAGGATATTTTTTCTTGTATGTCAGGTAAAAGTACTTCCTTACAACCGGAAAACAACACATGCCAGTAGAGAACTAAATCAAAAAGTTGCACTCTGTGTAACATAGCAGCAGCAGCAGCGTCTTCTGGACTATATCCTGCTCTTGCTGGTGTAGAAATATGACTGAAATTGAACAGTTTCACTTTCTCAGATATGTTTCTGTCTCTGTGATTGTTGAATTTCGTGTAAAATAGCAACTCGAGAGAGAGAAGCGTTGAACGAAACTCTGATGTTGTCCTCTGTGTTTTGGATCAGTGAACATTTGTTTGGTGTGTTAAACAAAGATTTGTTCAGAGAAATAAAGAAGAAATAGAAATAAAAAGAGGGAATTTAAAGTACAACATACTTTAAAAAATGAATCAAAGAGGGATTTTTTGTTGTCTGTGTGTTGCTGGATGGGGGGAAGGTGTGGCATTGATCTGCTGTTACCTTTGTTTACATACACAGAGGGGGCTATGTCCCCTCACAATGGGACTGAGACACCAGTGTGTGTCATTTGTGTGTGTTGTGTGGGAGGGGTGGCGCTTGCAGCCACACCCAGGCTGATTGGCTAAGGCCCCACCTCACTGTGGAATCCACTAGAGCCGGGTCACATATCAGACACAAGCTCTGTCCACAGTAACAAGCAGAACGAAACACAGTAAACAAATGAACAAGGTAGAAATACTTCCTCCAATGATGATATTTCACAGGCTAATCTGAACGTTTCATTCCTGGCTTCTCTCAGTGTTGGATTTTTACCATACACACACTGATCAGCCACAACATTAACACCACTCGTCCATACAGTGAAAGCTGTGTGATGCACTGCGTGTTCTGACACCTGTTGATCATGGCCTGATCACATTTAAATCACCAGGTGCTTCTAATGCCATGACTTGTAGGTGAATGCTGTGCAGTGAAACTCACATTTTCAGTTTATTAACCATAGCACATATTCATAAAACAACAGCTGTGTGTAAGTAAGACATTAGAAAAAGGTAAACACACCTTTGGATCAGTGCTGCTCCAGAGTGATTGACATTTTATTATTGTGATATGCAACTACTCCTTTTTTTTACTATTATACTTATAACTATACATTTTTTTCCACATATTATGCTACAATTTGACTTCCATTTCTCAAATACTGTATAGTACTGTATTTAACACAGTGTCTACTTTCATGTTCTCCTTTTCGTCCATTACATTTCTAAAGAAATACTTTGCAGATCAAACTAAACTGACAAAAGTGACGCATTGCTTCAGTGTGTGTATATTTAAACTGAGTTCTATCTGAACCAGACTTGCTAATTGTGGCTAGAGTTTATTATTATTATACTGCCATTGTTTCACTGATATTTTTAAAGCTTTTATTTTCAAATGTGATCAGCGTTAGTGTTCATTTGTAGTCGCTGTGCTTTATCATTATTAATTGAACTGTACTTTTCCTATAACATGGTGGGCTGTACAGCAGGATGTAGGCAGTACAGGGCTGTTGCAGACAGGATGTAGACAACTTGTTTTGTGTATTTGGCAGCATTGTGAAAAAGATCAAAAAAACTGTGAAGGGACTCACTATCACTTTCTGTTTTTTAATGTTAGCTCACGATGGATGGCATAATTGATACTAAGCCATGGTGGGCCATCCTGTTGGGCTGCCTAAATGTGTTGCAGAGTGTGAATGTTGGACCAACCTCATCAGCTAGGGCAGTTGTCTACAAACCCCAGGGTTGGTGGTTTGATTCCCAGATCCCCAAATTCTTAATCAATTTCCTTGGACAAGAGAACTGAATCATGAACATTGAATTAATAAAATATCAGTTATAATAATAGAACATTTTATGTTTTTTCACTTGTGTTTAGTCGGGTCTTGTGTATATTCAAGACGTGTAGACTTTATAAGATCCAGCTCAAGTGCTGACATGCTGATCTCACAAAATCAGATTTCTATTTAAAGCCACAACGCTAAGCTTCGGCTGTAACTGCATTCACATCAGCAACAGCTGAACTCAGTGGGGAAGAAAACAAGAAAGAACGGGAAGGGAAGTTAATTTTTTTTTACAACTTCCACTCAAGTAAATCAGCAGTGTTCAAACAGTGGGTCACAACCTGGAGGTGGGTTATAGTGTGCCACAGCCTCCCCTCCACTTTGGGTTTTGGAACATATATCAACTTATTCAACAGAAAAGGCCTCACTAGATATCTAGGCGAGTTGTAACTTAGTGTTGAGTGTATAATACCATTTACTGTAGACATTTGGACACTGCTCTCTCAACTATTAATAAGTTCTTACACAGTTTGTAGAAGTCTCAGAGAGAGTGGTAGGAATTTAAATGTGTTAGAGAGGAAGTGGTCATGGAGAGAAAATGGAGACAGAAAAGAAGAAAGGGTGTGTGTGCAGTACTGCAAGTGTTTGTGTTGAGTCCCTCTGCCTCGGCACTCCCCACACCCCTCTCTCTCTCTCCCTCTCTCTCTCTCTCTCTGTATCTTGCTTGGCTTCAAGAAAAGGGTGTGTCCGCCTGCCTGCCGCTGAAAGGGAGGGAGGGGTCAGTTCACGGCTACTCCTCCCTGCTCTCTTTCTGTGTCTCTGTTATTTCTCTTTCACTCTCATTCCCTCAGTGGCAGCCTCAGGATTAGGCCTTTGTTTCTCTGCTCCTCGATCTCTCTGTCTTTAAATTACCATCTTTTTTAAATAGAGTGAGTGTTTGTGGATGTTTTTACTCCCCCCCCTTTTTGGCAGATTTTTGATAGGGGGGTTCTGTAGCTGGCATTAGAGCAGAGGTAATGCTTGTAGTCATGTGATTTTTTTTTTACCTCCAAACTCTACTGTGCTATTTCCTGTCTTGCTTCCTCTTCTACCTGTCCTTTTCCTCCTCTACCACACTCCTCTTATTTCACACTTTCTTTCCTCTTCTCTTGCTTCCTTCTTTTTTTTCCCACCCACTTCTCATTGCGTCTTCAAATCCTTAACAAATTCCCTCCTCTCACTCTCCCCTATTTGGCCTGGAAGTTTTGGCTAGTTTTATACCTTGTTTTTAACCTTTCCTCCCCCTCCCCTCTTTTATCTGCCCCTTTTTCCCCACCCCTCCTTTTTTCCTCCTTCTCTTATCACCTCATCTACTCCCTCCCTTAACCCCCTTCCTGCCTTTCCCTACCTTCTACTCTTCCTCTGTTTGTCATCAGTTACTCCTTTCTCCTCTCACCTTCTGGTTCTTCTTCTTCTCTTCCTCAGTGCCAGTCAACTCCTAAGCAAAAGAAGAGTGCTGCCCGGAAGAAGCAGAGGAGCTCGGCCAAGCAGAGCACCCCGACCCAGCAGCAACCTCCACTGTCATCATCACCTCTGCCGCCCCCAGCCCGGGAAGACGAGGAGGAGAAGGAGGAGGAGCCGGCGACCAGGTCTCGGCTGCCGAAGGAGAAGGAGGAGGAATCTGGCGAGGAGGAGCGAGAAGAAGTGGTGACAAAGTCTGTGAAGAAGAAGAAGAAGGAAGCAAAGAAGGAAAAGCAGCAGGAGGAGGAGGAGGAAGAGGAGGCAGCAGATATGCCCTCTGTACAGATCAAACCAGAGCCAGAGGAGATGGAGTGCACGGTGAGGAAGGGTGCATGGAGATGATTGGTTTAGTGATTAATATGGGGGGGGGAGTAATGGATGGATGTGAGTAAGGTGGGTGTGGGACAGGTAAGGCTGCAACTCGCTAAGCTCATGATCAGAGGTGTTTGATCACGTCGAGTTCTCAGTGAACACACAAAGGTGAAAGAAGCGTTTATCCAAGCGAACATGGCCGCTGTGTGTCGGCTAGATTCATATCCTCCATTTGACACCAACATCTAATCATACAATCCACATATTAAAATCACGGCTCAGATGGAATGAGTTGAAATTAAATTTAATCAGTTGTACGTTTGAAATCCCGCCGATGACAAACAGGGCTGAGACATTTTTCAAACCCTAATTAAAAATATGAACTCTGAACTACGTTTTGCTCACAGAAATAGAAAGAACCGAACGAGAAGTCACATGGGTGTTTTGTGATAATTTGTCACACTTATGTGGCAGTGATATTGCATCATTTCTTAGTCATTGTTTCACTTTATCATCTCAGACTTAGTAAGAGCTTTAGTATCGCGAGTTATTTAGAAAACTAAATTAGCTACAGGACTTTTCCTGTAGACGAGAACTAAAGATGTAAAGGACTGATTGAAGAGAAAAGAGTAAAACTACAATTCTGGTTAGTGGATTGATATTTGGAGCAAAGAATGAAGGATGAGGATGTTAGATGAAGCTCTGTGGATAGATGGAGTACAGGAAGTGTAGGAGTAAACTGGTGGAAGTGTGACTGGAAAGACGAAGATAAAGAAAAGCTTAAGTTAGTTTATATGTCAGAAAATAATGAAAAATGCCTTCCGTCATTTCTGTACCTTCTAATGGGTCATATCCTAAGAATATTTATTTTCTTCCTAAAAATATTCAGTTTACAAAGCGAAGAAAGTGGCACAGTCTCAGTCTTGGGAACCAGAGAATGTTTGGCATCTTGATAAATAATTCATCTATTAGAGTTTTGGTCTGACAGCTGACGCTATAGACCTGAGTCTGTGGGTTCAGTAGTTCCCAGGTAAGTTTGAAATCGCTGAACATTGAAACTGAACGAGACTTACTGTTGGAAAGCTTTTAAACTCAGGGATTCAAGCAGCAGTTACTGTATTAATTTAACTGTAAACTCCAACCGGGTTCTCAGGATATATAGAGATGACAGGATGTATTCATATCATGATGGGTCGTTCTGATCTGTCACCATGCGACAGGAAAGCGAGAGAGCAGGAACAGCGTGTCATCATGGTGGGTGGATGGATACAAAATCTGTAGAAAGTCATAAAACACACCTTATGAACAAACACCCAATTGCTCTCACATGGTGAAGCGTGTTAACATTTACAGTTTTGCATTCCAAGCAGCAAAGTTGACTGTTCGGAGCCTATCAGTAGAACATGCTGCATGAAACCAATAGTATGAAGGTCAGAGGTCACAACAGACTGTGTGAATCATTTTGTGCAGAAAAGCACCTGTCGAAGGCAAACTCTTGCTAGGGTCAATTCCTCAGTTGTTTTACTTCTCACGTTTAAACTATTTCTGTCCATATCTTATTTTTGTTTCCTATTATTTACACATTACGTTATTT
Source organism: Ctenopoma multispine (assembly GCA_034779795.1). Classification (NCBI taxonomy): domain Eukaryota; kingdom Metazoa; phylum Chordata; class Actinopteri; order Anabantiformes; family Anabantidae; genus Ctenopoma; species Ctenopoma multispine. The sequence continues at coordinate 11,143,273 of JAUYWH010000006.1, read as the reverse complement.
TTCTCAGATATTTTCTGTATGCGTCAGAGAATGTGACTGATTTTCTCAGAGAAATCTTTACATCATTAGGCCTATAAAATTATTCTAGTGAAATAGTCTGGTAAAAATCAATTTAATTGTTTAATTGTTTTAAGTGGTTGGAAACCACTGATGTAAAGAAACATTTGACAGCATCAGGAAACATTCACAATCTCAAACTGTTGTTTTTGTTTTGTTTGGTTTGTTCTTAGTTTCGGTTAAGAAAGCACATCATAACCATCGGTGGCTAGAACTGTCAGTATGCTTTGAGGTTTCTAGCTTTAGTGTTAAGTGAATAGGTAGAATCATGTACTCAATTATAATCAGAGACAGGAGGGTATAGAATAAAGGGTGTGAGCAGTAATGATAAGGTGAGACCTGTCGGAGTCACAGGCACGCTGTACCAGCCACTGATGCAGCCTACGTTTTGAGGAAGGAGGTCAGCCGGATGGGAGGCGTCGTGAAGAGGAGGAGCTGTCGGAAGTGTAAAAAAGCCTGAGAAGGAAGAGGAGACAGGCAGAGAAACAGATACAGTTTTGTATCGAGGAGACATAATGAAAGAACGCAGATGAAGAGAGGGGAGATAGGAGGGAAGTTTGAGAGGTGGAGGTGGAGAGGGCGTGGATGTTCAGATAAGGACAGGCTACGCTGCACACCTGTGACTGCCATGCATTTTGTCTTCTCTGTGTTGCCTTTAAGTCAGCAGCAGGATCATACGGTTGCTTTCACACATTCGGAAAGCTAATAATTCTAATAAGCCAGGAACGATAAGAGCAACTACAAGTAGAGAGATTTATTTCTTTTTTTTCCAAAAAACGTTTGAAAATGTGGCAATTTGCCATTGAACTACTTCAGTTGAGTGATTATTTTATGTTTACTGTAGATTCTTTAAATATCTGACATATTTATGGAGGCTACAACTGCAGTATTTTAAATGACTACTGTATTTCTGGCGTCTATTGTCATTAGCTCATAGAGACATTGGTCAGTACATGCATTCCGGGTAAATGTTGAGAAACTTTATTGATACCTTTGGTTAAGTTAACAAATTAATATTCTCTTAGCAGCAGTAATCGGTCTGGTGTGTTTCTGTGGCTTGGTAGGTAACTGTCAAACTGTGTGGCAAGAACATTTTGTTATGGCACAGAATAAACCAACCACACCAACTGACAGTGAAGCATCACTGGAATGTGTTTATCATCCTGTTTTTCCGATTGACGTACCCGTTGATGCGCTGAGCAAGATTTGTGACACCATGCCACCCGTAAACGTTTTCTAACCTATAGTAAATTGTATGGCCTGAAGAATGTAGCATGGCTGGCCCTGTCGGGAAGTGGCGTATTTAAACAGGCAAGACGCACGTTCTGCACTAATATTCAAATATTGTAGCATCTTTAGCTTTTAGAGAGAAAAAAAAACTTGCATCTGTGTATCTTCAAAAGCGGTTTAAGTCAAAATTCAGCAATGTGGTGTCCCCCGAATGTCTGAAAATATGGCGTCACCAGTGGTGGTTTTTCTTCATAGGTTAAAGCCTGGTTTAAGATTGGGTTTAGCGGAGGCTAATGAATAAGATTTACTTCACCCACTAAGATTAATTTGAGTTGATGAAAGGAGATTGCATTCTTACCACTGAAAGGGTGGGGGTTGGGTGGAGTGGGATTGCATAAGGGCTCATTAAGCAGAGGGGTGTGTCTGTGCATGTGTGTGTGTGCTGACCACACCTCTGTGGCTGCCTGAACAGAGGGGAGTGGAGTTTCCTGTCTAAAGATAAAGTCTCCAGGAAGCAGATCCTCCTGGATCTGGTGTTCACTCTGCTGGGAACCTCGAAACAGTTAAACCCGTTCAAATGTGTCAAATAAACTATTTGACACATTTGAGAATAAAATATTAAAATAAATGCTACAAATATCCAAACACACAGAAAATAATGCAAGTATGAATCTACAAACCAGCAGCAAGGGTGGATCTTTCTTGACAAGCTGACTGTCACATTGTAAAACAAAATAATTAATCGGAAAGATAATCTGGGTGCTCTTACACATTCAGCGTCCACAGTTATGTAACCGAGAGTCGCCTGTGGATGACCCGCATGCCTCTTGAAATTTTGAATGTGGTCTGAGGCGCCGCTGGCTGCGTGCTGTTCTTTGTTGATGATTTGTTCCTTGTCCGTGTGAATAGGGGACAGGTTATGCTAGAGCAGAATTAGTTCGTGTGATGAGTTGTCTGATGGCATCAGACCGTCTCAGCAGTGGCACAGAACAGCGTTTGAGTAACACAAACATCACCTTGTATGTTGGTTCTTGTTCCACTGTGGGAATACTGTCATAAATAAATTTCAAAAATCAGATGCCGATGAACTAAGTAAGCCTGCAGTGAATTGATCGATAAATCAACCCGACATGATATTTTGAAACTTAAAGGTTTTCGGTTTAGACAAAAAAAGCTGATCCTCAACGTAGAAACTGGAAACACGAATATTTTATGTAAACTTGTAATCAATTACCAGTATACTAGGCGGGATTTCGCTTGCATTGTGTTCTAGTGCTTTCTGCAGACTTTTTCCACAATGAAAACTGCAGCGTTGAAGCAAAACAATAACTTCTGTAAGCAAGAGAACTATTTGTGGACAGAGTGCAGAGGGCTACAGGGGCACAAAACTACGCTGAACACTTAAGAAATGACTGTTATGGAAAAAAAAAAACCCCACTGCATTCAGGAGAGGATGTGTCTTGTATTTTGAGTACTGTTGGAAGTTTCAGAACAATGTCAAAGGTCATTCTGGGGCCTTTTTGATGTTTTTCCCATAAAAAGTTAGCAAACTTTTTGCTCCCCACACCTCAGACACACATACTTATCTCCTCTCATCTCATCTCTCTCTTTCCCGCCGTTGTTCTCCTACGTTCTCTTTCAAGCTTTCTCTCCCTGTCCCTCCATGTCGTTCTCCTCTATCTCTCCTCTCTCTCGCCCTAATAGGATATGTCAAGGGAGGCTTTGCTTCCGCTCGCCCCATCGTCATGGCAACCGTGGCTCTGGCGGGAGTAGCCTGACACCCTCCTCCCTTCCCCACCCCTCGTCTTCCTCCTCCACCTTTCCAAACCAGCTTCTCTCTCTTTCACTCCCTGCCCCCTCTCTCTCTCTAACTTGCCACTTCAGCCAAAGGCGAACACAGGCGCGCACTCACACACATGCACACACATACTGAATACCTGCCAGCACAGCAGTGAATAGCCCTGTAATCTCTCTCACACACACACACACACACACATATACACACAAACAGACACACAATGAGCCCCTCTGTGCATATGTGTGTGTGTCACTGATGTATGCACATAAACAAGTCAGTTGTCCTCCAGCAAACAGAAGCAGTCATGCACAAAGACAGACCGCAACACATACTCGCATGTGCACACACTCGGCTACTCCCTGTGTGTGTGTGTGTGTGTGAGAGAGTGTGTGTGTGTGTGTGTGTGTGTGTGTGTGTGTGTGTGTGTCTGCGAGAGCGTGACACATGAGAGGTTACATGTCAGAATTGTAACTTTACTGTGCTTTTGCCAGGAGGGTTTGCCTGCATTAGTTTAGTCAGATCGGTATGTTTGTGTGTGTGTGAAGAATCATGTGTGTTGTTGTGTCTATGTTAGAGTCCATTCACGGGACAGCACATTCACAATTTTGGGATGCAGAGAAAAAGAGAGAGATAGAGATGTTGTTGGGGGGGTGGGGGGAGGAGGAAAGGTGAATGCATTGCAGATATTGGATGGATGCAGTTTCCTCTGCTGGTGCAGGATGATGATGTCATAGTTGGCAGCTCACTTCCTCCAGAGAGGAGCTTCCAGGAAGTAAAAACAGCTGCCCTGAACAGGAGAGGAACAACAATTATGTTTTATGTTTATTCCTATTCAGAGCAAATCTAGTAACATGTAGTCCATTAGGCTAGTCAGCTCATTTTAAATACTTTTAGTGTGTTTTATCTAATGTAACAAATACTGTATATGTACATGAATGTGTGGGACAGTGGTGGTTGAATTAGGTAAGTGTAGGAGTATATCTTTCGGCAGCTCCCTTTCGGGATCGCAACAGCAGATCACTCTGCATGCTTGATTTGACAAGGATCTTATGCCTGATGCCCTTCCTGATGCAACCCTCCCCATTCATGCGGGCTTGGGAATGGCGGACTGCGAACCCTGTGGTTCTTAGAGAGTTAGCAATTGCCGACTGCCCAATCTGCTGCGCTCTCCCTCCTGGCATGCACATGCTAGTGTAGCACCATGAATGTCTTCCAGAGTACTGTGCATTAGTCATTGATCATATTTCTAATGATTAATAATGATGATCACAGCCATCATGAAGATACATGTAATAAATGAATGGTACCAGTGCTGTAAATAGTCATTGGAGAACTTCAATGATGCAGTTTCTAAAACTGCACTTGTACTGTTTTGGTCATAGGCAGGTCTAATGAGTGGTGGCGTGGACATAAGAATCAAATTTGAAACCAGATGTTTAAGGGCCCCGCGACCCGAATTCGGATTAAGCGGTAGATAATGGATGGATGGATGTTTAAGGGCATTTCAAAATTCATTTATTGTGAACTGTGGGAGGGAAAATGGTTTTTGTTTTTGTTCGCCCAGTTCCACAATGATTGAAATGTATAAAACAGAATAAGGTGAATGCACAGGCCTATACATTTTAATGAAAAAAATTTAAGATGGATTTTGTTTGCCTGTCTTTGTGCATACACACAGCACTGTTGTGAATCTACACAGTTGTATGCAGCTGGTGCCTGGCTGGACCAGATGATAATGAGTATTCTCTGACACACTGTAGCTGGGTGAGAGAGTTGCCAAAGGCTTTTGATGGACTCCCCCTTTTAGGATGTCGAATAGGTTAGATGTGTGGCTCATGAGGTATTCTGTCATTATACTTCTGCTTTTTCACAATAGATAGTCTTTCAATTCACCTGTAGATGTATGTAAAAACATTTAGTTTTCTTTCATTTAGGTGCAGTTACCTCATGTAATGCATGTCATCTTGTTCATTGTTCACAACCATGCCACAGATGTTTTTTTCCCTGCAGCAGGTGTTTATTCTAACGTGTTTTAGCGTGTGTTTAAGTGTCTGTTGTGCTACATACTCATTTGCATATACAAGTACGAGTACTAACAAGCCGTTCTGGACACTGATGACTATGGTGCTGCAGACGTCTAGTGTTGTGCACAGTTTTCACTTTCACCCCAGCTTCCCTTACCGCCATCTGACATCAGCAGCAGCAAGCGTGATGTTAATAAGTCATTCTGTCTATTCAGCTCTAAAATTAGGATGTTATTAAAACCAAGTGAAAAAATGTCCCAGTACGGTGAGATAAATTCACCTGGTTCCAACACAAACAGACTGTTTCCCGAGTTAAGTTAAGTGTCCCCGGTGTCGACGTTGTCTGTAACAGGCATTACTGGTGTTTTACTGCCAGGATGACTGAGCCAAGGTGTTTGTGGTTTTCCATTTATATAAGATGGTTTTAAAATAAAGGATTGCGCAGTATAGATTCCTCACCCTCGGACAAACAGATGAAATAATGTAGGAATAAAAAAACAGCTTTTAACGTTTGTTTAAAGTTTCACTTTATCAAGGGTGTCATACCAATGGCTTAGTCTCTGAAAAGCTTCTTATTGGGAACATGCTATGTTGATGACAATGTTTTATTCACAGGCTGCCTGTAGTGTGTAGTATGTAACTGTGAAACTGATTCTAGCACTTTGTCAGCAACCTGGAAAAAAACCCATACCTGGATAACTGGAAAACTAACTTTTAAAGACATAGTTGGAATAATCAATTCAATAGTCATCTTTTTAGGAAAGGCCATGTGCTGTGCCGGACTGTCCTAACTTGTGTCCTAACTGTTGTCTATCTCTACAAACACTGTTTCCACAGTATATTTCACAGCCTAATGCAGCCGGTTCAGACACATTCTTCTAGTGTTACAGAGAGGTGTGCTAAGTGAGAAAACTAGATTGAAAAGAATAAAACATAATTCTTAAAATAACACAATGGAGGAATATAAAACCCTGCCAAACATCTTTCCCTTTAGAGGAAATTCCTATTTTTATAATGTGACTCCTCCTTCTGTCAGTTATGATGACATTTATTTGTGTCTTCGTTGTAGAGACACAGGAAGCAGACATACTGACTTAGAAGTGGATAGAGTGTTGCGACACAAACAAGCAGACGGGTTTTAAACAAGTCCAGCTCGGCCCAGTTATGTAAACTGCTTTTTTGGAAGTGAAAACAAAGGTGAACTTGAACATCAGTCAAATTAGTCTCACCTTCTTCTACATTCCCCTTTCTCTCCAGAAAGGTCTTTTGGAACAGTGTGTTCATGTTCAACATGAAGAGTGAACAAACCCGTTAAAAGGATTTGTCAACATACACATTTTGTTCTCATGTTCTCAAACAAAATGGTCATTCTGTACAGCTTAAAATTAGAAAATGTACCTTAGGAATATTCGTTTCAGAACTGTCTCTAACTAGATCCTGATTATTCTAATCAGGCACCTGTGACTGACAGCATGCTGTGTTAATAGATGGGTTTCCTGTCTACAAATAATGAGGATGCGTGCGCAGCAGTGGGGGAGAAAACACATTTCTGCAATGTCAGAATAATAATAATAAGAATTTATATATGGACTATTTAGAACATTTTTTTACTAAAAACAGATGTTCAATATTTTGTCTATTAAAATCACAAAGTATAAATTATTATGCGCTGTATGTAAGAGTTATTTCCTACAGATGCATAATTTCCCAGCGAAAACTGAACTTTCAGCATGCCGTCATGTGCAGTGCTGCACAGCTGTAATTAAAACTTGAGTAGAGGTTAGAGGGAGGCCATCCTGTGTGGATGTGTGGGACGAACAAGTTACCAAGCACCCAGGAAATCAACACTGTCAACTCTGATCAGGTGACATTAGGAGACGATAACACTGGCTAATACAGAGGGTGAGCTGTGCTGGGATCAGCCAATTAACAGGTGGGGGAACTAGAGAGAGAGAGAGAGAGGAATAGACTTACTGACCCTTTAATGCAGGGTGGGGGCAGTTGGTGGTTCTTAGGGTGGGTCAGACTTTAAGGGGTGGAGCTGTGTGTGTGTGTGTGTGTGTGTGTGTGTGTGTGTGTGTGCTGGGTGGGGCAGCATGCTTCGTGGCTAATATCTCCCACAGCTGTTGTTTTTGTCTTTATTATATCAGCCATTATCTGCCTTCACACTCCACCACTTTACGGACACACACACACATGCAGAAGATACACTGTGCACATATAACTTAATTATGAGTTCCATGTGTGTCATATGAAGAAGCGTTGGTCACAGGTGGCACTGACGTATTCTGTCCTTCTCCTGTTCTGTTTGCCTCACAGTGTACCCCAGAGTTTATCTCACCGCGGGACCTATTGATTCCTTCCTGTAGATTATTGTGACATGGACTGAAAGCCTGTTAGACTAGTGAAATAAACATGCTTCAGTATTTGTTGTTTTTTCTTTTGTACCACACAATATCACATTCTCTACCAAAGACCTGTATGCATGTAGGAGGGCAGGAAGGGTAGTGTTACCAGATCTGCCATTGGCACCATCTGGGCAGTAACGCTTGGCCTTTTTCCATCAAGTACCCAGGAACTAAATATCACTCACTTTAACATGTACCTGTCTGCACAAGTATCTGCAGAACTACAAATATCAGGAAAATCAGCCTGATAACTGATAACTTGTTAAATGCAAGAGGCATGCAAATGTAGAGAGGCCATGTCGGTTGAGTAAGCACTTCAGCACAGAAACCAAAACTGGAACTAGGTTACTGCAGCTCGTACAGCTTAAGTAATAAGTAATCTATTGTTACAACAGTTTGTCCAAAAGTTCCTGTAATGGAAAGGAGCCATTTGTGACTGGCCTATTAAACATATATTCTTTTTTAAGTTCTGACGTCTCTGACTCATATATAGAGGCAGCTGCAAACTGTGTACAACATTACATAAAACATCTGCCACCTTAAAAAATTGGTATGACAGTCACAGGCAGTCTGTTTTAAGGCTGTCGCATAGGGAGCAGGTCATTAAAATGTCATTTCTTAATGGGAATGTGGTATAATAGCTGTTGCTGTTGGTCCCACTTGTCACGTAATCTGTCATCAATAAGTTATGTGGCTACTGACAAAGTGAGTGTGTGATTAGCTCAGCGGTGTCGCCAAAGTAAGCATTACCTATTAAGCACTTTTTTTTTGTTTCTACCGGCACAGTCGCAAAGGAAACTTGTGATCAGGGTTCAGTTTGGGAACAAATTCGGAGGAAGTGGAAAAGAAAAATATGAAAAAGCAGCATCTCTCTGCGTATGTGATCAGTTGCATACTACTAAATATTGTGTTATAATCAATCAGACATAATGTACCATGTGAACAGTAATACCATGCAAATACTGTACTGCTCCTCTAAATCTCTCACTACTGTAACTGACTGAGTCCCGAAGTGTGTACGACACAATTTAAAGTCCTCTGGACATATTACATTTTTCTCTGTGCCTAGCTTTCTCACCACTGCAGTCACAGCTGCTGCCCGCTTCCATTCAAGTTAGAGATCACATGAATTAATTGCAAGGTGAAGTCTGGGTGACCCATTTTATGGTGGAGCAGTTGAACTGAGAAGTGCAGGGGGAAAAGAGGAGTACTCTGACAAGCATCACTGCAACACATCTGGCTCTGTATGTGTTTTTTTCATTTTGTAGCATCCAGTTTATTCATTTATGTTTTTTTAAAGGTGAAATGTGTTCCAGTCCTGGCAGATTGTTTTGGTTGTGTCAGACATAGATGCAGATAATTTTTACCTGAGGGCAAGAGAAAGGAGTGAAAGTATTTTTAAGCAAAGTTCAGTTTCCTGCCTTTGTGTTCAAGGAGAGACAATTTAGACACATTGGGTCTGTGCTGAAATCTGAGTTAGGATTGGCGAGGAAGCATTGTATATGCGGTGTTCGTTTTGGTTGTATGTATTTAATTCACTTTGTACAATGAGATCTGGAATGAGGATGTTGTAGTGAGGTAAGGTAGTTGATAATAGTCATGTGCACTTGTGTAAAACAGCCTCTTGAATTGGTCTTTGCATAGCTTAAGAAGTGTTTCTGTGTTATTTTGGCATTTTAAGGTGGATGCACAAAATTTCATCAAAAAATTATTTTTTGGTCAATCTCACTTTAAAATTTCAGTTTAATCACGTGTGAAAGGAAAAAAAACCTTCTGCTACTGAGCTTTATGTGTCCTTGCCTCATAAATTAGCATGAAGAGTGTCAAGACGAGTTTCTCTTCCACTGCTATGCATCTTTCCTTTAAGCTAATCTTTCTGTCCTTATACCAGAAAGTTTCCATCTGTCTGTTTTCGCCTTCTCAATTTTTCTTCCTCACTCCGTCTCTCAGATCAGAGAGCTTGCAGGAGTCCAGTGAGTTTTTTTTTTCTACTGGATGTTTCTGTCTCTTCTTTTGAGGATTTTGCAAAGGGTTGTGGATTTAATCTGTGAAAATGGGAAGAAAGTGGAGGAGAGGGGAGGAAAAACAGACTAGAACGGAGAAAATATGAGAGCGAGTGGGTGGAAACGAAGCCAAAAAAGGGATGAGAGGGTGAGGTGGGAAGAAACAAAGGTGTGGTCGATGTGGAGAGTGAGAGATGCCGGAGGGAGGTGGCGGGGGTGTGGGAGAGAAAGGTGAAAAGGGTGTGGTCACGATAGGCAGAGTGAGAGAATGAAAAAAAGGCAGGAGGAGCTGGGGGTGAAGTGATGGAAAGATGAACGGACTGTGAGGGAAAGGGAAAGGAGTTGGTGGTGGGTGGGGAATGAGTGGAAAACATGGAGTCAGCTGATAGCTCCCAGTTTCCATGGCAACGGTAGGCCTTTCCCACCCACTCTCTTTCTCTCTCTCTCATCTCTTTTCCTCTTCTCTGCCTCACCCACTCCCTCGCTCCTTTCACACTTCATTTTCTTTTCAGTTTTTCCCCCTTTTTTGAGGATGACTCCCTATTATCACAATACTGCTCTGCTTTTTGTCCTTTGTTGAGCCTTCTTTTTTGTCCTTCTGTTTTCTTTCCTCATCTCCTCTCCTTGGCTTCTTTTTCATTTCCTTTCCCCTTTGCTTAGTATAGAGCTTTTTAAATTCCTTCTTACCTCAGCCAAGTTTGGTGCAGGTTCTTTATGTGTGTTTCTTATGTGTTGTCACAGCCTCCGTCCTCCCTTCCTTTCCTTTCCTTTCCTTTCCTTTCCTTTCCTTTCCTTTCCTTTCCTTTCCTTTCCTTTCCTTTCCTTTCCTTT
>JAUYWH010000006.1:11014411-11116509 GCA_034779795.1 Ctenopoma multispine | reverse complement strand
ACTCACATACACACCTACGGACAATTTCGGAAGGCCCAATCAACCTGACATGCATGTCTTTGGACGGTGGGAGGAAAGCGGAGTACCCGGAGGAAACCCACGCAGACACGGGGAGAACATGCAAACTCCACACAGAAAGGCACCCGGCCCTGACACACACCATATAAATTCTAAATATCTTTGTGTCATTCAGGTCAGGCCAAGTTCACTGCACACTGTTCCTTTCCCCATTCTGTATTTTTTAATTGTATTTTTCCACGTTCATGAATTGTGTCAGTTCACTGCCGTCTTAGCAGCCAGGTTGTTTTTGGCCGCAAAACCAGTTGAGTGGAGAAAGTTGTTGCCTCCCACACAGAGTCACTAGTTCACAGGCAAACTGAGTCTCAACTTGATTTCTCTCTTGAATGTAACTTTCCTATTAGTTTTATGAAAAAAAGCTTAAGAGCAGAATCAATACATTATAATTGTGTAGGAAAGTGAAAAGCTTCTGCACACTCTCTTTCCATGTAAATATAATTCATGTGTTTTATCAGCTTTGGCAGCAAAATGTTTATTGCAATAGGCTACGTTTACTTGTGCAACTGCTAATAACTCTCTGAAATATTCCACAACCCACAAAGTGTGTTTGACTCAGTGCAGCTTATAACAAATTGTGTGCCACAGTGGTTCAGACCAGTTTCAAACCACCACAAAGCAGTAAAGTGAATACAAACACGACTGCAAGTTTTGAAACTAGCTCTGATGCCATGCTTAGAAGATCATAGTTAAGGATTAGTAAAGAAAGCCTAAAAGCTTTGGTGTCAGACATCTCTTACCAAAATAATAAGCTGCAGAGAAACAAAGTCTGGCAGTAAGAAGAGTTCTTATGTGCCCAAAACATTATTTCGTGATAAGTTTAGTCATGAAGTGAGATAGATCATTTTTGGCATTGATCCTACTGGTAGAACTGGTTCTGATACTTTGGTATTGAGTGGTCCACTCCCACAGCAGAGGCACACAGTAGTCCTGCACATAAACAGATTCAGGGTGTTAAGGCCTGTTACTCCAAATACTACAGCATTTCATTTCCTGTATGTGCCACAACTTTCTTCTCACTTGGCAGGAGACTAAAACTAAAAGGACATTTTATGCAAGTTGTGCTATTGTAGAAGCTCCCTTTCCAACTGACTGTCTGACTGATGTACATCTCCACTTACCCAAGAAAATATTTTCAGATGGCATTTGTCCAGAGGTCAGTTAACTTTATGGAACTGTGATCATAGAGCACTTCTGAGAACATTATCATGTCTGTCTGTACTGCTAAAAAGTCAGTACAGACCAATGTTTCTGTGCTGCCTGTGTGATACAACCATTACAGACGGGTTGTTTTTTCCATGATTAAACAATATACAGTATATGTTGTGGGTTTAGTGTCCGTGTAGCTCATTGCCAAACCTTAGATGATCCAGGTGAACAATATAGCTGATCCCTGGATGTTTAAGTGACAAGTCACAGTCTGCAGGTGGCTGTGTGTTGTTTTGACAGCTATGTTGGCTGGTTGCTTTCTTCCATCTTCTCACGTCATCTGGGCATGGCACAATGTGCAAGCAACTGCTGTATGCAGCACTCTCATAAATGCAAACGGTTAAAACAACGCCTATGGGCAGTAAGGCCCGGTTGACAACATATTGAAGCAGTTCACGTGAGGTTATGTGATGGAGAGGATCCTCACCTTGAGTGCACTTCGACTCAGATGGTTGTGACATCTTTGTTGTCCCAGTCTGATGTACTATTAAGAGACAATGTTTGTTGTGATTTGGTGCTATATAAAGACATTTAAATTGAATTTGAACTGAATATCGTAGCAGGCACAACTCTTCCAAGAAAAATTATTCTTATATATACATCATTAAACAAAACAAGGAATTAGATCCACAAAATGTCAAGTGATGTTTTCTGGTTTTTGTTGAAACAAGTCCTTCAGTACTATACTTCCTGAGTAGTAAGTCGGATATCTTGCTTCAAGTAGACAGTTAACAGAGATCTTTCTGACATGTGCTCAAACCAGTTTCCAAACGTGATAAAATATTACACTGTATGATATCTTAGAGACTGAAACCATCATCGTTGCTGCCATTTAACTGTCACCTTACTGTGTGCTTTACCCACAAACCGAATGTGATAGAAAAAGTAAAGCTGTTCCCTTTATCATCTCTTCATCACATCACATTTTCAGGAAACAACTCGGAAATTAAATAATTCTGCAATTGCAGACCTTTAAATTATTCTTCAAAACTGTTAAGTAACCAACCACACAGAATACATCAGACAAACTAGAAACAGACTATTAAGTTGTAATGGGAATTATGTGATGTCACTATTAAATAAATGCAAGTTCAACAGGACAATGAGGGAGATGTTTACCAAGAGGAGTTTGTAAATAAGCAAGTAAACCTGTCTCCTGGTTTTACTTTTAATTAAATGTTTTCATAGAGGCAACGTTTGAGAAGAAATCACAGGTGACGTATTCTGCAAAAGTGTTAGAGTGAGGAAGTATGACATCTGAAGTAGATGCTATTCCATGGAAAAAAGTAAAGCTCTGGACTTCCAGTACTTTACAGTACAGTGTTTTTTTAGACCTTCATATCAACAGTTCTCTTGCACAACCCACGAAGGTCTCTGTGTTCTTTTCTGCATGTTCCCCTGAAAAATATTTAACTCTGACAGGATTGCAGACAGCGCCGCAGGATCAGCTGGACAAGTTTTAACAGGAGTTTTACTGCTGTGACTATGGAATGAGCAGCAAACCAAGCAGCCAGCTTCACCAGGCCCCCAGGTGAACGTTTAGGAGACTGAGGCCAAACAGAACGTACCTGTGCAGCAAATGAAAAAGCACGTGATTGTAGATAAACAGGCAAGTCGTTAAGGTACATGCAGAGAACAGTATGTAGCACCGCTGTTGCCAAGTCCCGTACCTGTTAACATCTGGGAACACCAGGAGAGGTCGCAAATATGCAAAAACACAAACACAGATTTTTAAATTTTAATGCTCATGTTTCATGCCAATCCATTCAACAGTGACCAGAATAAAACCTCACAATGGTGCTAATCCCTCTAGTATATGCAAATATATCCTACTAGATAAGAGAACATTTTGACCTGCTGGTGGCGTTAGAGGAAAACCATCAAAAATCTTCATAATATTTATGCATGTACCAAAATTTCATTTCATTTTTAACAGAAGATATTTTTAAACTGGAATGAGCTGATTATATGTTCATAGTATGATATTTTATAACCATAGTTATTTAAACACATTTTTCTTGGTGATTCATATTGTATAAAGAGACTAACACCCTTACACACAGATGCACAGTACATTACGTGTTAACATTAAAGGCGTTGTCCCAGATGATGAGGCAAATCTTTGAGGCCTCTGTTGAAAGCATCTTGGCACAAACATAATGATTACTTTCTCTGCCAGCAAACTCAAGTGGCAGACTCCACCCTCCCTAACTTTATACCTTTATCTTCAGTCGTATTATTCTCACCTAATTAGTGACGGTTTTTTTTCTGTCAAACCATAAGGTTAATTTGTGTCACGCAGTTCCAGGAGAATTTCCTGCCGGCGGGGTCACCTTTCACCTGCCACGTCACGCTAAGACAATCAGGTATCTCAAACAGACACAGTCATAACGGAGCAGAGGAGTCAATGCAGGTGAATGATTAACTCTGTCTTCTCTGTCTTTCTCAAAAGCTGTGAATAACCTCTAACTTTAATATTTTACTCCATCTGTTATCTCATCACAGATGTTATAGGTGTAGGTCATGTCCTCAAGAAAATCAATGCACACTACGAGTAACCTATGACCTTGAGACAAATCACATGGATGATGAACCAGTCGGATCGCTGGTCAAAGGTTTGGGGGTTCCCCTCAAGGTGAGAAATTTATGTAAAGGTGGTAGATGTCACTGTGGCTGTAAACCTCCAGTTTAGGAAGACAATTCACACGAAACCTTTAGAACAGGTTCAGCCAGATGTCAATGAACTGACCAATGAGAGTAAATACCTCTGCTCTTTGAGGAAACTCTTCATCCGCACAGCAATGAGGATTCTGCTGGGATAAATATAGTCCCTCAGTAAATACACCGGGACATTAAATTAATCCCAACAGCTAAACACCATCAAAAAGATGTTAGAGGTGGCTAAACAGCCACCTTTTTCACACTCTACACAGATCAGAGTGCAGTTTTAATTAACAAGCTATCTCATTTTCACTGTGGAAAAACAATAAATAACTGTTGATAACCCTCTCACTAAATAGTTTTTTCCATTTATCAGGACACAATTATCCAATTCAGTTTGCTAATAATTTATTTTATTTTCATCAGTGATTTATTCTAAAAGTTATTTTTGTTGTTGAGAAAGAAGAAAACACTATTATTTTATTAATTTGTTTATTTCATTGCAGCATCGTGCACAAACCTTGTTCTTATTAAGTTGTCATACATAATGATGTAAAAAAAAAAGAATTAAACAAGCATTTACATAAAACCGATCTAAAATCCCATTAGTTAAAAAAAGAAAAATATTAATATTATAATAAGAAAACCAAACAAATATTTACAAAGTCTTCTACTAAAGTTAAAACTACAGTTATTTACACAGTGGGTGGTCAGGGCTCCCTCCTTGAGAGAGACAGGAGAACTTTTTTCCTTGGGAAGAAGTGGAAAACAAAAAAGAAAAAAGTGTTGAAATAACAGGATGTGTTTCATCTACCTGACCACATATGAGACCAACTTGGGTCAAAATCAATGCTTCACATTTGTTAACCTCCATGGAATAACAGGTGGGCCGATCCCGAGCACAATACATTGAGTTTCAGGTGTCAATGGTGATAACATCAATTGCAAACTGACTTAAAAAATGTGACTGTCAAAATGTTCTGGCATCATCCACATGTTAGTGTTAAAGAAATGCCAAGTCTATGTAGCTGCTCGTTAACTTTGTGGTAAGAACAACAAAGACACACAGTGCTATTGACACAAAGCGCTTGAAACAATACGTCCAGTATCATCCTGTTACATGGTAAGTTTCAGACCTGTAGTTCCAGTCCAACCTGCGTTTCCTTAAGGCAAGAAAAGCAGCAGCGCTTGAAACTGCACATGCTGAACTGCTCCATGTACTTGCACGGAAAGTAGCAGCAGCTTTAACTTTGACAGTGTGCCATCAGTTTTTTCCCTTTTTATAGCTGTTGTTTTTAAATGTTATCAATATGTATTTTTATTTTATTTTTATTTTTATGTATTTTTATTTATCTCAAACCTGTAGAGAAAAAATTAAAAAGGACGTAGAAACAATAACAGGAAAACTGCTTTTACTGAATATTAAAATTTGCAGATTTTTTATAAAAATTATTTACATCTGTTCACTGCTAAAATAGCAGCACTGGATAGGCGGACCTACTTGTATGGTAAGCTGCCTAAAAATATAAATTATGAATCAATTTACAAAAAAATAGACACGATTAATTAGTTATTTTTTAGCTAAATGTAAACAAATGCAAACACACACACACACACACACACACACACACACACACACACACACACACACACACACACACACAAACATAGAAAACATCAGCTATAAATATAAAAAAATCAGACTTGGCATTCACTGTCTACAGATAGTACAAGTTCTGCAATTGTTACTTTCTTTGCACATAGGAGGCAACATCAACATACTGCAACTACGTGATATTTATCTACTTAGGTGGTGTTGCTATTACTTTCCTTTCCTACAGGTGGCACAGGTCAGTAGATCAGAACAGCTGGACTAACAAACATGAGTAAGCGCGTTTTTCAGTGAATTGCAAGCCAGTTCAAGAAGTCGCATCGTGATGTGACAAACCAATTAGACAAATTTATATACATGACATTACTAAGCCTAAAAGCTTTGTTCTGAAACATGTAACACATACAAAGGACAATACATACTGTGCCATTGTAGTTATATTTTTACTGACAGTGAAGTGCTAGAAGAAAAAAAAAAAGACTAGAGAACAGTGAATTCTGAAGTTAAGGGGAGATTGGGTGTGGGTGCTTCTTCAACATTGATTCAATTAGTAGAACTGGTAGTTTGACTGTCTCAGGTAACTGACAAAATAAATGGTTCCAATTCAATTATTAAACCATAATTCACTGCTGATTGGTGGGGACACAAAGTGTTTCAACTCTGGGATTTTTGTAAACTACATGTTATTGGGCTTTACACAAGCTCCATTGGAAGACATTTCATTTTTACTCTGTCAAACTGAGAATGCGTCATGTTTGTACTTTCTATACTTCAATTTGTTTGCAATTGTATCCAAAAGCCGATAGAACAAACATTTTAATAGTTGTTATATTAATGACTTCTCACCCTCTTTTCATACCGTCTGATATGTACTGATGTTACAGTTTGACATTTAAGTAATAAACTTCTAGTTCATTTAGAAAAGTCTAACTTTTTTCCCCACCTTCTTTGTCACATTTTCCCTTGATCATAACTGCTTCAGTTAATGGAGTAAAACTCCTCATTTGTACTATGCAACATATTTTTCTGCCGACTTGTTAAAAAGCTACACCACTGCACAAAAGCGTGTGTGTATCCCGAGCTGCCAAAAAAAAAAAGAGTTTTAATAACCCTAGAAGAATGAAGATGCCACAACTTTCAATGTCGTTCAACCAGCCATCAATCCAATTACTCACACAGGACTGGCTCTTCAGTTCGTGGGAGGGTAATTCAAGTTGTACTGTGCATAAGAACAATCCGGTATGATTATGTGAGAGCTATATCCACCCATCTCTGTGTTTGAAGTGTTGAACAAGCAGAGAAAAAAGTGGGAAAAAAAACAGTGTTAAATAGAAACTGCAAGCAAACCGCAAACTGTCAAAGGAGTTTGGTTGCCCTGGCAACGGGTAATGTCATGGATACAAACATTGGCAAATTGCACCGCTCTCTGAGCTTGACAGGTATTACCTGAGCTGAAGCAGGTATGACTAGGTGATTATTAACTTTTCCATGGAGGGATCTCTGATTGTGCTGTTTGATTATTTGTTTGGTCCTTTCTTTAAACCCTTAAAGGGATGTTGCATCACAAGTTTCAGTGTGGAATATTAACCCATATTAACATTCAATGTAAAAAAAAAAACAAAAAAACAAAAAAAGTCAAGTATAAATCTCAATACATTCATTGTATGCTCAGACTCATATATGCACACATATATAAACAAATATTTACAGAGGCAGGTCACAGGGAATACATTTCCACTTCCTTAATGTTCATACCTCAGAATGATAAAACATGATGAGAGTGCTGATGAGAGTGTTGATGATGATGATGATGAAGTTGGCAGCAGATTTGTAGGAAAACAGGTAGCTCATGTCATTGTTTACAGAAGAAAGTGAATCCGACATGTAATCAGAAGGACAGCCACATCCGTTATAAGACACCACAGTTCTGATGACTGCAGTACTTGCAGTAAGTAATGCATGTCATGTGTGTGTAATTGTATATGTATTGGGTTCAACCAATATATGTCAAAAAAAACCAGACTGTTGAGTGGTGAGAACAGACACCTAAATCATCTCTGAATGCCTGGTAGATCATTAGCTCTGACCGTAACACCTCAGCAAACATATTGCCTGATAGCAGGTGACCAACATTATCTCACAAAGGAGAAAATGAGAACATGGAGTAGCTATAAAGCTAAACAGCACAAAATGTCGCATGGCACTTCTGTTCATAAAAACCTAGATTTTGATGTTTGGATAATAGCATCTGATTCTACAACTACAACTAAATTTATTGGTGGCTGGTGGAAGGTGTAAATACTCAGGTGCCACCTCAGATACACCTTTAGCATGTCTCTTTTTACAAGGAAATCATGTTAAATCAAGTTCAAGTTACTCTATCTCAATCATGTCCTTCTACTGAACAGAAACCCTGACCAACGATTAGGTTCTGCAACAAGGATTCCCACTTGCCAACACGACTTTTCAACTAAAATCCTGGTCGTCCTACTTTGCATACTGCTCAACACCTGCTAGCACCCAACATATGTTTGCATGGAGTATGAGAATAAACAGGGATGATTTTGATACTGTATCTACTCCTGATTCATTTAATGCTGCTGGTTCAGGCGGCTCTGATGTACAGTCTGGATACTGCTCTATTTGTGTATAGTTGTGTGTGTTTGTATATACGTGTTTATCTGTATTAATTCTGGTGACGCCTCATGTGCAGGGCCAGGTGGTCGGAGCGTGAGAAGCAGCGGTTGCAGGCTACGCACTTGAAGGGTTTAGCTCCAGTGTGTTTCCGGTAGTGTCTGGTGAGCTCATCCGACCGGGCGAAACGCCAGTCGCAGTTTTCCCAAGTACAACGATATGGCTTCTCACCTGCAAGTGAGAGGAGGAGAGGATGGATGTGTTAGAAATATAAAGTTCATTTTGAGCAACGGTTTGATTCTGGTTTGACAGTATTTCCCTTAGCAACATTGCACTCATGTGCACTGTTGCTTTAAGTAGTAATAAGGATCAGACGCTCCTAAGTTAAAAGCCACTGAAGAGCACAGAACAGGTTAAGGAGGAACAGATATAAAATATCGAAAACTTTCTTCGATTGTACATAGTGATTGATTTGTGATTTTATTAATGTACAATGAAAACCAACTTCCTAGAACTTAACTTGATCACCTTTGTTTCTTGCCATTGCATGCTAATGAACACAAAGAGGGCCTGTTCTGAAAACTCTCTGTGTTGAAGACATTTTGATATTTAAGGTTCAAGAGTTGACTGTTGAATGGTGACTAAATAAATGCAGTAAACAACCTTTAGCAATGATGATCAGTGCACTTTTCAATGCCTTCCCAATAATTTCCTAATGTTGGTGTGTACTTGAACACACCATTGAATAGATTTTGACAGCGCTAATATATGATAAGCAAACACAAAGTCCTCTTGTCATTTCTACTCAGTCATACACACATAAAATCCACCATAAAAAAACATTTTATTTCACATCCTGGTTCCTATTTTTGTAGTTTTATCATCATTTCTATCTGTTATCAGTGAACAGTCTAGTCCCAAACAGTCTTTTCTAACATAGTGTTGCCATGTCGGAATACTGCACATTGTGCCTCCACAAAGTTGTTGTGTACCTGTCTATAGATCCATTGCTAGACAGGGATAATCAGTATTTAGGTTTTTTTTTTTAAATGGCAGCAGTGTGTACTTTTGGTAAACACTTCAGTCATTTTCAGGGACCTGAACGGGTTGATAACATCTAATTTATCACAATGGGCTAAACTATTGGGTCAGGCACATGTGAGGTTTCTTTGCCCAGTTAATAGATGTTCAATTTGTAAGGAGCTGACAGCGGTAACCACTGTGGGTGCACAATCACAGCTCAATTTCTTAGTAAGTGTAGTGGTAACTGACACACCTTTACTTACATTGTCATTATCAGATCGTGCGTGTGTGTATGTGTGTGTGAACTTTAAAAGGAAATTTTTTTAGAAATAAAACTTTTTTGTTAGATCTCAGTGATACACACAGGTTACCTTTATATTGAACAAAACATTTACTGATGGGACATTTAAAATTAACGGACAGTGAGCTTCGATTTAGAAAGACGTTCTTATGCTTTATAAAATAATCTTTCTTTTGGAGTAAATCTGTCATATATTACAAAATGCATCCCAGACTAGCTAGCACTAACTAGCACATGCTTGTTGTACCTGTAATGACTATCTAGAAAAAAAACCATATTCCAATATTTGCTGGTGATAACTTTGGATAAGAAAGAGAGAAAGCATGTATAATTTAAAGCGCTGAACAACAACAAGCCAAGTAAATCTTACATGACACTTACCCTACCCCACCCAAACACTAACATTTCTCTGTGCCAAAACGTGCTATTGCCAAACAGTGAGCTAATAATCAACAAAGAGAAAAAGCTCTGCTCAACAGGGCTGGTATGAATACAACAGACAAAAATTTAATTTTTCATAGTCGATGTGGAAATTAATATCTCAGAATCAATACAAAGCATGAGCACAAACAGCACCGAGAAGGAAATAACTAAACAAATACATTTCCACTGAGCCAGATTCCTCAAACTGTGGTTTTGTATTTTATGAAGCAAAAGAAGAAGAAAATATAAAGGATCTAGTCTGTAATTATTACTGGTTTGTCCAGCAATTTTTGAAATAATTATTGTTTAGAACCATTGTTGTTTCGTTGTCAAATATCAAAGTAAATTTCGGACCAAAGTCTTACAATGACAGTAAACACTCAGTTGTGTCCTTCTGTGTCTGTGTCCCTCTGTAAATGCTTGAGGAAACTCTCCTATCAGTCAGAGTTGAGGGAGCGTGACTGCTTTGGCCATTTGGGTCATCAAGTGCTCATTACCAGTGTGGTCCCCCGTTAGTGCTGATTAGATAGCTTCTGTTATTGACTATCAATCACTGAGTGACAGCCATTAGCAGAGGTGGGTCCAAAGAGCACAAGGAGACACAGGTGACAAAAAATACATTTAGAATAGATCTATAGATTCTAATCACATTCTTAGATTACCAAAGATCTCCTTTATTGCTCCTAATGCCCACATTAGAGGGTCAGAAGCACTACTGCTTCCAATCCGAACAATATCCTGTTTCTGAAGTTAACTGGTCTCAGAGTGTGTGTAGTATTTCCATATAGGAGGCTGAGGTTCTCAACCCACAGGTGTGTTTGGTTTTTGCTCTATAGCTGCACTGTCGGGGTCAAAAGCACAGCCGTCTCTCTCAGACTATTATCCTCGAGGAGCAAATAGTCAGATGAAATACGAAGCATGCACACACTGAACAAACACACTTGACTGCTATATATTCCTAAACAAGCTGCCAAAAGGTCAGGTGAAAGCCTACTCCACAATCAATCCTCACATGCTTTAATTTTCCCTTAAAGGGAGATTTGTCTGTTTGGCAATGTATTACCTAAAGAGAGAAAAACACTGAGATTAACATCATGTGTGTCAATGGCAAGACCCTGAAATTCATGTTTCTTCCTAAAAAACTCACTAATTTCACTTAACAAGTCCATTCACCAGGGCTAAATCTAAAAGGCATTAGAAGCCTTTAGAGGCATTTGCACATCGCTTTCAAATGCTGTTTGATCAGGTGGTTGATTAGAAACAACCAAAGTATTATCTCTCTCCCACACTGTACACTAATGTGTGCACGTATGAACACATAAAAAAATCATAATGGACAAACACACAGGCTCAAACACGCAAACCCAACAAAACACAGAAATGTGCAGGCTGTGTAACTGCTATAGTGCATCAATCAATCAAGGACAAAAAAAGGCTTCTTTCAGGCTGCTGTGTACTTAGCAACGAACATAAAGTATATGTTTACTCTATAGGAGGCCTCTAATCTCTCACCCAAAACCTATGGAATGAAAAACTAGTATGTGTGAGAAAATAGTTTCTTCAGGTTTATCGAACAATTTGCTATAATTTATTTTGATTTAATGCTTTCAGTAAAGTTAAGTAGATGAAATGCTCCATACATTTTAACTTATTTTGATGCATACTGGTCTTTTGTAGGATACAGAAAGTCAAGTCAAGTTACATTTCAAGTAAAGTCAGAGGTACTCAAGAATTAGTCTTACAGTAAGGATAACATAGTCCAGTTTTAGATTGAAATAACAGCAGTTATATAAAAGGGTTTCCACTGACGGTAACCATCCATCACTAAAGCAAATGTACTGATAAAAAGAAATAAAATCTCTGAGATGAAACTATAGATTCTTATTTCTTTAAATTCAAACCATTTGTCCTCTAAATGACTATACTGCGTCTAGTATAATACATCAGGAGTGTAATAATACCATTTTATAACCATCTCTACCTGGTTTTACTGAGTCAAAGAGTAAACATTTTCAGGCTTTCCAGGACACCCATAAACTCTTTGTGGACCTCTCAGCTTTATCAGTCCAGTTAGTGTTTGTGAAGAGGGCTGGAGGGTTCCCTAATCAGGCTGATAGCACTCTACTCTTTACACACACATACAAATGTGTGTGTAATGCACATGTATACACTCCAGCACAATTACAAAAGTCAACGCAGAGAGTTCAAATGGCTACTTAGGCCATGGTCAAAGTTGGCCCACCTGGACCAGTGGGAGGGGCAGTTATAATAGCAGAGTTGTTCATGCCAACACAGAGTGATGGACCTAAAAGAAAATGCACCTTGGCCCTAGTTCATTACCTCATTAGAAATATAGGTAGAAATACTATAGTTTAAAAATGATGTATAACCCATTTTCAGTGTCAGAATGTGCTTTAAGCATAAAAAAGAGGTTTCATTATTATGCAAAAACATTATTCCCTAGGCTCTTAGCCTCTCTCTCGTGCAGGTTAAGCATCAGTCATGAGCCAGTCCCAGCATGTACTATGTGGGTGGAAAGGTGCATACTACACGTCACAGTGTTAACACACACATAATCATGCTTACACACATACATACATAAATACATACCAGGCCAATTAACCTAGCCTTTTTGACCTATAGGAGGAAAGCAACCTGAATATATTAAGGGTTTAAGTACCATCTACATTAAATAAATTAAGCATGTTGATGATTTCAGGACCTATTAATTGTCAGGCATCACTGCAACTCAATGAGCCATTGTGCTGTCCAACCCTGAACAAGATAAGCAATTTGAAACCCAACACAATAAAAGCTAACTGCCAAATACACTGACCAGTATGGAAAACTGCAGTTACTATTAACTGATTTCTTGAGAAAACATAGCGAAATATAACTACGGGCATTGGTAAAAGCAGGTTGCAAAACAGGATACCAGTCAGGTGAGGAAATGCAGGAAGTGCATACTTATTGAAAAAATTACAACATATTTTATCATATCATCATGCTACACACATACTCACAAATGCACTCACACAACTACAAAACTTCCTGATACTATCGCCTTGAAGAGAAAAAAAACCTCATATCTCCAATCCAGTGAGCTGAAACAAACATAAATAGGGGATGTGTGATGTCGGCACACATTAAAGATTGTGTTCTGTCACATTGTTAATGGGCTGACGTGTTTAATCAAAGTGTTATAGTTACAGTTTAATCAGAATTAATCATAGTCATTGGTCAAGTATGACATACTGGTGGTTCTCTGCTGTAAAATTGTGTAAATAATATCATAAAAATCTGTACATAAAGACTACACACAGAGTTTTGGTACTCAGGTCAGGCCAAGAGTCTCTGTGGGTATTAATGATAAAAAAGATAATGTCTGGAGTGAGGCAATAAATAATAAAAATTGTAAAGTGAACTGGTAGACAAATTAGGCTATAATCTGGGTTATATTATCTTTCATATTTACTATGGATAGGAGCCCCGGCAGCAGCATTTTGTATGAATTGGAGGTGTGAACCACTCAGGTACACAAACAGAGAGCTACATTAATCAAAAGATAAAGCATGAATAACTTTCAAAAAGTTAGCCTTGAGTCAAACATAACTTCTCAGTTTAGGTCACAGTTAATGTGTAAAGTTTAAGGTTACCAAAATGAGGCTGAATTTAAGATAACTTAATTAAGATTAAGTGAACCATAAAATATTGTTTTTAATGTATCTTCACTGATAATTAACAGTCACCCAGCCAGAAAGTTTACATGTACATAGAGTTACATGATATGATTGTAGCCTATTTGTCAAAAAGGAAGTAAAATTACAGTAGATACAAAATATAAAGGGACCTAGGAGAGTTCCTAGTGGCATTCCAAAGTTTAGAGGATGTAGAATAGCTCTCATCAACAGTAAGTCGTTAGAGAGACATGAGATTAACTAATTTAGAGTAAAAGAGAAAAGAGTTGTAAATCCATCCAAATCACTATAGTTGTGCAATAATGCCAATATAGAGAGTAGAAGCATATGATCCATGCCTTTTGTTAATTTTACTTGATTTGCCTGGAACATTTCTTACAGTTTAGAACAGCCTATCCAATATTTCTTTACATGCTCAAATCATGAGTCATCATCAGCAAGACATGACACGCCTTGTATTGCCAGAACATTAGTCTGTTGGTAAGATTCACAAAGTGACCAGAACATGTACACCATGACCAGTGAGAAAAGCTTGGGCAGGTTTCTTTTTGTCAGTTTAACACTGAGCAGATTCTAAGTCTGCCATGGTTCAGCAGTTCCCCCTTTGGCGGTTAAGACCCACAGTGGGGATTGTGAGATGGCCATCAGAATAGGAAAAAAAGATCTCAGATATCTCTGAGAGACTAAATGTTTTTCACACATTCACTGGCCACATTGTCTCATATCCCAGCAAGAACAACCAAAACATTTTAGATTAATGTCTATGTGAAACAGTAGGAGCTAAACAGTTTAGATTTGAGTTTAGATCAATTAGTTTGAGAACATTGTGTTAACAGAACTTCTGGTTTGCAATAGTTTTGAGGTTGCTTGTTGACAGGAAGCCACAGATGATTCAACTATTAACAAACTGGTCTGTGTCGAAAATATTACCTTGTTTGTTCATCTTTATTGGCTTAGGCAAAGCGAGACAGTGCCAATCTAACCATGTTGTACTGTACAGGCTACTGGACGTTTTTCAATTTATCATGACAAAACACACTGCATGATGACTGTGACTTTTTTGCTGCTGTATCCTGCTGTTGCAAAAATGCAACTTCCCCACTGAGATCCATAAAGTTTCATCTTATCTCTTTATGACCATAGAGACTTTGAGCGATCTATTTGTATTTGCACATTCATTCACATGTTCATCCCTTCTCTCTGTTGCTGCATTCACACTGGAAGAGTGCTGCAGTGTTAATTGCACAAGTAAATCTCTCAGATCCAGGTCTGTTGGGAATCCACAGGTTTCATCTTACAGAAAGGAAACACATTGAAACAAGCCTTCACCCATTCTGTCAACCCCCACCTTCCACCTAGTACATCCTCTGAAAAGGGACTGAAAAGCAGGAGTAACTGGTTTGGCCTTCGTTTTTATAGTGTGTCTTCCCTCTTTTAACCCCTCTTTCCTTCGTCCTCCCCTCCTCCCTCCCTTCTTTGTTCTCTCTCTGGGGAGACTCAGAGGACAGGTATGAGCAAGTATAAACATGGTGGAGAAAAAACAAAAACTCTTAAGCAAACTAATGTTTCTGTATTGTTTTTACTTTTCTTTGTGTTCATTTCTATTATAGTTACTGGGCGTATCGAAACTGGCAATATGTCAAAATATGCAAAATACAAATAAATAAGCTGAAGCCAACTGAACACAGAGTTTATTAACAGAGTACTGTGACTGGTTTGAATCAGAAGATTAGTTAAGAAATCTGGGCAGAAAGACTGAAATACTGTGATTTTACAGGGTAGCATAAAGTTTATCAATTCGTGTAAGGCTAAACGTATGTTTTTTTGAAATTCTTATGACTGTTCAAACTTTTAGACGTCCCTCACAAACCACCGATCTCTTGGGACATAATATAACTCTGTGTAGCACACACACTGTGGCCAAAACAGACCTATCACGTGCAATCAAACAAAGTCCTCTTTTTCAGTACTTAAAATCAGATTCATACATACATGAAGAATGTTGTTGTTATGTTCAGAAACTCTGCTCTGAAAGAATTAAAATGCTGTAACATCCATTTTAAATTGAATTGCAGAGAGCGGTTTCTTACCTGTGTGTGTTCGTTGGTGTGCCTTCAGATGAGAGCTCTTTGTGTAAACTTTGGTGCAACCTGTAAAGAAATCAGTGGTCATAGGCCAGCTGACAACAAAAATATTCTCACCTGACACAAAGTTTACCTTGGCCATAATTTTCTGATCCAAGAAGATAATGTCCAAATTGTTGAGTCAAATTTAAGTCAAATGAACCATTTCAGACTGTTTAAACTGTTTGTGGAAGGGATTACTTCGAAGAGTATCAGTCAAATACAGTTAATGTACTTCTCTTTCTGGATGGTAAGAACTAATTTCTGTAAGCATTTTCAGTGAAATGCATGTGACAGACAGGCCGTGTTTAACTGAAAGATTTGCATTTGTGCTTTTGCTTTGGGAATGGAATTTGTTTACACAACAGTAGTATTGTTAGATGGCATTTTGAACCAACTTTTTAGAGTGGTTCTATTTTTAAAAAATATGTTTTTCAATAGTTGAATATGAATATAAAAATGAAAATTTTAGGACAAATCAGCATGTGTTTTACTTTTTGATCAGTGACAAGTATTCTTAAATTAGGCCAAACACGTTTTACTGTGAGACGTGTTTGAGTGAGAAGCAGACATACCTGGGTAGTCACAGAAGTGGATCCTTCTCTTTTCCAGTTCTGGGTTATTCCGCCTGTTGTATTTTGGTCCTGTCAGGACACCCTGGCCGTGTGTCATCAGCATGGCATGAGGAGACAATCCCGTTACCTTCATCCCTCCCAGACGCTGCTGGTATGGAGGTGGATGATGGGGTGCTAAACTGAGCAGCTCTGCCTGACCATCTGGGCTCCCTGGCTGGGAGTTTGGGGGTGAGGGGGGCAGACTGTGGGGTGCTGCATGCTGAGATGAATTAGCGGTAGCCTGGTAGTAACCATGGGGCTGTTGCAGTTGGTGTTCTGCCATCATGTAATTGCCATTGCTTGTGGACAACGCAGCACTGCCAAGGTTCAAAATGTTCCTGCTGTTGGTGGAGCCATGTGCTGACGGACTGGTGTGTGACAGAGTAGTGGTTAGGTCGGCACAGGTGGTGATGGGCATGTGGTAGACCTGCGGCTGGGGGGCTGGGGGTCCAATGTGAAGTTCTGTGTGCAAATTTGGCTGCTGTTGTTGCTGCTGCTGCTGTTGTTGGGTCCCTGCATTGACCACTCCACTTGAGGACATGTCTGGCTTGATGAAAACATTGTTGACTACAGGCGGCATGCTGAAAACGGAGGTGAAGTCTGGCAAGGCCTGGGTGGTGGTGGTGGGAATGGAGCAGGGCACCTCCAGCCCAGGTTCTGTCTTGATCTGCTGGGGAGTGAGGGTCTTGGTATTGGGCCGATACAGACCTGTGCGGAGATGAGTGGTGCTAGGAAGTATGATGTTGACGTTAAGGTTGTAAGGGGCAATAATTTTGTCGTCTGAGAAGTATTCGTCAACTACAGAGGCACTCTCTCGTCTGTACTTCTTGTCAACAGTGTCAATCGAGGGACTCAGGAGAGAACTATTGACCTGGGGGAGGTATTTGTCCAAATCTAGTTGAGCCTGAAAAGAGAAAATACAGAGACAGAGAAAGAAATTCAGCATGTGTACCAAAACCCGATTTACTAGCCATTGACCTCTGTGATTTCCCAACCTTCCCAGAATGCCTTTCATTTCAGACCAGATAAAGTAAGAGCATAAACAACAACAGAGTCAAAGGAGCAGCTACTGCTTCTTGTGTTGTCTTGATAAACATCAACCTGAATAGAGAATTAATTAAATATAATGTAATGTAATTATTTTGAGAGGTTAATGGACAGCTGCTGATGATAAGGAGGCTCTGACATGGCTGCGTTCCACCCAATCCACAATTAATAGAACTATTTCTCCTTCTCTAAAATGTTTAATTTGCAGGATATTGAAGAACAAAAAGCATACATGTTACAGAGAGGCTGATAGCTTCATCCTTTACTCATGCTGCTGGCATCATTCTGGAGCTCACTGCCCTGACAAAAAGTCAAGACGTGGAATATGGACTAACAGCAGTAGAAGGATTTTACCTACATTCAACATTAGGCTACTTCTGCTGCCCCCAGGGTTGCCAGGTGTTTTACTAGTGAGCACCTGCTGCTTGTTTAGAGAAGAAGTAATTTTCAGCTGTTGTGTTTTGTTTAAATCTAAAAACTGTCAAGTCATAAAAGCAAATAGTAAAGAGGTACTGGTGTTACTGCCTTTGTTTGGATGTCATTCAGCAGCTGATCATTAAGTGTCAACAATAGCAATGTAAGATGTTTTGCAGCTCATAAAGAAAAAACTTCTGCCTGCTACTCAAAATAGTAAAGCTGATACTATTTGTCTTGTGACTAAAAATTTACTTTTCTCACATCCCCCTTTTGCCTGGTACCAGCTGGTAAGATGTGAAGACTTATTTTGCTTATTGAGGTCTCATACAAAAAGAAAAGTTGTTGGTGCCTTTTTCGGATTTCGGTTTCCCTTCCTTTTCCTATGTTACTAGGGAGACACAACTGTCAGTCAAATCAAATATACTTGTGTGTCAGCTGTGGAAATAGTACCTTTGTTGAAATACAGCGAAAGGCTTTCAAGCAACAAGACTGGACAGGCAGAGTGTAGAGGCAAAATAAATGGCAGGTATTTTGTTCAGTTTAAGTAGAAGGCATTATCTGATCTTAATCATCATTTACTGGTGTGTGTGTGTGTGTCCATGTGTTTGTGTCATTCACAACCTATGAAGCATACAGTCGCTCCCATAGATGTGCACAAGTTCTTAAGAAAGGAATCTGTCCTGCTGAGACCACACACACACACACACGAACACGACATAATGCATTCCCTAGTCCCTTACTCCAGTCCTATCTAACCAACCTAACCTAACCCTAAACCAAGTGTTAAGCCTCAAACAGCCCTTTGAAATTGTGACAACCATCCAAAATGTCTTTACAGTGTAGAAATGTCCTCACATCGAGGGTATAAATCTAACATTGCTTTACACAAAGACATGTACATACACACAAATATATGTACAAATCTACAAATGCATGTGCCATAGAAAAGCAAAAAAGCAAATGTATGCACACACAAATGAAGACATGCAGGTACAGATAAACACAGACTTACTGCACGGGCACACAAATACACTCAGACAGGTAGAGTGTTCCCTCTGAGGGTGTGGTCGATGGAGGTTGTTTGATGTATTAAGAAGAAGATGAAGAAAAAATAAATGCATTCAGCCAAATGAAAACAAAAGGCTGTTGAAAGCATGAGAAAGACAGCAAAAACATAAACACTGTCAGGTAAAAATAGACCTGCCTGACAACAGAGACACAGTATTGAAGAAAGGATGGTGGGAGGAAGACTAGAGACAGCAGAGTTGAAAAAAAGTAATAGGAGAAGCAAATAAGAGAAAACAACAGATAGAGAGAATGACAAAATCCTGTGAGGGCAGAAAGTGAGCAGCCAATTATGAAAGTGATACTGATGAATGAATGCGGGTGGTTAATCTGGCGAGGACATCAGAATGGATTCAAAGTGACAGTTGATTAGGAAGCTACACAGAAATCTGCATGCTTCTAAGAAACATGGAAACAAAAACTAAATATTCCACTGTGTCAAAATTCTTCGAGGCTTGATTTTGCTGCTGGTGCACAGATGAAATGACAACAAAGTGTTGAATACAACATTTACTGCTCTCAGCTGTGTAACCAAATGGCTCTTTGCTGTTATCTTCTTTGAGAGAATTTTTTTTTTTTTGCTCTCTGGATATCAAAATCTGGCAAAAATAGCAAGTGATTCACTGAAATGATAATGTTAATCACTGATAGGCAAAGTATGAAGCTTAGACTACAAAGATTAGCACTACTATGATACATTACTTTCCACTACATAGACTAGCTTAGAGTTTCAGCAGTGGTTTACTATGGTCAATGTTGTCTTAATTTATCAGTCAGAGCTGAACTGGATGAACTATACTACCCAAAAGGAAATCATACCCAGAGAGTACAGAGCCTGAGCTACAGTAAATCATCTGATTTGGGACAAATGATCTAACAAGGTGCTGATGTGCTCGAGGTCAACTCCAGCAGGCACAAAGGAGAAGAGAAGTCCTGTTTCAGTGCTGCTTCAAGTGCCAGCACCAAACACACATGCTTTTGTTAATAAACTTTTGTTTTCATAGATATTATCATACATATACATTTTATCATGAGAGGTCAATACTACTGTTATCTGTATCTGTGTATCGTGTGTGTGTGCATGTGTATTCATAACCCCACATGTTCATGGGGCTAATAGATCACATTCACACCCCTTGTCATCAGTGCAATCTGAGCACTTGGTGAAATTAAAGTCTTGGGTATTTACTGAGGAAAAAAGAAAACAAAAGCAGCCTCTCTGTTTCCTTTCCACTGAAGGCCTCTGTATGCCTTTCAGGATGGGACACAAACAAGTTCTGTATCCTGCTGGTGTACTGGCAGGTGTAACCCTTGGGTGCCCTTGGCCATGTCCCCCCCGCTGGCCTGCTGCTGATCCCTCTTGCTGTCAATCTCTGCTCTCTGACAAACATTTGGCACTACTGACATGTTTCAGTTTAACCTCTTTTCTGGGATGTACATGCAAAGAAGAAGAAAGACGTTATCAATGGAGGATGCATCAGGATATTCAGCATGCTGTGCACTGGATCACACCAAAGGTTCAAATAAACTAAACCTTCTCTGAATGTTTGAAGGTGAGGTAAGAATGTCTTAGAAAAGTATTGTTGGAATTTGTAGCTTATCTCAAATAAAGAGGGATACATTAAACAATACACACATGCGTTACTAACCTCATTAACTTTATATACATAGCCAGTGAAACTAGTAAAAATTTCTGATCTCAACCTGCGGTCTTAAGAATAGTATGAGTCTACCATTCATATCCTATATACTTCAAAGAAAAGATAAGTCGAGTTAAAGGGAAGACTTGACATTTTAAGTTATGAAGTGTGTTTGTCTTATAACTATGTCTGAAAGTGCCTTGTTAGTAATATCTTGGATACAATAAACACATGTAACGGCCTAAAACAAATGTCTCTGTATCGGTTTATGTGCTTTACAAGCAGACTTGGGCCAAGACTGTGTCAGTTAATAATTGGAGAACATGTACAACTGCTCTGCTATGAATCCTTCTGCCTGATAACAGTCTCTTATCAGCTATGTTCAGGTTTATGGGATGGTGTGGGAGTTTCCACATTTTATTCCAATTTTACATCAAACCTTAAAGGACCTGTGTCTGTTTTAGTTCTTTCTTTTAGTCTTTAGTTTTTAGTTCTTACTACAAAGAGAATATGCTTTGTGCTTCTATCCATTTTATCACTTTGCTTGCAGCCACTATTTTGCCAATGCACTAACAGCATTAAAATCAACTTGCATAGACTCAAACTTGCGTGAGATAGTATTACACCCCAATCTTGCTGTTTAGTGCAGTTTACAGGATTTTTAAGTCTGCACTTTTTTTTACACACAACAGTATCATTTTCTAAATTGAATTCTCTTCTCACTGTTGAATATATATATACTGTATATATATATATATATATATATACTGTAGTACTAAATCTGTTTTTTAATGCCCTTAGACTGTCATAAAGAAACTGTCCTGGTAGATTCAGGGAATAATTAGCTTAAGCAACTGCACTATAATTGCGAAACACACAGTATTTAATGAAAAATAACACTGTTGAACGCAAATTAAGTTTATGAATATGTCGATGGACAAGTCCTCAACAGGTGGTGAAACCACATCTACCAATGCAACTGTGAAACAAGTGGCTGTCTGTACACAGTTTTCTTTTATGATTCTTAGGAATGCAGAGAAACAGTGGTCATTTGCCTTTGGAGCTCCATAAAACACACAGAACTGATAAGTGTCAGGGCCCCTTGGTCTGCTGGCTGTGAATAAACAGAGCATAAATGATGGCAGGGTCATCAGAGCAAAAACAAAACCTTTGAGACTGAGGTGATGTTTTATAGCCACTTATTGGATGGAGAGATAGGAAAGCTTGTTTTGGCTTTCCTGAAAGGCATAATTACAAGAAATATATTTTTGTAATGAATGCAAACATTGCCTTATGTGCAATGTTTGGATATTTTATATGCAACGTATGATTTCTGTTCCCTGTTTGCCTTCGATATAAAATTCTTCCACTGATTTTCTGATTTCAATTGTCACAAAGTACTTTACTGAATAATCACTATACATAATGATATATATAGAAATTACAGACTGCACCAAGAAACCAGAAGCAAATCAATATGACACTTCCTTTTTTCCCCCAAAGAGAACAGATGGGTACTTGGTAGACAACGTTAACACACACCTACATCCAGGATTTAACTGCTTTAAGAAATACTGAAAGACCACGAAATGACTTTACCTCTTGTTTTCATTCACCAGGAAGAATTTCACTGTTTTTCCAGACAAATTAAGGCTAAACAGTAAGAAGAATTAAATAGATTTTTGCAGCTTGAAAAGATGAGTTTGCAGACCACAGGCATTAGAAAACAGTTGAATATGTCTGAGGAGCATGTGGGTTGTCTAGTACAGACACACAGTTTGGCATGATGGGTATGGATGACTTCAACAGACCACACAATTTTAACAGAGAGCAGCATGAGTCAACTGATGGCAGGGGGGTCAGACCGTTTAATACATACACATACAGTAAATACTGGTTTATCAACCTAAAATCTCGTGGTTGCCACCAAAACCTACATTCAAAGTTATAACTCTTCTTTTACCTGAGTATTTTAAATACATAAAGATAAAAAAATTAGCTCAGTCTTCCTAAATGTTTGACTATGTCCAAGAAAGTACAAAACAAATGTATCATATTGTTACTTTCAGCACACTTCCCACCACTAATCGCTGTGGGGCTCTAGAAAGCTGAGACATGTTGTCAGTAGACGCTTGCTTAGATGCAAATCAGCTGCGTGTGTTGTCGTGGAAGTCAAATCATTAGTCAAACCAAAACCATTTCATCCTTCAGCTGCATGAAAATGTCTGTGGCAGAGAGTCAGTCTGGTCACAACTGTGACATCAGAACACAATGAGCTCCCAGTACATTTCCCATATTTACAAAAAGAGCTTAATCAACATGAAGACCGTTGAGAGAAGAACGCTTGAACCATATCTGAGTATTGATCTTCAGGAATCATTAGGCGTGACTGGCGACACACTCTTGATCTGTGCACCATGAAGTTACTCTGTAACTTCACCTGTCGTCTACACTCAGTCTTACAGGAAACCCCTCAGTGATATAATGACTAAAGAATCTGGAGATAGTTTCATATCAGTTACCTATTCTGCTTTTACTGCCAAGGAACTTAATCAAGATTCAATCTGGAGTAATGCACACAAAATCAGATGGGCAGAAAAACTGAAATAATTTTAGACTACAAAATGTTAATATGAACACTAAAACTTCAGAGACACTATGTTTGTACATGTAAGTTATTTGCAAAGACAAAATGTCACTTTTTCTTTTTCTGCTTCTTGAATGACTGAATTTGTAATAATAGACGGCTGCATGGACAACACAAGATGACTTCTTCTGACATGTCATCATTCAATCTAGCTTAGATATTAAAACTAAGATAAAAAAAAATTTTAAAAGATGACTGCAGTTATACCTTTAAGCAGTGTGGTTAAATGCCAATGCTTAAATGTGGAAGCAACAGAAGAAAGTTCCTCCAGTTTGCTTCATAAGAAGCATCCACAAATTACTATCTTTATACAAATAATGGCTCTAATGACTATATATAAAGTGAAAGGAGCTGCTAATAATAATAATAATCTCAAAAGAATAATCACCCAACCCTACAGTTCTACACAGCATGTTAATGTTGATTTTGACAAAATGAAAATATTCTATGATAACTAATTTTTTTACAACAGGACTATGACTTAATGCAAGATAAGTGGAAACTATGACAAAATACTAACAAATAAATGCTTTATGTGTACTATATGTGAAAGATACACAAGACATATCCAACACGGATATGAAGTGATTATCGTATATGAATATAAGAAAAAGAGACATGGACGCTGTGCATGTGAACAAATAAACAGCCCAAATACAAGAACAATACGATAAAGACTTAAATATAGAAAAATATAAATATAAACAAGACAAAAAGTGGCAAAAACTAAAGTTACTTTTTGTTGATTAAATCTAAACTAAAACTATGAAAATACAAATGACCAAAAGTGACTACAACTAAAATTAGATGTTAATCAAGCCAAAGGATCAGTGAGAGAATTTGCAGACAAGTTTTTGACTGTTGAGCAGCAGGACAATGTTTTGCTACACACACTAATGACACTAATTACAAAGAATGAAGGCTATACAATATTTCAAAGAACTGAAAACCTGCATGCGACTAGCGTTTGAAGAGCCTCATCAGCTTTTCACTGCTGCTGTGACTTTCTCATGAGGTCGGCTGTTATCATCCTCTGTCTTGCCTCGAGGCAAGAGAGCAGATGCGGGCCCTGCTCAGACAGGTTGGGCGACATACTGCTGTCACGACACTGGAGTTAAGCTCGCTTTAAAACCTGTCTCAGAGCAAAAAAAAAAGATGAGTCTTTTTTTTTTTTTTTACTTTCTGCTGTGCTTTGTTGAGCCAGAACCAGACTCAGGGGGAACTGTGATCTGTGTGGAATGTGTTTGAGAAACCGACTGCATGCACCTTCCTGAAGAATTAAGAGCACATGAGGTAAACCCTCTCTGCTGCGGTTGGCATTCATTTGCCTAAGGGGAGACTATTTCACTTAACCTGACTTTCTTTGTTCTTGACAAAGTCATGTTTTGCATAACACAGAGTACTGAATGTTACAGCAATAAGAAACTAGAGAAACAGCAAGCAGTGTTACGTGATGTTTTTTTGTGG
Source organism: Ctenopoma multispine (assembly GCA_034779795.1). NCBI lineage: Eukaryota > Metazoa > Chordata > Actinopteri > Anabantiformes > Anabantidae > Ctenopoma > Ctenopoma multispine. The sequence continues at coordinate 11,091,853 of JAUYWH010000006.1, read as the reverse complement.
AAATGTATAATAAAGGTTTGAAGTGATAATGTTGACTATCAGTATCGACACGCAAACAAGACAAAATATTCAAGCTGATGATTGACAGATAAAACCTGTGCCGTGTATTCAGCTTTCTGGTTGCATTACAATGTGATTCATGGAATCCCTGAGCTTGTTTGAGCTATAAAATACATCTTCTCTTTTTATGACCATCACTGTCCTGTGTTTATTGGCAGTAAGGTCTCTTTATCTGCAGTGTTTGACAATACACAAAAGACAGTAATAGCTACTAAAAAATAACTGTAATGTTTGCGGTGTTAAGAGAAGTAAAAAAGGCTTTGATATAAACAGTTTCTGTTGTTGTTATACCTGTTTTAGCTTAATGATTTAGTATCTGAGCAGAAGGTGCATTATTTCTAAGATGAAAATGAAATTATAATTAACCAGAATTCATTCCACACTGAGTAATATAGATAGAAGAATTTCAAAATAAAACTACTGATGTGATAATTGTCTGGTGATGAGTGGCTACTTGAAAAAGGAAGAAAGTCATACACATACACACAAGCAAAGTTTAACCAAACCTGATTTAATAATTTCCTGAACTCTATATTAAAAAATGTGCAAAACGAATTCTGCATTAAATCTGTTTCACTTCTGCAAAAAGACAGGGGTCAGCTTCTGTAATCGCACCCGTCCAGTTAACAATGCCAATAAGTTAAGTTCAAAACAGCTCCAACATGCTTTCATTCCATGTTTGTATAAAAATCAACATATCCCAGCCTACTCCACACAAAGCTTTGTATGAAACTTCATCAACAGCATCAAAAACCAACAAAAAAAGAGAGCCAACTGTACGACCATCTTTCACCTATCAGATCTACTGTGGCTCTGCACTGCTGCTCATGTGGGACCCTCAGACGAGTGGAGCAGTTTTAGCCTCAGGTCTCGGGGTGTGCTCCCTATTTACCAAACACCTGGCAGGAGGCCAAACTCAGCACAATATGAAGGTGTCTCCTTTCTGCTTGAGCTCTGTTGTGATCACTCAGGGCCAACGTACAATCCACAGCCATTTAATTTTAATGCAGCTGTCATGTCTCTGCTGTGATCAGCTGTTCATGTATAATAAAGGAGGTGGTGAGGTGGTCAAAAATGCCGTTGTTAACTTTTGTTTAACTCATCTTCTCCTTTTAGTTAGGCACGGTGACGTGCTGTACCACGACGTGAGCTACTTCCTTTACCTCACTCAGGCACATTTCTGGCATTAGAGCGACAGGTATTTATGGGAATCATCCTGAACAGACAGATCTAGAAGAGAGTGTGACCACTGATGGAGAAGCCATTTTGCAGAATTGTGTAAAATTCAACTGGCTGCTCTTCATCATGTGATCAAATCCCATGACTTAGCAAGCAGGAAACAAGTGCATGTGTGCTCTGCTCCTCTTCAATCAAGTGTTAATTGTAGACCTCTGGGTGAGAGTGGACTGAATAATGTAAATGATTAAAGTCAACACTGTATGTAAGTAACAACATATTCATATCTATACTTCATTTCTTTTCTTATATTTAAAATAAATAAAGGTGCTGTGAGTATTAGTGAATACCATCATATTCATAAAGTCTTCACAACAGATGCCCTAAAATAGATCTTATTTACCTGTCAAATCTAGACCTTTTCATAAAAAAAAATAAATAAATGCTGCACAACTGCCACCAGTTTCACCAAACACCACTTACAGGTGAACTCTGGTGCCTGTGTAGGACTTTAACCTGTCTACCTGCCTTTACAGGTAAGCTGCTACTTGTCACCTGTAAAATCTGTCGGATAAATAAAATAAAAGAGCACAGCATGCAGCTCAATGGTGTAGAGGAACGGTTATTAGCAGGTTTTATCCATAAAACTAGTTTTTGTTTTGGCTGCAGCCTGGTCCTTGTCCAGGAGCCACTGTGTATGTTAAGACGTGACACAGGAGGTAACAAAGGAACAAACAGTTAACATTAAATTATAAATCACATCCTGTTAAGCCGGACCTCCGCCGCACTCTGCAGGCCTGTGGAGACTCTCACCGCGGGTTTGACGTCGTCAAACACGGATGCGTCCTCAGCGCCGTCTGCTCCAGACAACCTCACCGGCTTCAGCTGCGTGAAAACCGCCCTTTCTTCTGTCGTATGTGGCGGATTCATTGCCAGTCCTACACTCGTTGCCATTGAAGTTATTACTTAAACAAATATTCTGAAATTGGATTCTGCGTTCATGCAGAGTTATTAATATTAACTGCGCCGTATTGGTGTTGAAAGCGACTGTACGGTGTAAATCCACGGCACTCCTCTCTCGTCTGACTCCCAGGTAGGTTTTTACCTGAGCTCAAGTATGGACCTGCTACCTGGAGGCGACGACGACGACAAGCATAGCCAATCAAAACACAGCATTCAAAGGAGGAAAACAACTGGAGGACATCGGACACACGCTCACACACACACATTAAAACCGAACTATATGACAATAATATTCAAGATTCAAGAAGCTTTTTCTAAAATAAACACATAAAAACATGTTTCTTGAATTTAAACGATAATATGTATCAGTTTCACACACAATAAATGAGTCTGTGCTTGTGGCTGTTAAATCTATTGTTGGCTACACCGACCATAGGTAGTTCTAATGTTTTGGCCACCCTATTTAAAATGAACGAGTAAGCCAAAACATTAGAACCACCTCGTAATATACAGCCCTCCAGCTGGACCCCAGCACCCACGATCGCCTCAGTGACAACATATAGTTTAATTATCACCTTTCTGACTGTTTCAACGTAAAAACCGAGAAATTATAACTTCCTGGCAAAGCTGCAGGATTGAATTAGATTGTAAACGTGACAACATAACTTACAATCACATGTAACAATCTTAGGAAAAAAAAGACAGATATGTACAGGTTATCATGACTCTGCATTTCATTGCATATTACAGCAAACACTAAAACTTTCAAACAGTCATTGTGAGTAATAATACGTACAATTGAAGCACACAGAAAACAAAGATCGTGTAAAATATGCCCATGTGTGATCACAAGCCGTGAGAAAACTCTGTACTGATTCTGTTTATACTAAATATAATGGCAGGGACATTTCCGATCTTGTCTAGTTTGTTTTACTGGTTGCCCAGGATATTTCTAGACTTTAATTATACCACAGTGAAACATACCTGTGATAAAACTAGTACAAGATATATTGATGTGATGGATTCCAGATGGGCAGATACCTCCTGAGTTTTGCACAGCCCCTCACATTCATCAGGTTGGAGATTCAGTGTCTAGACTGCAAGGAAAAACAATATCTGCCATCCTATTATATGCTTTGTGTTTGTCTTCTTTTTTTTATTTTTCAGCAAATCACAAAGACTTCAAGAATTCAACAATCTATTCATCTCTCATTCTGACTTCTCTCACCTTCAGTTGATCATTGAGCCCATTGATTGCTGCAGAGAATATAAATGTTTCAAACAGGTCTCAAATATATAGTTTATGAAAAGAATGAGACTGTCTGTACTGCAATTCAAGGCAATAGTCGCAAGAACATACTGTATCTCTAAAAGTGATTTAAGCACTGATTTGCTCCCTGTTTTTTAGATGAAGACAGCCTAGAGCCACAGAACAAGATCTGTCAGATACACTATTGATGATTAACACCTCTTGAAATAGTCATAAGCTTCTTTTGTTATGCAATTGTTAAGCATACATACTGATTCCACAAGGGATTATTTTAAAAGGACACTCCACCCAATGTCTTCTGCTCATATGCTTTAAATGTGAAGTGAAGAAGGTTGTCTTGCTCATTTATATAAAAATGCAAATGCTCCAACCTCACTTGTACAATAATGATCTCTTCCACCATCCATACATATATATATATTCATATATTATATTAACTAATGTAAATATATATATATATATATATAGAACTCATATTGTTTTCGTAAATATGCTATTTTTTAATTAGTAACTACACTAACTATAAGTAATAAAGACTTACTGTAGAAAAAGATGACACAGAATGCACTAGTTCATTATCAGACAGGTTATAAAATGAGATAGCAAGCTATGAAGGAAGAAAAAGGTATTTCCCTAGCTGGATCATTTTAACTTACCTATTGTTTTGGATGCTGACTATTTTGAATATTGCTTCTTGTAGATGAATAACCCAAAAACCTGTTGTGACAAAGCCGCAGAGACTTTTGCTCCAGGCATGTTCTTTCTGCCCAGATTCATGAAGAAGACGATGATCTGGTTCATCACTCTCTCTGATTTATCATGTCATGCAAAAGTAATCACATTCACATTCATACCTACAATTTAGTCACCAATTAACCCAACATGTCTTTCGATTCTACAACCTCCAACTTACAAAAAAGGCAAAACCTAGATATAGTAAATATTTAATTTTGATCAACTGTTTGTTGTCAGTTTTGTCAATTTGTATTTACAGATATAATTTGTGAGGGATTGAAAAAAAAACTGCACGGTTAAAGGAATATTTATAATTATGTATGCTCTTATAACTTAACCAGAGAGGAAGCCACATCTGAGGAGGATAAGACGTAACTGGATTCACTGCATTCCTTTCAACCTCTGTCTCTTTCTGTAGTGGTGGTATATTAGGCAGAGGTCAGATGAGGACATATTGCAGCGTCCAAGGTTGACATCATTAGCCGCTATAATACAGTGAATCTGCAAGGAGCCGATAGGGTTGTTGATCAATATCATCAACTTATTGAGGAAATTTTAGTATTTCAAACTTTATATACTTCAGTTATAAGAGAGCAGTTAAGATTAATACAGAGTAATACAGAAAAAAGCGATTTGGTAGAACATTTCTTAAATGTTAATCAGCCTTTGCAGTGCAGATTGTCCATCTCACACTGGGCCCACAGACTCCAGATGTCACACTTAACATTTACCTGAATGATCCTCATGTCTCTGTGTTTTTGGGCCCATAGAGCATTCGCACCAGTGACCTCCTCAACTCACTGCCTCTTGGAGCTTCTGCTACTGGCGAAATGTGCATCATGTTTGCGTTCACTTTTTCTTTAGATGTCTTTGTAACTTGATTTAATTCTGCCTGAGGCAAAATTAACTAATTGAGTATAGTTTAAAAACCCAAATTCCTATGCACATAAGGTCCCACAATACAGACTGCAAGTCAGGACAAAAACAAAACAATAAATTCCAAGGAACTCTCTATTCCATTCCATGCCAATACTATTTTTTGATGAGGCATAAATCAGGGCATGGGTAATAAATAATTTCTAAAGCTTTGAGTTCCCAGGAGAACAGGTGCATAATTAACTGAGAAATTGAAGAAGTCTAGAACCACTGGGACTCTTCCTAGAATCATCTGTCTTGCCAAAATGAGCAAAGAGACAAGAAGTTCGTTTAGTGAGATAAGCAAATGAACAGTCATTTATGGTTTGTAAAAGTTCTGTGCAGAGGAAGGAAATGTGTGAAAAGACACTTTGATTAAAAGGCAAAAGAACATCTGCCAGGAAGTATGTCTAAAACGTCTAAACTCCAGTTTTCAAAGGTATAAACTTACCTATGAAGTCTAGAAGGTGTAATTGCTGCCAAAGGAGCAGCTACACAGAACTTAGTTATGGGTCTGAATGCTATAGTAAATGAAAGATTTTAGTTTTTGTCTGAATTTTCCAAAAATAGCCAAGAATGTTGTGGGACCTCTACTCTCCACTCCAGCTTGCTGAATAATCTGTGTGTGCTTCCTATTGCACCATGCTCACTTGCGGAGCCTCTGCCTCATCATCTGTCACCCCTGCTCATCCTCCAGATCCTTTGTCCTGTTCTCTGAAGAATGTTGCTGAGTCTAGCAGAGTGTCATTGCCAGCTTCACGGAAACCTCCACCTCTGTTCACTGTCTGTCTAGTAAAAAACATGTTGCTGGACCCTTCATTGACATTTGTGCACTTAACAAAAGAAGTATCCTCATCCCCTCACCTCCACACCCTATGAACTAAAACGTGGGTCCACCCAATCTGAGAACTTCCAATGACTAATCTACATAGCGTTAGTGGAAAAACGCCTTCAAAGCACCTAGCAGCCACAGTAAGTAATGGATAATGGCCTTCCTGCTCATTTTTTATTTGCCTGCATCTGCATCTTTTTGAATAAAGATAAACCGCATGAAATGTGACACAGTGTACCTGAATTCTGTAGCTGAGTTCCGGACGGACGGACCTGTAAGAAAATGTAAGTTGTTAACCATTCATGTAAGAAAAGATACTAACTGCATTTAAAGAATTACACTATCACAGGTGAGCAAATTAGTTATCATGGTGGGTAATGAACTTAAAGTCTGTGTTGTTGTTTTGATGATAATCCTTTGGTTGAGATCATAAGGATGCTGGTTGTGAAAATGATGCTGGTGGTAATGGGATGAATGCATCCTTTCATTGCAGTCAACTGTGATTAAACAAAAGCCTCTGATTGGCTGTTTGGAGTTGGAGACCTCTTAATGACTGAGGGAGGAACAGCCTGTGATTGTTCTCAGGAGTGATAGCTTCAAAACCAGCCTGTTTAACTTTCTTTAAGGTAACAGCTTTATATTTCACATGAGAAAACTCAGAGATGTTCTATTTTTATTTTTCAACAATTATCAGCACTATGTACAGAGGTTATACAAGAAGAGGAGAAGAGAAGAAAAATTGCTCAAGAGTGCACGTAAGCTAAGACTTCGGTCACAGCTCATCTTTCACCATGACAGTGATCCAAAGCATAGAACTGAGACAAAGTTCTTTGTGGCTTCGGGATAAGACTCTGACTTTCCTTGAATTGCTTAGCCAAAGTCCAAACTTAAAACTTATAGAACATTTATGGAGAGACCTGAAGATGCATCAAAAAGAATGGATAATCTCAAGCACAGGTTTGCAAAGGTTGTAGTAAAGCTTGTGGACAATTACCTGTGAAGAGTGGAAGCAGTCATTGTTGTCAAAGGGGCTTTGACCAATATTGACCCAATATTTAATTAGGGTCTTAATTCTTTAGTAAAGGAATGATTTCATCATTGTCCTTCCCTGTATAAGCACGTCTACCAGCCTCAGTCACCTGTCTGCTCCAAACCCTCCAGAAGTGATTTTCCAGCTTACCTCCTGAACCTGACTTGATCTGTTTTGTGAACCTCATGCTGCTCTTACTTCTGGCCCTTCTGTTACTGTGAGTTATCTGTGAATCTAAAAATTCTGACTTTGGATGTTTTGGACTTTGGTTTTCTTGTTTGATTGATTGACTTGTACCTGTTTTGTGTGGGGTTCTCTGTTTCTCTTACCATGGACTGGATTTGTCACTGATTTGACACTGACCTGCCCTCCTTGCATTGGCATCTATGCTCATTTGTTTTCTGTTGCTGTCTCCCCATTCATCCTGGTTTCCCTTCCCCTGACCTAATGCTCCTGTAAGTACTCGTCCTTCTGACTCATGGCCTTGCTTTGTTAATTAGACCCTGATCTGTATCTGTCCCTGACTAACTACTGTTTCCCCCAGAGCCTGTATCCTCTTCTCTACCTGCAAATATCTAGTTTGTCTGTTTCATCTCCTGGACTCCATTACACACACTCCCCTGTCAACCCACAGCCTGGATCACTCCTAGGATTCTTGCACGCCATTTCTACTACCCCTGTCTAACTTCTGAGTTCCAGACTCCATTACCCATTATCCCTTTATCTCCTCCAGCACTACCCATCTTCCTGTTCCTTGACTACCAGTTATACCTCAGAAACACTATCTCCTGACCAGACCCAAACCCCTTGAGTTCTCCATCTTTCCGCTCATTGTTTAGGTTTTTCTTCACTACAACATTATTGTTTTGGTTTGCTGTCATCACTCAATCAACAATCACCTTTCAAACTGCAGACAAACTTAGATCGATACTGTACATTACTTGCCCAGCACCAAATAGCAAACACAGAGTTGCACTCATTGAACAGCCTGGGAGCAGTGCAGGAAGGTTGTTGAGCAAAGCTTGATCGTCTTACCAACCAGAGACAGTTATTTCTGTTTTATTGGGAAGTTCTGTACTTGGGCAGAATGTAGATTATAGCAGTAGAGAGTGTAGAGGAGCAAGGATAGGGAGGACTGGGTAAAACACAGGGGATTGATTTCCAGTCTCATTCTGTCTCTGTTAACTCCCAAAAGTTGTAGTTGCCATTTTCAAAAGTTGTGTTAAGTATTTGGTATGATGGTATTAAATTCCTGGTGTACATATCAGTAAGAGATCTGCAAGAGATCAGTATATTTATTATCGAATATTTGTTTCAAAATCAAGAAATCCAGATATTTTATATTTTATACTTTTTTATGTTACCTTATTTGAAGAAAAAGAACACAACAAGGAAAAGTGCTGCTGATAATTATAATTTTCCTCTGAATAATTTATGACACTTGGTAACAAACTTACAGTATTACACATTATATTTCCAGGATTGACTGGACCACTGCCAGGATATTTGATATGCTAGTTACAGCTTCTTTTGGCATTTCCTCTGGCAGTACTGTAAGGCATGATTCGTCATTCTAGAGTTTTCCCGTTGTGAAAACTCACTGCATCAGTCATTTTATTGATGGTGTGTTTACAGGGAAAGGCCAGACAGTTTATAACTTTGACCGTGTCTACATTTGTTTTCAAAACTGTTACGCTGTTCCAGCATGTTTCTTGGCATTGAGAGATCACAAAATTACAATGAACAGTGATTTCTAATTCAGTGATACCATTACATTTATGGCCATACACAGTATATGGCTTAACAACACAGCATGCAAGCTGCCAAACACAAACTGCACATGGTTCAAGTAGGAGCAGTTCAAATCCACAAATGTTTGTTTCATTCCAAACTGTATTATTATTAAACGTAATAAGTAAAAACAGAGCAGATTAATATTTAGAATTATTAAAAAAAACAATTCACTGACTGAAGTTTTAAGGAGACAGAGACAAAGTATAGTTAATAGTCTGATGCAGAGAAGCATCTGTACTATACTGTAAACTTGTAAATCAGAAAAACCATTGAGAACAGAATTCCTAAAAACTTACTCACAGGGAATTTCTTAATAGGACAGGAAATAAAGTCATTTATGATCATACTGTAACCATCAGCTACATATCGGTAGGGAGACTACTGGTTGTCTACTATAACAATATGTCTACAGTCATAGATTGTGTGTCTTCAAAACCTTTTTTTTATTGGAAAAAAAGAACAAAACACAAGCAGAAGATTAAAGTTGAGCTGTTTTACTCCTGCAGCTGTCTGTTAATTATATTTATCTTTGATTCATTAACACCTAATGTATTTCAGATCAGATATTTTTAAAAATTTTGAGCAAAGCTACAAGTTAGGATGCTGGTTCACTGAGTATTTCCATATCACACATGATATCACATAAGCTCATATCTCATTGGCAGATGATTAAAGTAGGAGGAGAGAAAATAAGAAATGTGTTTCGCAACTCCCAACTCTTTGAAAACCTGCAGGATGTCTGCCCATATTTGGGTTTCAGGATGTCCTGGAATTCCTTCAGGTGAAATATGAGTGAATTGGTTACATCATGTGCAGAGAGCAAAAGAGAACAAGGGGGTAGAGTACAAATGTATGCTGTGTTATTCATTTCCTGTAGCTGATAAATGGCAGCCCACACACTGTTCTGCCCTGCTAAACCTAACCAACCTGTAACCACAAACTGATACAGATTAACAGACAGATTATAATTAAAAAAACACATAAATGCTCCTCATCACAAACAACATGTGCAACAGGTGATGCTTTTAGTTGTTTCTCATATAGTGAATCTGTTTTCTCTTCTGGTCCCAGCAATAGATGCATCATTTCAGTTTGCTAAACAAACTGCAGATTGCTGATTGTTAATTTAACCCCCGAAGACAGAAAGCTCCCACCATATCAAATTACCCCACCATCTGTCTGTGAGGCAGATACAATGGGGAAAGGTGAGAAAGACAACTACCAAAAGAAAAGAGAGGATGGCTGAGCTGTTATTAACCCTTCATTGTTGGCGTTAACCACCTCTTTGGCTGAGCCCTGTCTACTTGTGACCCACCTGGTTCTCTCTGAGATGCTAAGTCACCATGAACATGTGCAACAGGTTGGGTAAAGGCTTGCTGCATGCCTTAACTCCATATTATGTACATATAATACTCAAATGTGAGGTATATAAGTGCTTTTTTGGAAGCACTTATATAGGTTATGGTATCTCGTAGAGACACCAGTTGACCTGTGAACACACACAGTATATGGTTAGCAGTAGTAGTATACTGGCATTTTTAAGATTTAGTGTTTTCTAGAGTGAACTAATTGTCTATAACACAAATGTATACTAGAAATAAACTTGCAACACATTTTCTGCCAGTTTTGTTGTAAAAAAACAAAATGCATGAATGAATTCATACATTAACAATTCACACCCACACAACCAGTTGAACAATAGCCTTTTCCCCAGAGCTTTGGCCCCTCTGAATCAGGCCAAAACACATGATAACAGCTTATGATCCATTTAAGTGCCGTCATACCTGCCACTTCATTTTCCCTACTGAACCATTGCACAATGGCTGTACACTGTATGATTGTTCCTTTAGATTTATTAATTAATAGTATTATTATTTTTTATATGTACATTCTCTTTTTTATATACCTTGAGTTATTCTTTTGAACATTTGTAGAGCTGCAAACCAAATTTCTTTGCACTGCATAATACATGTATGGCAATGATCACTGAAAGAAACATTTTTTGTTTGTATTGCACACAAGTGTTAGGTGGGTGGTTGAGGTGGAAAGAGAGTGAACAAAGCACAATCACAGGACTATGGTACTGGAGATCATGGTTTGCATCATTAGTTTGTCATATTGTTAGATTTAGGAAACAAAAAATTAAAGCAGTTAAAGTTAAAGACTTTCTGTGTTGAATGGTAATAAAATAAAAACATCCAGTGTTGTGGTTTACATCAGGGTTAACCTATCAATATTTAACCAAGAAAGCAATCTTTGTTGTAATAATGTTGGAGTCTTATAGCTGCAACATACATATGCCAGTTGTCAGTACTAAGGAAATGAACTGAAATACACTGCTAACATTTTAAAAACTGATTTGACCTAAATATAAACATTTTATCCGGTCCACATTATGTATTTTTCCAAACATATTTTCCATGTTTGCCAGCCTTTTTGACTTATCTAAACTGAAGATTACACCGGCCATGTTACCAGTCAAACATATACAATGGGAAATAAATGAAAATGAATAGTGTTTTTAGCTAATGCTAGAGTTTATACAAGGACAAGACAAGCAGTAATTTTATAGTCATTACTTTATAGTCATTTTTAGATTTTGAAAAATACTAGTTGTGGTTGAAACATTGGTCATATAATATACATATCAATTATGGAAAGTTACCCATTACTACTTCCCACCAAAGCTGATATTCAAGTTAATCTGCCCCAACAGGAGAACAGAGTAGGAGAGACACCACTTGTATAAGCCAAAGCACTGTTATCATGCATCACACTACTTTAAATAATTAAATTAATGTAAAAATACACAGTTTGTGTTTTCATTTACTATTTATAAGTTAATTCTGCATGTCCCTCCTTCAGCAGAGAACATGCAAGCAAGCAGCTCATTTTGCATCTCAAATGTCCCCTTAAACAGAGTAACAGTCTGCAGGTACTGCTGCATCCAGAGAGTCCACCAGCCCCCAGAAAATGCCAGGATTTTCGAAGTGTTCACTCTCATCATGACCACACAACAAAAGCTCAAACACACCACAGACTTGCAGTCTATTATCTAGGACAAAATGTGTCGGTTTTTGTCCCTCTCCTCATTATGTCATTACATTACGACCTATCCTGTAGCTTTCATTAAGCTGTGTAGCATATACAGTTTTCACATTTCCAAACATAACATGACACATAGCATTTTTCAAATGACTCCTAGTCTGTTTATGTTTTCTCGCGTTTTAAGGAAAATGTACACACACACACACACACACACACACACACACACACACACACACACACACACACACACACACACACACACACACTCTTAAAAATAATAAAAAAAATCTTTTCACTGGTAACAATATAACTGAAAAAGTCAACGGTTTCCTGATTTGAGTCATCAGCGTCATTTCGACTGACAGGAATTATTGCTCTTACAGGAAACTGAAAGAAGAGTAATTGAGGTGAATAATTTACTTTGAATATCATAAAACGTCTAGTGACACACATGCACATTCACTGATAACATTTACACTTATATCATTCCACTTTAACACTTGATTCCACACACACTCACACACAGACACACACACACACATACAAATCCCATGTAACGATGTATCAGCATCATGTTCTCTGGCTGTCCAAGCGTGTCACGCCAGAAGAACTTCAACCTGTCATGGGACTCTCAGTGTGCTCAGGAGCACTGTGGACAACAATGTACAGTATTGCACCATTGGATAGATGACAGCCAAGTGTTACAAGTGTCATTTCATTTACTGGCAGGTAAACCACTGGAGACCTGAGATGACTTGTTTGCATCTGTGGTTGTGTGTGTGTTCGTCTAAAATTGATTTAAAACTTTTTAAAACACACTTCATGGCCTGACCCCAATAATCTCCTAAACAATAGTAGAATACAACAGAGAATAGTAGAACAGAAAGCTGTCTTGTTTTTATTCTTATTCTTCTATGTTGCATTTGAGGAGCAAACACATCCTTTACATGCCTGCATTCTTGACTAATAATGTCTTTTTGTAAAGCACTTTGTATCGTGGCATTTGTTGAAATGTCTGCTGCTGCTGTTCATTTTGGAAGGAGTGAATTGGTGAAAGTGTTTTCACTTTCCTCTTTACCCATGTGGCTGTTAGTGAATGATGAATTATCAGAAGTTAGTTAAGTACTGCAGCTATTTGCCTTTGTCTGCCCTCTTTATGTAATTGTATCTACTGCTACTAACAATTTAAATCATCCAAGTTCTATTAGTCTTTTTGGTTGATATACCATAATTAATCTGCACACTTCCTAGAGGACCCTCTTTTTATATTATCCATATATTACGCAAAGGTCACACCAGTCGAGTTCACAGGTAAATTTTAGACATCATCGATTTGTATAAATCAATATGTTCTCTTTTAAGTGAAGGATGTCCAAAATGCTGTCCAGCTAGCCATGTGGATTGTTGTGAAGACAGCAGCAGGTGACACATTATATATCTTCAAGCCAGTTGCCTACAGCAGTGTGGTTACGTGATAAAATGACAGCCATTAATAATGAGTGAGATAACACGCTATGCTTGGTTGACTGTGGAACGGACACCAGACTCCCTAAACCTGTTGACACACACACGTCAGACCAAAGACTAAAAACAGCCATAAATAACAGAAGACATTTTTGCTGTAAGGCAAACTTTCAGGGAATCCCACAATCTTAAAGTAAAGTAAAAAGATAATACAGACAGAAGTCCTGTTTGCAATTATCTGGTAAGAGAACAAGCCTCAGGTTATAAAAATACAAACCAAAACTACAATTAAAACAAATTGCGTTGTCTAAAAGTTGACCTACCTAAAGGTACATAATGGAGTGTTCACTCAGCATGTTTCAAAACTGTTGTGGTGTAATACAAATGCTTCAATTACACTTGCTACATTTACCTATATGATAATACAGCAGCATACTCTGATATATCATACATAGCAAAAAATAAATATAAATATAAAAGCAAGAAAAAAATATATGTAAAAATTAGTATAGAAGCACAGATGGATAAACACAAGTCTTCAGTCGTGGCCTTCGATAGTGGGAAGGCATAAATAAGGATGTTTCAGACAGTTCTTCAGAGGGAAAGTTTAAACGCCTTCACCATTGTTTAAAAGCAACATTTCAGTCCAACATAACTAGGTCAAATAAGTAGTCAATAACTGAAAATGCTTGTATGGGTGTGCAGAACCTTTAATTATTTAAATACAGGGCTGTCTAACTGATTTGAGGTTGGACAGGATGCAAATTGATTGTCAAGTAAAATACAGGGCGTCTTCAATCATTCTTCTGATTCTCTCTTAACAACTTAGAAACGGGATTATTTATAAAAAGTTACCATAAACAAGTCATGTAAACATCTCAGTACAGTGTGTTACTTCATAAATACCTATAATTACATTATTATTTCCATTAATGTAGCAGTTGCCTGAGGGATGAACTGAGCTAGGGACAATACGGTTGCATGTTTGAACAAATGCAAGCAAAGCAAAAAACGAGTTTGTTTGATCCCTGCCTGCACGCACCGGCAGTATCAAGCAGCAAAATCCTTTCCACTGCGTCACAAACAGCATTCCTAGTCTCACTGAAGAAACCTGATTGGTGGAAGCATAAAGTCTCTGGATTCAAACGAATTATCAAACTGTTGTAGTGTTTTGGCAACCACAATCAAACTAAGTACAACTGCTGCAGGGCAGTGAGTGCATTCTGATGAAACAGCTGCATTTGGCTGTGAATCTGCGCTGCCACAGAACGTGTGAGAGGGGATCAGCTAGTGTGCTGTATGCGCTGAATTCAAGCAGTGAACGATCAGTGAAAAATCAATAGTTGTACAACTATTGATTGATTTCCAAAATGTCTCAAAGAAGTTGAGACAGAGGCAACAAAAAGCTGGAAAGTAATTGGTACTAAGAAGAAATAGGACACAGGTCAGCAATGTGATTAGTTATAAAGCATCTTAAAAAGTCAGTTGAAAATCATTGCATTGTGCTTTCATGTAGCTTTTACACTGTGTCTCAACTTTTTTGGAATCGTTGTTGTAGCAGTTAAGGCCATTTAGCATAAACAGATACAAAGATTAAAGCTTTTTTATAACATTGCTCACGTTGCCATGGCTCTCACACACATTTTGGAAATATGAAAGTTGGTTGCCAATTTTGGATGCAGCTTTTAACCTCCTGACCAAACCTTTCCCACTGCTGATTCATCTCGTGCCAAGATGCTCCAAGGAAACACCTGAGAGACTTGGACTGGTTGAAACATGACAGAAACACTCAGCTGAGAACAACAACCTATCGGTGTTTGTTTATGGGACAGCACGTCCCTGTTCGCTGAAAGTGATCTGAGTTGAAACTTATGGCACCATCTCTTTTAAGGTGTTATCAGATTCAAGATTCTTTATTTGTCACATGCATAGTTATAGAAGTACAACACGCAGTGAAATGCACTGATTTAAATAAAATTAAGTAAAAGAGGTAAAATAAGTATAACTAAAACACAGAGAACAAGTTAAAGTTAAGATGCAGTTATATGCAGTTGAGTGCAAAATGTAATGTTATGTTAAAGTGCATTGTGCCATGATAGCACAACAGTGTAACATAACAGTAATATAACATAACAGTAAAATTATGATAAAAACATTAACCAGAAATGTGAGAATTTACATTCCCAGAGAGGTAGCAAAGGGGCGTGAACACATTTGAACTTCACAGACCGACCTGACTGTAACATGTCTGTCTCATCTCTCAACACGTTTTGTGGAGCTTGTCTTTAAACATATGTCTCCTTATCTGTCAGTCTGAGAGGAAGGTTTTCAGATACACTATGTAAATAGACATGTACACCTCAGAGTTAGAAGATGTTGACTTGTGTGTATAGTTTAATCTGTGCAGCAGATCAAAAGATACAATTACAATTCTTTTCAAAAAAACAAGAAAATGTCTCTCAAAGCTTTTAGCCTTGAGAAAATTACCTTTGGTAGCTGCTGGCCTCCCTCTTTAAAAACAAAGTGATCAGGCTAACTCTGCACAAACACACAGGTGAAAAATGTAATCGGAGTAAACAAAAGCAATTTTAGATACTGACAGTGTGTTACTGAGACGATACTGAAGTCTGCTGCAAGGAAGGAGTCGTTAGTTGTTAAAAAAACGCACCATTCTCAGATGTTCCTTTTCTGTTAAATCTCATTCACCATTTATCATTGTTTTAGTTCTATCGGGGATGGGGACGGTTACAAATGAAGTGGCTTGTTTCATTTCATGCTTATTGCACCAACACTTGAAAGAAATATGTGTATTGTGGATTAAAATGAGGAAAAGCTGATGATAACATACTGTATAGTGTATAAGCAGTTTGGGAAATTTTCTGTTCTCAGGTTTCAGATATCAGGTATTAATAATAACAACTCAGTGTGAGCAGAAGATGACTAGACTGTTGTAGGAAGCCAGAGAGGAGTTTTCCATTCACCTTTGTGCTAACTCAGGCAACATTTTTCTGTTCTTTTTGTAGGCGGCAGCAGTGACTTCATAGCTGACGTGCGCTGGCCTATGTAACCACTTGACTCAGGCTCAACAATGTGCTCACAAACGTCTGCGCATGATTCACACTGTAAATAGCTGAACTGATTACGCACATAGAGGAAATGACAGAAAGAGAGAGAGAGAGAAAGAGAGATGCAAGATAGACAACATGAAAAACGTGAACACAAAGTTGTTGTTTTATCTTGGAAGAGTTCACAACATGTGGTTTCACACTTCACAAGTCAGAAGTCAAGTTTTCTGATCTATGTTAGTCTGGGCCTTTAAGTTCCACCAGACGTTTTAATCCAACAATCAATGAACTGGAAACACACATTTATTATATAATTATTTATTCACATAAAAATCCTAATTTTCACCAGTGAAAAAAGTATCAGATTGAAAAGCATCTGCAAGCATTTTACACTAAATTTGCCTGCAGAGCTGAGACAGACAACTTTTCATTGCTAATGTTTAAATACAACGTGACGCGAAATCCTGACAATATAAAGCTCTACACTCAATACTTGACACCACACACATTCAAAAGTAGTTATGGCTCAGGATCTCTCTGAGATCATTTCTGTGAGTCAAACATAGCACCTGAATATCGCAAGACAAAATCACACATAACACACACACATAAAGTAAAATGCAATATTTTCTGGAACTAAAAAGACACAGTGGGGAACTTTACCAGACTACAGGGACTGATGTTAAACACAGAAATCTACTGTATAAACAAAGTTAATACCAAATCTTACACCCTAAAATGCATTAAAGGGGCATGAGACCCTAAAGATACTGAAAAGTATTAAGAATAGATTTATTCTGAACACATCCACTATTTACATTACTACTGTCTATACCTAACTTAACCCCTCCAGACCCTAATTGTTGAATTAAATGCATTTAATGCATGGGTTACACTGTTGTTGTGAGCATGTAGCTCAGTACAGTGGTCTATGACATTTGTGACTTAGTTGTCAAGGCAACAGTCATTTCACCTTTGCTGCTAGTGCTGTTCAAAGTAATTTACTGGGAATTTGTGAAATCCTTCACTACAGGAATATGTGCTTGCTATGTTGTACAACAATGCATTAGAAGTGGAACCTGTTTCAGCTATTTTGCAAGCTGCAGATAATGACATAAACATACTAAGAGAGAAGTTAAAATAGTAAAAAAATGTTTGGTTGGTTGTTGTTGGAAAGTTGTTGAGGGATCACATTGTATTTTATTTGGTCTCTGGAAACGTATCACGTAATGTTTTATAGGCAATATACTGTATATCTATATGCTTTTACTTTAGTTTATTATTTTTTTTACACTCATTTAATAATTATAGAAAAGAGAAAAATATTGTGAAAGAGCGGATGTGTGAGGCTGTTTGCTTTGTCATTGCTCAGTTTAGTATGTTTTCTCTGAGATTATAGCAACAAAAGCGGCGATACTCTGCAACCTTTGCCCAGGTTCATTCTGGCAGTTACTGCAGTAGACTGTGATGAATGGACACTAGAGCTAGCTGACTGAACAGCGTGTTGACTTGAATGTCAACTTAAACATAACTGCTACACATTTAATTTAACCCTCAACCCCCTTAAGCAAATTGTTGGTAAAATACATGGCTGATCTTGCTCAAAGTGTCAGAAGGAAACTGAGTCATCACAGAATTAACACTTTAAACAGTAACAGTACAGTAGACAATAATACAAATACAGATACATTTGTAAAAAGTATAGGATCCAATGGATGATCAGAGCAGACTTTAACAGTACACAGGTTATGATAAATCACTTTAGGGTGGGTTCTGTCTCTAAGGTGAGTAATGCTAAATTTCTTGGCTTCCAGTATTTCTTGTCTGATTTGAGTGGACTAAAGAAAGGGTTTGCTGGATTAAAGGGATCTGTGGCTTTTGTCTTGATAATTGTTCTCATTTTGTGAGGTGAAGCAATAGAAAACTCAAGCTGGGTCTTGTCAGCGTCCATTGCAAACAAGCGGTGAAACGGTGATCTCACGTAAAATCTCAACTCTCTAAAAACTTGCACAACAGCGTCTTGACCCCGGAGAGAGATCAGACTTTTATGATATGACGGCAGATTCTCTTTTTATAGTTACATTGCCCAGAAAACAATCTTATCTGTCACATGTTAAGAAAATAACAGATTACAGCCACATTTGTCTGTCACGTGTAAACACCGTCTGTGTGAGTCACATCTCCATCTGCTGGACTAATGCAAAAAACAACATAAAAAAAACGGTTTTAACACAGGAATTAGAAGCTAATGTGATTTTCTTTTCTTGGATAATGAAGCAATAAGTTAACACATTAACACATTATTTGAACACAGAATAATAATAAATAATATTGGATCATATACAATTTAAGGGCAATGTAAATTGTTTCAATGAGTTGTAAACCTGTGTTCAGATTATTCAGATAATATAGTTGATAAACTGCTTATTATTTCTTTAAAGGAATTTTCATTGCTATAAACACCACAAGAAGAATTTAATTTACCTTTACACAAAGCAAAGGCAGAAACTGCAATGGTGGATGAAACAATTTATACAATTCAAAAACTTTTTGCAAATAAAGTAAATGTTGATTGTTTAATTTAAAATTATAACAACTGTGTCACTGTTCAAATACTTAAATTAAAGTTAGTGAAAAACAGAAAACTAAATTGAAGGAGCATGGACCTGTACGTGAGAGTTGTAAGACGTAAGATGGAGAAAGCAAAAGCAACAGATTGCACCACCGTTGCCTATCATTACTGATGCTCTATCATGATGTCAACCTGAGTTGATCTGTTTATCCTACTTGGGCATTGTAAAGTCATGATAATGCATATTGATGATCTCAGCTCACCCACACAGATTTCACAGGTTGAGGTGATGAGGTGTCAGATTTCCTGCTGTAACAAAGTCCTATGCTAAACAGACGTGAGACAACCAAGAAAGATCAATTCATGTGCGTTTTCGTGTGTGTGAGAAAGAGTGTGTGCGTGATCAGAGCTGCTTAATGACCCCTCCAGAGAGACCTCAGATAATCCGCTGTACCTCTGGGACACACACAAACTGTGCGTCCCCACTTCCAGCCAGCTGCATTTGGTTCTGGCCTGGTGTGGGCTGGATGGGAGGGTTTATGAGGGAGTGCTGCTGCAGGCTAAAGGGGGTTTCAGTGGGGATGAGTGTGTGGAGGAGCGTACACATCTCTGTGGATGCATTCACAGTCCTATTTTGAGCTTAAGTTTTAAAATAGAGATTAAAATAACTATTTTATAATATTTATTTAACCTTCTGAGCTTACTAAGCATGTAGGTGCATTTAGGTGGATGAATGTCCAAAAAAGTATAAAGAAAGCAGAAGTCTTTGAGGTTTTCACCAACTGTAAAACTAAATGTTAAAATGCACCTCACTAGTCACACATTTCAGTAAAAAAACCCAAAATTCAAGATTTAAAGAATGGCCTGGCTGTGCTCCAGTTGCTCTCAGCCCAAAATGAAAGGAAGTGTGTTGTAGCTGAGAACGCACCTCTGTCCAGCCTGACCTACACTGCTGAGCGGGTGTGAACTGTTGTCCAAGACTGAGACGGGTTTGGACAACATCCCCCTGTCAGTCACAAAAGTCCATATCCACCTCAAAGACACAGACTCACAAAACAAGGATTGTCCAGTGGGTGCAGGCTCAGTGAAGCGGGTGGATAATGTCCAGTAAACGGACTTAAGGACAACTCGCTCAAAGGCTTTCATTACGTGTGAGTAATGTAACTGTAGTCACTGTTAACACTAGTAATTCATTCAAACCTAAAGATCTATATGTAAAAATATAAACCAAAACAAATGTCTAAACAATCCAGCAAGAACTTTTATGCGCATAAATGTAGGAATGTTTCATGTTAATGACAAATTACAAGTATTTTCTCTAATGCAAGCAGAAAATATTAGCAACACCTTTGCTGAAAAAGTTAGACTGGCTGAATCCAGGTGAGCACTTTGATCTCTACATGACTTCACCTCTTCAATCTGCTTCAGTTGGTACACATGAAAGGCAAAAGGTTTTTTTTTAAGACATCATTTTTTGGATAGAGGCTGCAACTCCATGTCAGTAAGGTGAGTCTGACAACAGGTATATGTTGCATTTGTACTCTGTCTCTCCCCCCTGTGGCGGTACAACTCTGCCAAAGTATTAAAAGAAACAAGAAAAAGACTAATTCTGTTTCTAACAGAAGCTCTTCCGAATTCACACACACCTCTCCCAGTCTGCAGTGTAAGAAGTGTTTCATCGTCAAGCAGTGCTGACATGATCAGCCGTAACATCACCTTAGGCTACCATCAGCTTTAATGTAGATCACCTGCCAGCAGAGAGCAGAGGTGGGCTGCTCATGTGGAGAGACCAACGGGACGGTGTAAGAGACGCAACTCACCACCAGGTGGCAGTGTAAGCCGGAGCTCACGGTTATTTCCTGGTTGCCAGTCAATGCTGTCTCTTCTTTCTGGCAAAGAGCCATATTTATATTAGGGGCAAGTTATTCTGGGCTAATTTGCACCTGATGTTCACTTAATGAAGACGACACAGACAGAAGGTCCCTGGGAGGCAAATCTCCTGACATGGTGTCGAAATGATACCATCTCCCAGTAATTAAGATGCAAACATTTACTACACAAACCCACATCCCACATACAGATACAGACGACACACACACACACAAATCACTAATGAGCTCAACAACCTGTTCTAATCAAAACATCATCAAGGAAATTAATGGGAAAATCTGTCACTTGGAAATGCCTTGAGGGTTTTTATTGAAGTTAATTTGGTGAGATTTTTGACTGTATTTTGGTGCTCCTGTGATGCTTTCGGCATTAAGTGAACAGTTAAAACAAGTAAACTTAATTAGCATGACACATTAAACACAACACAGTGCATCTGAACTGCTTTAAATAAAGAAAAGTGTTCACGTTTTATAGGATTTAGAGGACAAAGAGAGAGCCTCCTGACATTTTTCATTTTAGTTTAATCTTTTTTAGAAATTAAGTTAATTCTGTGTCATTATTAGTCTAATAAACTAAATAAACTAAACAAATCTATTGTTTTTTGGGTGAAATGCCAGTTTTTTTTAACATTTTTAATGTCATGTAAAAAATATTTCCTCCTGAAAAAATAAACATTTCATGAAAAAAAAAGTCTTGGCTGTGAATCCACTGTTGAGACATGATGCTCACTTAAATCCTCAACACGATCTGTTATCTTGCTCAGTTAATTATGATTGATGGGATCACTTAAGCTTAGGTTACAAGACATTGGGCACCCATAATCCAAGGTGACAAGTCTCTCACACACACATTTACGTTGCACTCTCATTTTATTTTTGTCTTTTGTGATAAACATGTACTTCAAAAATGAACAAGACATTAACTTTTATAAACAAGTACAACATTTTTAACACACCAGTGTCTCATATATGACTATACTGTATGTCCAGTGAGCTTATTTGACTCATCAGTCAACAGTTAATAACATTAACAACAGTTAACAGCAGAACTGCTATTATTGGTATTAGTAACACATCTGTTTTAACCAGTATAACCAGTCGAAGGCAGATAAACTATGCTTTCTGACTCTTTTGAGTCAGCTTACGTTTGTCACTGCTATCCTGCCATCAGCTTCAACCACAGCTGAAACAGTTGCATATAAGATCTTGCTCAAACCTTGTGACAAATCTAAAGACCAGCTGATACAGATAAAGACCGGACAATGATAGTTTCAGCAAACTTATACAGATCATTTTAGTGTTTGACTGTCAGGAAGGAACAAAAACTGGACACCTTAGTTAGAATCCAGAGGCAAACCCAGTTGCATTATCTTGGGTCCCACAAATCCCAAAAGAGTGCAACTGTGCCATGTTTGAATTTGATTCAGAATTAATATGCAGTGAAAATTATTCTGAAAAGGTCTAAAATAAAGAAAAAAAAGTTCATATTCAAAATTTAATTTGCTGTCATAAAGTATCTGCCTTTAAGTTTATCTCCAGTTAAAACATATAATTTCATACAGATATGATTCCACTAAGAACAACCACTGCTGCTGATAATAACATAATACAGCAAGTTTGCAGAGACGGCATCAGAATATATTGTTTCTAAACTCACCCACCGCGTTTCCTCCCTGCAGTGTGAGGAAGTTGCCTTAACTGACTCTGTGGTTCATTAGCATACAGGTTTTTAAAAAGGCTTCATTAAAATTGCATCCAGCATTTCAGTGCCTTTAATGAAAGTTAGTGCGAGTGTCAAAACCTTTCCTGTTAACCAAACTCACCCAGCGCTGCGCTGCTGGAGACTCTTACATCATGTGGTCTGAATCCTGGGCACGTGCAGCATCTTCACGGTTTACAGTGTAATTTATTCAAATTTCCAAATTTTCTACATAATTAGTTATTTTGGCTTATGTTTTTATCTTACCAGATGTCTGAAAATTCAAAGAACATAGCTTTTTCTTGTTGTTATTTTATCAACAGCATTGCTTGTTATATATTCATTTGTATTTAAGATTTTAAACTTTGTTCAATTACTGGGCAGAGCAGTCGGTTGTGTTTGAAGTGTTGAACCATTCCCTATCTAGCTTCCACTCACACTTATTTGGGCAAAACATTAACAAACACAATTATGTGGCTGATGTAAGTCAGCAAAACATGAAATTGGAGTCCGTGGGTGTTAAAGTAGAAGCCACTGTGACTAAGCTTTGGATCCAGTTACCTAGAAAGAGCCTTAAGAGGCAGTTTCATAGCACAAAACTCTTTGGGCATCGTAAATACAAGCCAGTAGAATCTCCCTTTCTCCTAAAATGTTTCACCTTTCAGAGTGAAAAATCATTTTAACGTCCAGTGTAGATGATGGTCTGTTTCTGCTGCGTTCATTAGTTCAGGGGTCTGAGTGGTAGCAGTTGCTCCAGGTCCATCATCACCAATCCTCGCTTGCTCTCTTTCCTGTTCTAATTGCACCAATAGAATAGAACTGCCCATTAGTTTAATAGCCATTAGTCTGTCTTTCCTTCCCCCAGACCACCACTCTCTGCCTTTACTACACCTCTGAGACACACACTTATACACAAAGCATAACGTGGACATGTACAGAAGCATGCAACAGCTCACAAACATGTACATGCAAAGTTATGTGAATGAGTTTTTCTATTCACGTTCATGGTTTTACTTAGATTCACTACTAACCAGCACTTATTTAAATTCCTCCCTCAGAGTTTTTAGCTGCTCATCTCAAATCCACACTTTTCCACACACAAAAAGAAGCATGCTGCGATTCCTCCTCTCCCAAAGTAACGAGCTAATGTCGTGTTCTTCAGCAAGTCTCGTGGCAATAGCTGATCTCTCAACATGCTGTTACGAGAGTGGAGAAATGGAAAATGGGAAAGTGATTTATCTCACTAATCCTCCAGGAGTGTATTAAAACCTTTTCTTTTACTTACCAATGGGAGTGTTCTCTGACACTTTCCAACATAAGACCATAGCACAAAGTGGGAAAATCCTGTCTGGGAAAGAAGCTAAATAGGTTCTCCAAAGCTAAATTTTAAAGTCAGGAGTTTTGCTTTTGAGAGACGTCTATTCTTTTGTCCATTATTTAATTTGTCTTTTTTTTTTTTTAGCTTTTTCATCACTTTTTACGTTAAACGCTTCATTCACAAATGACCAAGTTTGTACTTTAGCAGTGGGAGATACCATAAAGATGGAAAATAATAGATAATTAAAAGAGCATGAAATCAAAATGGAGGATAAGGGAAAACCATCTGATAAGGAGAAATCGCGTACTGGACAGAGGAGAAGCGGAGGGGAATCACAGCATCATTATTTCATAGTTTGAGAAGGGAGATCCACATCCATATCCAACAGTCAATCAACATCAGCCTGGGTATGTTGGTGGTGTATGTTTAAAATTTCATTCAGTACTATGTATCTGTCACTCATTGCTTTGGGGCAATAGAACAGGTAGAAGTGTGGGTAGATTACACAAAGTGAAAAATGTTTTTAAAAATTAAAGGTGCACTCCAATGACTGACCCAGTGCATGCAGCAAAATTGACCCTTTACAGGTCAGAGACTGGGACGCAGAATGAGAGCGTAGATGAGGAAGAGGAACCTACAGGGACTCATCCCCCTAATCTCTATCCTCCACCTAGTGCAGCCACAGTCTGCAGTCTCGGGGTGATTAGCTGTTGTAGTTTCTGACAGCTGGAGTACTGTTGGATTTTCAGCCATCAGTTGTCTCGGAGCAGGAGATGTTGTAATCATAAGAGGTGTCAATCACAGTAGATTAAGGCAGGTCACTTGATTGGCAGTCTGCTGGGATTCTTCTGTGTCAGGTTGTTGACTGGATCAGACAAATACAAGCTGCTTCTCCATGAACCTGCACCTACTGGACACGTGTGAACAAACAAATATAAGCAGGTGAACTACATACACTCCCCACTGGCATGAAAGAAAGATGGTGGCATGAATGATGTATTTTACTCTTGCACACTACAAACAGTCACACACACACACACAGATAGTGTAGGGTAAAATTGGAAGGATATGATGGCTTCTGTAATGCGGTCTGTCTGCTGCAGAGAGAAGAGTAAAGCAGGGAGACAAATAAAGAGAAATAGAATGACAGATGAAGAATGATACATTTCTCTAAAAAATAAGACTGTATCTATCTATTCATTGTACCGACATCATTTAAGTGGCATTAAATCAACGTGTTCGAGGTATCTGTGATGCTTTCAAAAAATAATGTATTCAACTGAATCACCTTTGGTAGAAGAGGTGATAAATTGCTTGCTTACTGAAGGTTTTCCTACTTGGAAACACAACCAAACCAAAAAGCTGCTAAGAATGAGGATATGATCTTCATGTGTAAGAGTCATAAAACATGATGACCCAAATATTTACACTGGCAGCAACACACCTTTAGAGGTTGTTCTCAGTCCACTTACAGAAATACAGTATGTCTCTTTTACAAAACAGCACATGCAAGAGGTATAGAGCAATTTAGTATTTTACTTTCTTTTAAAATTGGAGGAGTGGTGAGAGGCAGAATGTGGTCAGAAGTATGAGATATCCTGACTTTTATTCCCAGGTTTGAACATGTTGAAGCTGTATCTCTGTAAGTTTTTGACGCTCTTCTGCTTGGTGAAGTTACAATCGAGATGATTTAATGTGATTGGGAAACCTCCCTGCCATACATACTGTACACAGACAGATAGACAGAGGAGATGGCAGGCAGAAAAGAAATCTGGCAAAGGATAAACTGGGAGGTAGATATATGAGTAGGAAAATAAAACTGATTGACATCTATCTGCACAAACACCAGTGTGTTAGTGCTGATACCAACAGCTGACAGCTCATCATTTTTTTACCTGGTCACAAAACTGTAGATATGCAGGAGTACTCAAAGGAAATGTACCCAGTGTGAGCTAAACATGAATTTACTATATTTTTAAACAAAATACTTTACAACATACCTGTTCCTATTAGTCCAGAACACAAATATCACTGTTGCAATATAATAGTAGATGCAAATAAATGAATAAAAATATTTTAAAAAGTAGAAGGCAGTCACTTCTGCCCGTCATCCCAGAAGAGCACTCAACACAAGTTGGAGAAAGATAAACAAGAAAAACTCAACAAAAAACAACACACAAAGCGACGAGCTGCTGTGGCGCGCTGCCACCCAACAGGTGCCAATCTGAAATGAGAGTTCTGTAGAAGTTCTGCAAAAAAACAACTCTAACACTCGCTTATCTTTAATTTAAGTTTTACATTTACATACCAGCTGTCATGATATGATAACATCTTTATTTTTTTAACTTTAAAGCAGGTGGAATATCTGGAAGTTGATTAAGACCCATGTAAACCAGTTTTATTAATCTTAGTCATGCACTATAGGAGCACAAGTAAAAAAACTGACTTTACAAGATAAGGTTATTTTGTAGTTATTAGGAATTCAAAACAAAATTTGCATTATTGACCACAAGCAATCTTTAAACTGTGTTGTGTAGGTTCCTCTTTTTGGGCTCAGATGATTCCAGTTAACCCCTATTCTACAGTCCTGACATGATCAGGCTACACCTCAGTGCCCTTTCACCGTCTGAGCAAACAGAGATGAGAATAACAGAAAAAACATTAAAGGGTCAGCACGGTCCACAAAACACAGAAAGACACGCCACATTTGCATAATGTAATGCAACATCTAACATCAACTGGTGACATCTGAACCACAAAAAGCAATGAATGTGCATTTGTCACCCTGTAGTTTCTTAATTTCTCTTTTGATTCAGAACCTTCCCACAGCTGATAGATAGTTTTAAAGTAAATTAAAGTTCATATGCTTATCCCTCATTTGTAATAACTGCATCAAGCTTGTGACTCACTGACATCACAAAATCGTTGGCTTCTTGTATTGACATGTATTTCCAGGCTTTTATTGCAGCCTCCTTCAATTGCTGTTTGTTTTTATGGATTTCTCCCTTCAGTCTCCACTTCACCAGTCTGGACTGGTGATTGACTTGGTCAGCCTAAAACCTTCCACTTTTCTCTCTGAAGAAGTCTTGCTGCACGATGAAGCTCCTTCCTAGTTTTTGATACACCCCAGAGGGAAACTGCTTAAAGCTTGCTCCTCTTCAGCTCAGGAGACAAAGTTTTCAAAGTTCTCATTTCACTTTCATATTTGTTTCTTTTTGTCGCATATGTTTCTGATCTTTCTCCAGGAGTCATACAGTGAGTCAGAGACATACAGTAAGGGGGATACGTACCTCTAATGGCTCAATTTTGTTCCAGAGCAATAAAAGAGCAAGTTTTGAGTATTTAACATTTTCCTCTGAGTGTAATTCTGGATGATAATCGAATGAGTGCTGGTGGAGAGCTCTTTATTTGCTCTGTCTGAGCTCAGGATGAGAGACATGAGTCTCTCAAATGTTTTGGGTGAGATTGCTTTTTTCTGAGCTATATAAACATATAAAGGACATACAGTATGAGAGCAATGTTTGCTAGTGCATTCTGTAAATTATCAGACACCATGTTTCTGTAACACCTCTGAATTCATACTACTTTGAGAAATTCATCACGAGTCTGTTCCAGAAGCAGGCCCACACAGGTGAGCTTGTATTGTTTGAATCATAGATAGATCCTATTGCTCTGCACTCCCTGCATTACTTTGTAGATGTTAATCTTCATTGGTCTCATCAGTCCATAAAAGTTTCTCATCTCTTCACTTTTCTGCAAGTTCCAACCTGGCTTTCCAATTCTGTGAAGCGCCTCAGATACTTTCATCTCCACTTTGCTGGACGTTTTTTTTTTGGTCAAACTTTCAGATTTCTCCAGTGGTTTCCTGTTGGATTCAAGTCAGGAGATTTCAGTTTTTTTCTACTTTGCACTCACCCTGGAAGTTGTTCCAGCCCTCTGTTTTAAAAGAACATCCCAATATTATTTTTCTTGGAAGAAAGCGGAGCAAAGTTTGAGGAGAAATCCTTTATCTTATCCATACTGACCCTGCACCATGACTGTACAGGATACTACCTGATCTGTTCGTCTTATTGGCTTAAGTACTGGATTGTGTTTCTGTATGAAAGACTATAATCCTAATTAACTAGATTAGCTTCTTTACTTTCATCCTTTGGGGCACTGACTCATCTCTTCATTCACTTGCTTTATGTATCAGTAGAATTTAAACGTAGCAATGTTTTCAGTAACAGGACCATTGCCCACCTATAGTTGTCTCCTAGAAGTCAGTTCTTAAAGAAAATGTCCGCTAAAGGTTAATGCTGCTATTATTTAAAAATCATTTTGTTATTTTACAACCCAAAAAACAATAATGAATTGCAGCTCACTGTGATGTTTATGAATCCAAAACTTGATTTGCCCTATTTGTGTATAATGTAGACCTAAATGTTCACAGCACTAATTTTTCCACTCATTCTCTCTGCCACTTTATGATCAGGGTCAGAAATAACACTGTCCTTAATAACAAAACAAAACAAAAAAACATAATGTTCACATTAAATATCCAACGTTATTTAAATAAAAAGAAAAACCTGAGGATATCAGGTGGATGAAACTTTTTATTCATTATTTATTTATTTTACTTTTTATTTGTTACTTCTATTCCTTTACTCTTATTTCTAATTTCTAACTGTATCACCACATAAAATTCCTGTGCATATGGTACATTTGGCGAATAAAATGATTCTGATTCAGAGTCTCTCTGGAAATGTATTATTTCTCTCTCTTTCTTGCTCTTTCTTGAATCAATACACAGTAAAGATAAAAATCAAATGATGAACTCCAAATGACCAACTAGGCCTAAGTGGTGCAAATTGATTGTTTGCCATGCTGTGCCACTGTATATATAAATCTGTGTCTGTGCTAGTGCATGGATGTGTGTTTATCTTCCTGTCTATGGCTATTTCCCTGTGTGTGTGTGTGTTTGTGTGAGCCCCACAGGGAGTGTGTGCTCTCTGATCCAGGTAATGCAGACCAGAGAATGAACAGGAGAACAAACAAGAGGTGGCCGCCCTCCATCCATCTTGTCTCTCTCACAGGCCTCATTCGTCCCATCTCCATTTATTGATCGATGAGATGATGCTGGTTTGTGTTTGTAGGGTGATCGTGACAACCTGACGACAAGGCTCCATGGGGGACACAGAAGCAAGTGACTCTCGCAAATGTAGAGCAAGAGAGAGAGAGAAAAAAATACTGATCCTCTGAAGTACAAGTTGCATTGGGGAATGGTTACATATTGTACACTGAGCCATTGACCAGTTGCATACTGATTAAAGAACTCAGTCACAGAAACATTTTAAACACCTCAGTTTAATGGAGGAGTTATAGTTATAATAGCTATAGCTTAATAAATATAATACAGTCCATCAGTGCAGTCTCAAAATCATTTTTGATTAGTTTTAGGTTACAAGAGAAGAAGAGATTCAACACTAATAGGAGAGCTTTGACACCTCTTCATGGCCCTTTCTGTCTGTTCTGTTGTTTACACAGCAGATACTGTTTGTCAGCGATAGATGGAACAAATAGAAACAATGGTGACTGCTTAACTTTGCATTTGTTTTTAACACAGCATTTTTCTTCCTTCTATTTGAGGTAATAATGAGTTGTTTGCCAAGAATACATGAGTAAAGAGTTCATGGAAAACAGACAGTATAATCCACTTTTGTAATTGCCAATCTTTTGTTCTCGCTCTTTCTTTCTTTTTTGGCTGATTGCATTCAAACCACAAACCCATTATTCATCCCATTTGGAAGACATTTCAGAGGCTTTAGTTCACAATCACTGCAGACGTTTCCCTACTGGTCAGTCAATAGTGGTTGCATGCGATCTACACCCAACATTGTAGTATGTGGCCTTTTATTGGCATTCCCCTCAAATGCAGCATGTGATTATAGGTGTTGACATTCAGAGGTATCAGCTCTTTACTCTGATAATTAGTAACACTGCACTGATTCAAATGATCCATCATGGCGGTGCCTTGCAGATGAAGCCAGTGATTTATCATCATGTAGAATGTCGTAAACACAGTTTACGACATGGCAGGACTTTTGTGCTGCTTGTAGTATAGTGGAAGGTGTCTTTAGCTCCCACAATAGGGATAATTTTTGCACATCGTGTAGATAATAACGAGTAAGAGTAACCCCAAAACCAACACTAAGTAGCTTATACTCTGCTGAAAAGCAGATTTCTCTGGTTTAAAGTCTTAAGACTGAACACTGAACACTTTGCTGCACCGGTTTAAACGCTCAAAAATGAAGTAAACTTAATCTTAAGATGGGGACATTTTGAATTAAAAAAATAAGTTGGTTGTAACTGAATTATATTTAAACAGTTTTCTCAGTTTCACTTGTTGTTAGATGAAGATTGTGTCGACATGTATTAATTTAACTCACACCAAAAACAAAAGGGCTAAAAAATAAAATACACACTTCAACTGTAAAATCTATATGTTAAAAACTGTACAAAATATAAATTTAAGTCAAAATATATAAAGTAAAACTTTTTATTATCGAAGTATTAGCTTGGGGTCCTTTACTTTACTTTACTTTACATATTATAAACTCACTCTTTTGTTAAAATACTTGTTTAAATGAGCTCAGGTGCTGAGTAAAGAGTTATTTGCTTTTGCTGACTAAAGTTATATTGTCATTCATGTTTGGTGTATTTTTAACAGTACACTCAATTAAAGTACAACATGTTACATATTACAACATGTAATAAAAATTTCTTTGTCTACAGCATGATTACGTGTTGTTTTACATTGCTGTTCATGCTTAAACAGATTTCGACCAAAATAAAAGTTAATCATTGAGCGTCACTCATCGTAAACGGCTGGGAGGCTTCAGTTGGTCAGCTGTTTTACAGACACCAAGCAGAGCGCATCAGGTCAATAGTGATAATAGCTGCAGTCGGAGGTTTGTCTGAGAGCGGCAGGACAGAGACAGATGTGGCTGCTGCTATAGATCCACACTGCATTATCTGCCAGGCCTCAGGCCAAAAGACAGCCACTCAGAACACAATGGGAAGTCCAGGTACACACACACACAGAGGGAGAGAGAGAGGCTGAGAGAGAGGGGAACATTTATTTTGTTGCAAGTAATTATTGATTTCTTGAGTTAAAA
This sequence comes from Ctenopoma multispine, assembly GCA_034779795.1. Lineage (NCBI taxonomy): Eukaryota > Metazoa > Chordata > Actinopteri > Anabantiformes > Anabantidae > Ctenopoma > Ctenopoma multispine. Next base: position 11,060,866 of record JAUYWH010000006.1, on the reverse strand, counting down.
CATCCCATACAGACATTACAGGTACAATATTAAGTAATTAGTAGGAAGATGGGACAGGATGGATGGAAAGCTTTAATTTTTTCCAGGCAACAGGACAACAAGTTGAATATTTACATTTGGAGGTATCGTTGCAATGTATGTATGCACATGAAAAGAATGAATACACACAATTACAAACACACAAGCACAACACACATACACACACAGTTGCACCCAGAAACACCATATAAGCTTTCACCAACTCAACATAACCAGGCCATCTGATACACACACCTGACGTGACACACGCCAAAACAAAAGGCCGATCTCCAGTGCCACCAGAGACACCAGAGGAGTGTGTCCATTTGAACTGTTCTGTTGTTGAGCTGTTATCCTGAAAACAATGAAATACAAGAGGAAGAAGGGATTTTTAACAACGCCCATGCCTGTAAGAAAAGGTAAATCTGTTGTTTAAATTCAAAGAGATGAAGTGATTTGACTGAAAGTTACAGATGGGAGATGAAGGGTTAACGGAAAACTGACTGACTGAGCAGCTAAACAACTGGTTATTACCTGGCCCCCGTGCTACTGTTTCTCTCTGGAAATTATGGATTGAAGACTGGATGAAATAAAACATTTAATATGCAAAAGTACAACTTTTTACTTACTCTTTGCCATGTGAGTGAATGTATTTTGTCTCCCCATATTTCTTTTCCGTCATCTACTAATATCCGCAGACATGTATGGCCTCAGAGTGATGTAATATGTTGTAACTTATAAATATGCATTTACACATAAAAAGGTATTGTCACAGTTTTTCAAGCAACTTATTAATATCTCGGGACATATCCACATCTTCACTCTGACTTTTCCACTGTTAATTGCTGGTTTGATTGAAAAAGGTGAGTTGACTGAATTCTCAACAGTACATTCATTCAACTCATTATTTCTACTCAAAAGACTCGAAGAGTCTTAAAGTCCTGTAAGAGTTTTCTGCGTATGGGAGATCAGGGAAACGTAAAATACATGTGTTTAAGTTGTTTAACTTAAAATTAATAAAACATATTTTAGTTACAGAGAAAGAATACATTTATTTTATGTGATGTTTTTACATGATGAGTGAAAGCTGAGTCGATGTCTTTGAGAAACTCAGATGAATCCAATTATATTCGAACTAAATAGCTTCTGGTAGTGCTGGTAATTTTTGCTTCGTGTGTGTGTGTGCGTGCAGTGAAGCGAGCTATAAGAGGTCCAGACATGAACGTATGGTAACATGGCTGACCCCCAGTGCTGTAACACTTGTAGAGCAGCGCGCTGGCCTGCAGGTCCTATTGTTCTGCTCCCATCAACCGCAGGACCTTGTTTTCCAGATGACCCCCAATTAAATACCCCCCTCTGTCTCCCTTTCCTCTTCTAGTTTACCTTTGCTGCGCAAAATGTGAGAGTATGAATATGAATAATTACTGATTTGCTTTTTGTAATTTTAAGAAATGGTGTTATATTTTCTTTTTTAAACACAAACAGTATAGTAATACAATTGTTTTTTACAGTCTGGATGAAAGTAAAATGGAAAAATTAAAATAGAAAAGAAAACAAAATAGCAGAAGAATAAATACCATCTTACTTAATTACATTTTTTCTGCCTATAATGTCAACTGTAGCAGTCACCAGGAGAGATATTCTTATCAGTTAAACAAAAAACTAACAAACAAAAAGCTAAACGTAAGCTTCACATAAAAGCTTCCGGCTGAAAGAATAAGCTGCTGTTAACAGGATCCTCTTCTTCATAAAAGCTCACATGAAAAGGAAAATTTATGGGAAAACATACATTATGACTATGATGATCTTTTATATCTGTAATATAAGCACCAGCAAGACACTGTAACACACATCCATCTTCTATGTTGGCCATCATATGTCCTGCCTGGAGGAAGAACTGAGGGAGCCAGAGGAGGAGAGGAAGAGTGAGAAGTTACATGACAGCAGCCATAAATCAAAGTCAACATCACCCCCCTGCATGCCATTTTCTCTCCCTCTTCCCTGCCCCTCAGGGTGCTCTGTAACTCTCCTGCCTCTGTGCCCTTTATGTCCTTTAATCCCCCCTCTGATCTTTGAGCTTCATGTAGCTACTCTTTAATCCTCTGTGCCTTGCTCTTAAGTAGCTCTGTGTGGCTGTGAGTCATTTACTGTATCTCTGCACGTAACAAAAAAGGAGACACACAAATTATTATAATGCACTAATTATGCAAACTTGGATTAAAGGCAAATTACTCAATTGTGTTTTCTTTATCATGATATACGATGTTGAACCTGCTACTCAGTAAACTAGTTGACCTTGTTGTGTTTAGCTTGAACTTATCGTCAGAGCTTCAGCACATCATTATACAACAGTGTTACACAGACGCAACCCTGTGTTATCAGTGTTACAGGTTATGACTGACGGTTCAACCCGATTGTTTTTCAAAAAATCACGTGATATTCCTTTAGCCAAAAAACATCCCTGAGCTCCTGAAACTTCAACCAAGTAAAGTTTTTCGATTATTTTCGCTGCCCACAAACATTTGTTTAAGTAACAGTCTGATCTGAAAGTCCAGACAGTGAGGACAGTGTTGTGGCCTGTGGAATGGCCTGTTGAATGTGAGAATGTGTAATGAACAAGAAGCATTCATTATAGATCACACACATCATTTATTCATCTGTCTGCTCTGTTTCTCTGTAAACATGCCTGTGATCCAGAGTGTGTTGCTATGTAACTATATGGTTGCTTTTGTAGTTTATGCTCTTGTGTTTGTGTGTATTTATGTGTCGTCATCCATGTGTCTCTAAATGTGCACATGTTACATCATCTGTGGGTCACCTACGTGTGCGTATGTGTGTAAAAGATAAACTTGTGTTTATGAATCGTCTTGTCTTTTTTATTTTTTGCATTATAAAATTATTTTCTGTAATAGATTGCATCTTGAAATAACCTTTTAATATATTTTTTGTGTACAGTTCTTGGGAGTTTCAACAATATATAGAAAAATAATCAGATATATGGATGATTTTGGTGTTTTGTGCGTTTAGGATGCAATTTTACTGTTAGTTTCCCGAAAAGGTAATTGCATATGTGTCACTGTGATGATCAAAAAGCCACCATACACCAAAACGGGAATGACTCACCATCAAGTAGGTCTGTAACTTTCAAGCTCTCTTTTCATACAGTTTTTCCACTAGTGCTCTCTGCACGTCTTAATGGCCTCTGAAATGCTGATATCAACAAAATGCATTAATGTTCCTGTGAGTGAGACAGCTTGATGAGTGCCGAGTGCAGATGATCTATGGATCAAATCTTAGGGAGTCTCTCGCCAAGATGGCAGGATGGTAATTTGTTGTGTTTTGACATGTCCAGATATCAGTATGGTGCATTATGGCTGTGCACTTCATTTTAGCTGAACACACACACACACACACACACACACACACAGCAGATAAGAGGATTAAAAAAATAAAAAATCATTTACAGAACAGAAAGAATAAATTTGAGAATAAGGACTGTCAGGTGAACATTATGTATTAGTATATATTATGTTAAATATTGAATTTAACATAAATTAAACATACATTTTTTAAGGCTGCATCTTCTAGGGATCATGATGGTTTCAACAAAATTTCAAGGCATCTTTTGATGACATTAATTTAGAGTGCTCTTCAGTCAAAGGCAAACTCACTTCCTTCCTCCAGAATTCTTCAACATGGAAATCGTTGTGTGTAGATGATCTGTCCCTTCAAGCCACATGTCATCCTTATTCTGCTTATGTACCTGATGGAATCATGGAGGCAGTCAGGCTTTTATGCACAAAAAGAAAGTGAGTCGTCCAAACTAGCCCACAAAATACAACTTTTGAATAAACTATCCATATTTTTACTCTAATTAAAGGAACGATTGATTGATCAGCTTTTTATAAGTGCTGTTGATCTGTTGCTGAATATTCACAAACATATTAAACATTTTTCACTGCTTGTATATGAAAATTAGGCAGCAGATGCAGTGACATCAGTATTAATTTACAGTTCTAATACAATTTCATTATTGTCACTTTTTAGATATTTCCACTGAACATGAACATTGCTAGTTAAGGGAAAGTACTGTAATAGTTTAAAGCTTAGAGAAGCAGGCAACCAGATGCATTTGTTGACCACTGACTGACTGACAGGACTTGATAAGCACCAAGTGCAGATGTTATGTACTTGAGGTCATGTCAGAGGCTTAGCATGCCTCTAAGATGGGATGATAATTTGCTGCGTTTTGACATGTCAGACAGTAATATGGTGCATTATGGTCTTGCACTTAATTTTATACAGATCCATAAGGGAATTAGAGTACAAAACTGCTTAGAGTGTGTGATAGAAAATTGATTTTGACTTAAAGGTCAGAGAAAATGGGTTTTCTTGTTTTGATGCTGAAATGAAAATGCTGCTTAACAAGGACATTTGTACATCTATTGTATTTGTATAAATAGGAGGGTCAATTACTGTATACCTCTGTCAGAGACTAGAGAAGACTGTTTTGTATATTACAGAAAGTAATAGCTCACTGCACTGGTTTTTCAGCACTGAGCCACCTGGAAGTCACTTGCCAGTCAGTTTAGTCTTGTACCATCACATTAATCAGTTCCTAAGATCAAATTCAAGCTATACATGTTGTTCTGGCTTTAGTATCATTCCTGGCACAACTGTGCCATTCATGAGCAGCAGCTGTCAGTGACAGCTAGTACTATATCACCATAGAGGGGGCAGGATAGCATTCAGTACTTTGGCTCATGTGCCATATGCTCTCCCATGGCTCCAGGTAAAGCTTAACCAGAAAGACCAGAAAAGCTTCCGTAAGTGGCTCTTATTTCCAAAGTCGGTGTGTTTACGGCAGACCTGGTGTGGTAACTACATTTCACGCACCAAAAGTCTTCATAGAAGTTAAATTGTGTGGAAAACACACTGACTGGTTAAAGTCTGGACATTTTCATTATTTTTTAAATCTCTCTTTAAATTAAACATAAATGAGAGAGTCACGAAAAAGTTAATATTGAAAGAAAACTTAAATTAGTATTGTTTGCTTGATTGATTTATTTCTGAATTAGTTTTTCCTAATGTTTTTTTCTCATGACAATGATTATTAAATCTGTCTGTGTAAAGTAGGCTTAAATTCAGGAAAATAATTATGAAAGCAACATGAAATATAATCCTTGACACTCAAACACTGAGAGGCAGTAAAGCTGTCAAACAAACAATCAATACCTTCCTCTGTTCAGTGATGAGCCCTCCATTATCCTCATAACAACCCTCATTACCATAACAACCCATCAGCATCCGACCTCCTCCTTCCAATCAATGTGACTCTTTCCACAAATCTCCTTCTCAACACTGTCATCTATATTCTATATTCAGTTAATAATTCACTTGATTGGTCGACAAGAGTCAATTAACCAATTAACGGTCTTGGATGACATTTGTGTTTTTTTCCTGGTTTCAGTCTGTATCTATTAAAACCATGGACAATGGGGCTGGTTTTGAATGACAGCGCACAGCGTAGCCACACATCCCACCTCAGGGCACAAACTGAATGGTCCAGCTGATCAGAAGTCCATCTGCCATTTCACATTCACTGTAATTGTGGATTCGATTTTTCTTCGGTCAACAGGTGACAGAAACATGTTTGTAAATATGAGCAATGATGCCCCTGTGGAGTAAAAGGTGAACAACAGTCCATTTCTTCATTCTCTTCGTTCTTTCAGTCCATGTCGAGCTCCAGACAAAGTGCCGAAAAGTTGAACAAAATGATGGTAGAAGTCAAGAAGCCTGTCAAAGAATACATACGAATACAGTCCACACATCCCTCTGCTCAAACTTCTACTTTGTGGAGAAAGTGTTGCCAAATTTGCCAATAAATGAGGACGTGTAGGAAGTTGTTGTTGTTAATGATTACTAGTAAATGTACACTAATTAAGCACAAGGCTGATCTTGAAGGTCATCCTGACCGTGCTAACTTTTGACGAGATGCAGTCTAGAGAGAAACACAGGGAACACATAGCTATACTGAAGCAACGCTGTCTCCTGAAAACTACATTCCACGGTGCAGGGGCCAAGTTTGAGCTCACTGTTCTATGTGAGATTAGGATTTGGAAGATTCATAGGAGGGTTGTGTTTAAATGTTAATACAGATGTTGTGTGTGACTTTCCCTGACTGAAAGCCAGCGCTGTGAGTGTCAGAACCCAACTATAAAAACACTGGCTGTGCACATTTCATTGATAATGTTAAGTAGGGTATCTAAAATCCACGTGTCAGGTGAAATGTACTTTCTTTTTTCCTGTCTGTTTTAGACTAACTACTCTCTATCCAGGTTCTGCTCTCTCTTTCCTTATTTCTTCCACTGCCTGTCTGTCTTTCTGTACCTCGCAGTAGCTGTCATTAAATATTCACAGCTCCATTCTGGGCTAATTGTCCTCAACATGACAGAGAGCAGTGGAATGAAATTAACCCATTAGCCAGGAACTGCTTTCATCAGAGCGGCAGGAAGTGCGTGTGTGTGTTTTCTTGTATACAGTATGTGTGTGTGTTATAGTGAGAGACCTTAATGTATGTTCTGACATTCAATCTTGCAGGCCTGTGTGTGTACATGAAAGCCTGTGTAACAACTTAAAGCATGCTAAACAGATGCAGCTGCCATGATTCAGGGACCTGGGGACATTTCTGTATGTAAATGTGTTTTTTTCTTTGTTTTTTTTTGTTTATAAATCATTTATTATGCAATTTATTCAATGGTTTTTCCATTTTTTGGAAGTTTGTGTCCTTTCTTCCTTCCATTTCTTCTGTTTCTTTCTACCTTGAGATACTTTTTAAAGGTGGAAGAAACTAAGAAACTAAGATTTCTAGAACTGCAATTTAATAGTTTGCATAAGTACTTGAAATAAATTTACTTACATATAAATGTCTTTATTTATTATGTTAAAGTCATATTACCTGTCCTGTAACCTATTAATAGCTGGGTTTTTTACATTTGAAAGGTGGTGAAAAGTAACTTACTACAAATTGACAGATTTATACTGTCACTGAGGTATGAGATGTTCACCTTGCTACAACAGTCTAATACAAAACAGCAGGTGGATTCAGATTTTTTTATACACACTGTACACTTATCCTTTATATTTGTGTTTTCATCTTCCTTTCTTTCTTGTCTTTCCTTCTTCATTCTTGGTCATGAGGAGTCTCTGACAAAGCTTGGGTCAATAGCGCTCTATTGAATGTATTGACAGGCTAAAGTGGTCCTACTTAACAGCACGAAGAGCCACACTGTCATGACAGTCTCCAGAGAGGAGCAAGGACGAGGAGAAAAATGGAGGGGGAGAGAAGGGGAAAAGAGGGGAAAAATCAAAGCCTATTTTGGAGGGAGAACATGATCTTACATTTATGCAGATCATATTAAAAGTGGTGTGAAACAGCAGCACTGTAAATAAATGAATTAAGGTCAATAAATATCATTTTGTGTCACATTATATCAAGTATCTGGAAGTCGAGTCATGGCAACTGGACCTCCTAATTGTTAGGTCGAAACCTTTAACTACTCAAACAAATAGCTTCATTATGCTGAGGAAAGTTGATTGGACGCCACAAATTTGTCCTCGAGGTCGGTTCAAATTATATCATAAATAATAACTATGAATTGACTGTTCTGTGGATTTCCGCTTGTGAGCACTCAACATTTGGGACCCATTTTTGACACAATTAACGTGATAAACATGCTGAGTTAACTTCGTCTGCCTCTGGGACTAAGCTGCTACCTGTCAGCTAATTAAGACGAGACTCATTTCTGCCTCATTAGCAATAATTTCTCATCCCCTCCCCCCTTTGTTTATTTCCCATTCTCTGTTCGTTCTCCATCTCAGTCTCCGCGTTGAAAAAAAAAAACACGTCCTCCATTTGTTTGTTTTTCTTGTTCTACTGCATCTTTTCCAGTAGAGAAATTAAATTTGATAAACGACTCGATCTTTAAATATTAATTATGTATTAATTACATTCGCCAGGCAAAACAAACCTTGCTTAATGATTTATGAGGATCAGTCCCACTTTACTCACAATTCTATTGTCCAATTAGAATCAGGAGAGGAGGGAAATGGAAAGGCTGGCAAATCAAAACAATGAGACAAAATGTGATTAGAGAGTGAGAGAGAGATTGTGACTGTGAGTGGATGTGTGTGTTTTTATGCCAAAGGTTTCGGGGAACTGCATCCAGGACAGAGAAAAGCATCTTCAAAACTAAGAATGACGTATAAAAGAAAAATGTTGTATGAAACAGGAAGGTGGTGAGTTTAAGTTTGTCTGGTCATGTTGACCTTTGACCTCACAGCTGTATGGTTTGAATTACATCTCATGTGATGTGACTTTGGCTTCCACAGAATCTAAACAGACTCTCCTCTTTCAGAATTTGACTATGGAGACTAGTTTCACCTCCATCAGGTTAAACTTCGTTACGTGAGTCACAAATATATTGAAATCCTTTTCATAAGAAAGATATTTGTGTGTGTGTATGTGTGTGTGTGTGTATTTATATTATATACACACACACCACATACATGTCTTCCTATGAACTGATGCTCATTTACCCACTTGCTCACTTGCTGTCTTCCTGGCTGTTTTACACACGCTTATCACCTGTTCCCCTGATAGTTGGCTGTCTCATGGGCAACCTCCAACTTCTTTACACACACACACGAGCGCACGGAGCCTCCCTACGCTAATAAATATTTCAAAGGCGGAAAGTTTAGTAAACAAAGGTGTGTGTGTGCGACTGTGTGAGTGTGTGTGTTGAATCGGAGTTTCAGAGGGATGTTGAGAAGAGGTGTCATATTTTCTTTCTACCCCTCTCTCGTCTCCTCTTCTCTTCCTCTCTACTCTCCTACCATCTCTGTAATTCGACCTTGTTGTGCTGTTTTAACCAAACAAATACTGACCAGCGTCCTGTGTGGAGCGAAGAAGAGGAGGGAGATCGGACCCACAAACCACAGCCTGCAGCATCAGGTACACACAGATACATTATACCTGTGTGTGTGCTCTAATCTGGATGAGTCAGTGTAGTTTTACTTTGGATTATGTCTGAGATTTACATTTTGTTACTTAATAACTAATAATTTGCAAAATAAATGATTCACTCAGTGGTATAAATCACAAATTTGTGTGCATCTTTTTTAACCTTATAAATTGCTTTGGTAAATTGGTGACTCCTTCATTGCTGTAGTTACTGTTTGTGTGCTGTAATGTCATTTTCTATGACAATTTTGTGTGTGTACTAAAATAAAACACACTTTATAAATGGTTTCTAAGTTATAATAATGATGCCATCAGTGGTCAAAGAATCACTGACTAATTGCTTCAGATGTAATCTATTATTAACAACAAGTCATAAGAAGTCAGGTTTAAAAAATGTCTTTCTAGCTGTTTATCATCCTTCAGCATAAATGCATTCATTAACAAATTATTAACACTAACTATCTGGTTTGGACCACAGACCTGATTTCTATTTAGACAGTTAGACATGGATGAGCACAACAATATTACTGGTTTATCAATATCGTTATTTTTGTGGGTGGGGGGGTGGGGAACAGAGGGGAGTAGAACACTTTTAGAAAATGATAACTTTATATAATTACAAATGGAGGGTGCCAGAGTTTCACTGCAACAAAACTCACAATGGATAACATGTGAGACTTTATGTATGAAGTGATCCATGTTACTGATTTCCTCCTGTGTTTGTGCATTTCAGTCCGTGTGTGTGTGTGTGTGCTGCAACACTACTCTATTATGCAGACGTGTGCGACACAAGAAGCTCCAACTCCCCAACGCAGAGGCAGAAATTATCATACTGCAGCTCACCAGCTCCAAGTAAATAAAACATTAAAGACTCACAAATTTGGCTCACAAATTTGGAGAATGGGAAAAATTTAAAGTGCTTAGTACTTAATACACACTTTACAGTATCTTCTGCCATATCAATATGTAATGAGCACTAGCTGCCAGTCCGCTAGAAGAGGACTGTTTAGTGATGATAGTGATATAGTGACAACTTATAGTTGTCATCATTTTTTGTTGAACCTGCCACCTAGAACAAAAGTAATGTGAATAACAGAAAGGGCACAGTATGCTTCAGAACAGTAAAGACATATAACAACCAAAAATGCTACTATTAAAGTTAAGTATTTGCAAGTGCAGGTTCAATGGAAGAGCTGCTTCAAGTTTAAAAAGGCCTCATTACACTGATAGTTGGATACATATCAGAATGTAAAAATATTTTCTATGAAATCGCATTTGAGAAAATGTTGCTACACCAAAATTTGATGCAAGCACTAATGTGTTGCGTTGTTTAAAAGTGTAAACAACTGTCAAATGCCTCATCTCATAGCTGTCCCATATTATAGCACACAACTACATGTCCATCCAATTTAAATTTGCTGTTGCAAAAATTTAAATTTTCAAATATTTGTTTGGAAAGCAGAGGGAGGTGAAAATGAAAAGGCAGCATTCATGGTATGGTTATGTGGCCTGGTGTGTGTGTGTGTGTGTACAGGGGTCAGATAAGTAGGTACGTGACAGCAGTGAGAGCAGGAATTGTGAAACTGTAGACGACACTAAGCCGCTGACAGAGGCCCACACAGGATGAGAAAGAGAGAAAGAGGGAGGGTGAGGAGGGGGTGTAAGAGGGCTATGAGCCTGGAGGTTCACCCTGAGAGGGGGTGGGGTGGGGTGGGGGGGTTAAAGGAACACTGTAGAGTGGCTGAAAAAGGTCTGAGGTAAAAAAAGAGTAAAAATATGCTTAACAGGCAGTTTGCACATTTTCTCCAGGTTTCAGGACAAATGTGATTGTATGATTAGTTACATTTACAGAAGGATCATCTTAGTGGTCTTCTAAAGACTATCGCATCCCGTGGCACTAAAAGACATCATGTTTTGGCATGTGTCAGTGACACCACAGGGACACTGAAGTATTATGGTTGTATCTCCTAACCTTTAAAATAGTTTTCCCCCAAACCTGTTGTTCCTATAGTGTTTTAATAAAGACAAAGGCAGGTAAATATAATATGCACAAAACAAAATGCAATAAAGCAATAAAAACATATTTTCTCAAAGATAATAACCAGCATCAAATGTTGTGGTGAATAATGAAACTGAAAATCTTTCATGTGGAAGAAAAATTGCATTTGCATTTAAAAATACCTGACCAGCAAATTAAAGACTATTCTGACATTTTTATTTTTAGATATTTTTCTCCTTTATTGGAGACCCAAATGAGAATTTGTTGTCCATTACTCTTCACTCTTGTACTAACGTATTATTTTTATGTAATACGCTGTAAAAAACAGTAACAGTAGTATGACCCTCAGCAGTGTTTCCTGGTGTGATTAACATATATACATACTGTATGTGTGCGTGTGTGTGTATACAATATAGATGCACACACAAAACCACAAGTGAGGACCGAAAGTGCTGCTGCTGGTGGTTGGGGGAGGTGGGGGTAAGACAGCATAGTTGTGGTGGTGGTTTGGGGTCGTGGGGTGGGGCTCCTGCACCGAGGATAATGGGAGCAATGGGAGCAGCCCAGGCAGCATATGGCCAGGCTGGGCTGCCTGCTGGTGCACCAGCTGTGGAACTGGTGGCCGAGATCATACAACCACTAAAGGACCCATCATCCCTCCCTCCTTCCCTCTTCCCTCTTCCCTCCCTCCCTTCTTTCCTCCCTTCATCTCCCTGTCTCTCTATTATTCTCTCTCGTGAGTTCAGTTTACTTTTTTCTATGAATAGTATCAAATAATTACACGTAAAGCCAAAATGGAAACACTTTCCACGTCACTCACTTTCCATACAATGGAAGTTATTGGTTACTGTACTGTAATCATTTACTGTAGTCTATCATTTCATAGGCAGCTTCAAAGTCCTGTATGTTGTTAAATGAGGTGTGAGTACGGAAGCCCTGACGCTCTACATGACATCTAAGCTTTCTTTTATCATATTTTCTTTTATTGGTCTTATTCTTCCATGGATCATTCAGGGTTTTTTTTATAAACTCCTGCATGTTTTAAAAAGTATTACCCTATTATGTCATCATCTTCAGTTGTCATCTAGAGTGAAGATTTGGGTTAAAATAGCCCTATTACAATCAGTCGATTAAAGAATCATTTATTTTTATCGACTGAATTTCTCCTAAGAGTGGGTGAGAGCATTATATAGATAAAGCATATTTTGCAGGTGTTGGTGAAAACATATGATGAAGGGATCAGTTCAGCTGGCAAATTGTCCCCGGTGTATATTCCTATGCATTTACTTGCACTGGCTACCCCAAACAGCTATATCCTGTAATAGATTTTTCTTCTAAAAATAATTTAAGTGAAACCATGTTTATTCTGAGCACTCTCTGTCCACCATCACTTTTTGTTTCTATGTCTCATGTTACTTTCTTAATTAAAACTTCTCATAATAAGGGCAGTGACACAAGAAGAGAGAAATGTTCAGTCTTCAGATTCCTGGAAATTGTGCTAAAGGTCGAACGCCTGGATACACATACAGTACAGCACGATCAACTGGGGGTTAGCGCCTTGCCCAAGGCTACTGGAACACATGGACTCAAGGGGCTGGGGATGACCGATCTTATCCTTGAAATGACAAAAAATAAATAAATGACGGTTGTGTGTTGGGAACAACATGCAAAGTAAGGTGCTGTTATTACGGAGCCACAAAATTCACAGCTGGTGTAGCTGTGTAGTTCTGGATACTGCAATAAATCCATATGAGAAGGCTAGAATGAAAATATTCCTATAATTAGAGTTAATAAAACTGTTAAAACAACATATTAGTTTCAAACTCTTATTAAATAAAAAGCTTGTGAACGCTGAATAAAAACATTTTACATAATACGATGAAATTATCAAATTAAATCAATACAAATGAAATATAAATGGAAATATGACTACATACTAAAACCCAGACCCCTGTCCTTGATGTTACCCCCCCTCAGACTGTTCCCATTTAATCCCTCAGCCAACTTTTATTTAAATGACAACTCTTAATAGAAACCCCCCCCTCACACACACCACCACCCCTCTACTCTCTCTCTCCCTGCATGCCCCCAGGCAGCTTCTAATGCAGAAGGACAGGAGGTTGATGGGAGTGTGTGTGTGTGTGTATTTATTTCGGGGGGGGGGTCTTAGAGCAACATGACTCTAAATTCAGGTGTGTCATTAATCATAACAGCATCTCTCCTTATTTTTTTGCTTTGAACTACCATTTCTGATGATTTCTTTCTCTTTATTTTCCTTTTCTCACCCTGTTTCTCTTCCTTCCTCCTCCCCTACCCCCTTCCTCATTCCTTCCCTTTCTCTTCACTTCGATTTCTCGCCTCCCCCCCCACTATTCTTCTCTCCCTTCGCCTTCTTTTCTTCTGGCTTTGCCAGATAGTTCTGTTGTCTCTTTTTTTTACCTTTTTCATCCACTTTCCTTTTTGCTCTTTCCTCCTTCTTCACACCGCCTCCCACCCCACATCCTTCACCCCCTCTCTCTGTGATTCTCTATGTCTCAATGAGGAGCGATCACAGCTCACGGTAAAGATGATGTAATATGAATGAGGCCATCTCAAAGGCATCAAACCAGCAGCAGAGCATCCCAGAAGGCAGAGGGACCAACTTCACATGCAGAGAAACGCTAAGAGACGCTTTTTTCCGGTCTCTTTTATCTCTCATTCGTTTCCCCCCTCGGCCCTGGTCCCATCTCCTTCTTTATCTTTGGTCCTCTGTGTGCAGTTAGCATGTGTTTGTTTCTCTTTGAACACGTGTGTGTGTGTGTGTTTGGTTTATGTATTGTAGAGAGGGCTTTTAAGAAGTGTGAGGCACACCCCATGCTACTTATTCATTCATAATACTTATTGACTTGATATTTTTATATATTGACATATTGTGGAAGATTCATGTGAAGCTGTACAAATTATTGGCTTAAATTCTTGAACATCTGGCTTCATAGATGATATTAACAGACAAAAAAATAGGAGGTTTAGATACTTTTAATCTTATGTGGGGAGTTGTTGTCTTGTGGCTGCAACATGGGGCAATCATTGCTTAATAAAGACATGACTCTGGCTTGTAGGCAGAAGATGGATCCCCCCCTCCCCCCGCTAAATCATGAATGAACCACATTTTTTGGAAAGCTTGCACTTGCTACACATGCCTGATCGTTGCCAGACCTGTTGAATCAATTATTATCATCATCAAACAATTAATCACCTTCTTTTTAGTCATCTGAATCATTTAAATGTTACAAATATGAAAAGACTGAAAAATCAGGACAGGGGGATTTGCTTTTTCATCACACTGTATATCTTCAAAGGTTTGCACATCTGTTGATTTCTGACAGGCCTCGTAAATAAGAAACTGCTCTTGTACAACTTAAATTAAGGTCAAGTAAAGACATAAAAAATGCATTTCTTCTTCAATGGAAGATTGTCAGGGTGGCCGACAAAGGTGATAGTTTATTCTGGAAGGCAGAAGAATTATTTATGATGATGTTCTACTTCAAGCGGTTGGCCAATCAATAACATGTGGCCTTAATCACCCTGACAAAGTTGTATAAAACCCCTCAGACACACATACATGCACACACAGTGGGCATCTTTCGCATAATCTTACACATCCACCAAATGCTGCCATACGAGCGATAGTTATTAGCATCAAGTATTAATCATCTTTTTGAGAGGGGAGGTGTTCACCTCACCAAAGAGAACCTGATGAGTCGTAGTTCACTGTCTGACAGAGAAACACAGAGGTTTCTCAAGAATTAAGAAGTTTATAAGGAAAACACAAAATAGTTCAGTAGCATATTGTTTAATAATTCAGTTAAAGGTAATGCAATGCAATATTATGATTATTGTAGTCATATACAGTAAGTAAAAATGACCTTTTATTTTATTTCCTGTAAAAATACTATAACTGATGTCTATAATTCGGAAGAGGGTTTTACTTTTACAGGATTCTTTCTGTAAGAATATGTCAAATAAAAGGTATGAGATACGATGAGATAAGACAGAAGCTGTGGTTGCAGATACAAGGAGAGCAATGAACTACTGTGTATACTACCCCATTGCTTATTGGAAATACTGCAAGAGACAACGTTCCTTAATAACTGTAGAAGGACATAAACAGGGTTTTAAATAAAGACAAACAAACACAGTAAGTCACACACTGCCACTATATGTACACAATGCCGATGTAATGGTAATATGAATTTCAGAATACCATGGAAAGCAGATGGCAGCCTAAACCAAAACACACACCACTAGTTCACCAGGCTCATTTATCGCTGCTGCTGTGTGTACGCTGTTTGATAGACAGGTGGCCTATAGGAAACATGCACAAAAACCTTAAGACAAGCACAAATATTCCTGCTACTCTTCTCTCATCTGTTTTTACTTCCTCCACTGCTTGTTTCATTCCCTTTTCCTCCTCCTCACACACCCTTCCTGCGTTTATACATTTTTCATCTTAAAGCTTTCTTTCTCTCCCATTTGTATCTAATTCTCTCCCTTTTCTCCCTCACTCATTCACTCTCTATCTGCCACGTAGGATGCAAGTGCTGCGCCCATGGTTGCCAGGCAGTTACCACGGAAACATTGTGCATTATTGATGGAGTACGCTCATTGCGTCCCACGAAGCAGCACCCCAAACTGTCCCAGCAGAGCACAACAAGCAGTGCTGCTTTCTAACTAGCAAAGAGAGCATCAGTCAGGAAGAGTGGAATAAATATTAGACAGATATTCACTGTAAGATGTCTGCAAAACTTTAACCATGAGATGACCAAGGTGTCAAGTTCATGGTTTTTGATATGATAAGATACATAAAACAGAAATTTAAGCTTTACTATTTTTTAGGATGGGTTGATTGTTGCAGTTGCTGTTTCCCCAGAAGTGAAATAAGGTATCACTGAATTTAATTAATGTCACTAAAACAAAGCACGATTTGTTATAAGTTCTGCATTCTTCAAACTTTTTATATTTGGATGTACTTATGAGGTGTGTTCAGTATCTCATATTACGCTCTTTGTATTCTTTCAAACAGTATGTCATCCGTGCTAGCCAATCAGTAACAATTAGCTATCGCTCAGTGCTTCCAGTCACCCAGCCGGACAGTCAGCCGCGATGCAGCATCACTCACCTGTTGTGCCCCAGGCGACGCCTCCATCCTGATCCCCATGACACAGCTGTTACCCAGCCACTGAAGTGCTCTCTCTCGCTCTCTCACTCTCTCTCTCTCTCTGTAACCGTCTTTGTTGTCTATCATACCTTGCACCATCTTCACATCTAATGCTGCCTCTGAGTGGATATTACTGTGTAGTTGCCACATCATCCTACACGAACGTCTTTGTTCTGCACACTAAGTTTCTTTTACAGCATGAATTTGTCAGATCCTCATGTTGCATGAAACATTCTGATTGTCCAGAAGAAGCGTTTTTTAAATTTTATTTCCCATCTTCTGTGCAGGTTGGATGTTAATCTGAAGTCATTAGAGAATAATATACAAAATAAATGTTTTCCAAAATACTGACATAAGCTATATGCAGCAGATGTCTCCATCCTCTGTATGCTGTAAACATCTGGTCTTGGTCATACAGTGCATGTATGAAAACTGAGAACGCTTCCTGTAAATCCCAGTTATTTCTTGTGTTTAGTCCTTTGGTAAAACTGAATAGCTCCTGAAAAAAGAAAAGTGAACAGAAGTGAACAAATAAAAAAATAAAGATGAGGGCAAGTGAAGGCACCTCCACAGCTGGCAACCCTGACTGCGTTAAGGCCTCGGGGCTCAATTGGATACTCCCTGTGCCACGTCTCAGAAGGAAAAACAACCAAAAAAGAATGAAAAAAGTAAGAATGAAAGAAAGAGCGAACAAGCAGGAGCCTCTGCTTTGAGCAGCGAGGAGGAGAGGAATGAGACTGGAAGTTTATATGTGTTCTCTCCCCCTGAACCAGGGGATTGGCTGGATAAATAATACAATAGATATTCCTGTGATGAGGTCTCGGTGCGCCATTCATAATTATTTCATTGTAGCTGTAATGAGAGCGCTGGCCCTCCCGATGTGCCCTGCGCAGACAGGTAGGCCTCTCCAGACTCTAGGGCCCAGTGGTAAGAGATAAACGAGTGCTGCAGCTACACACAGGGTACAGGTCATTATTACTCTTTCTCAGGAAACATCTGTTGCATGGTCGTACAGTGGAAAAGTATGACAGATGATGTGATAGTCTACTAATCTGCTGCTCTTATAGTTATGCAGCATTCCCCAGAAATATTTTCGTGCTGTGTTTGGGAAAGTTACACTTCAAAATAACTACAAAAGTGAATCATCATAGTTACATTTTTGTATTATTGAATCGAATGCAGTCACTGCGAGCTCCATTGTTTAACATCATGCCCCCCCCCACTTTCTACACAGGTGCCCCTGCTCCTGAAATCAACCAAAGTTTCTCTGCAAGTGAGAAAGTGTCTCCCACTCTGCCCTGCATGTGTGTTGTTGTTCAGAGTTTATATGTGAAAACAGCTTTAGAAACCTGTGAAGATTTTGTCTCAATAACAACAACACACACTAAGAAAGAACTGGCCATCATAGTAAGTAAAAAGAAATGCTTGGGCCCTGAAATACCAATTAACACAAAACATCTTTGCTGACAAAGAACAGGAAAAAAATTTTCTACATACTTCAGAATATAACTTTGTTTTAACTTGAGCAAACACAACACAGATATTTCATTAAGCTTGCAGACTATCTGTATGTGCAAGGCCCCGCTATCTGTCACAACGACACTGTTTGCAGACACAAAAGCAACAGGTGATGTGAAATAACACAGAAAACTGACACTGAAACAAAGTGATGCACTTTTGTCCCCATGGAAAAGGCACGTAAGGCAACTTAGGCTTTCAGGCTTTTAACAGACAGTATTCTCTTCAATGTAAGAAGATGAAGAAATGTATGTAATATAATCAAGAGTAGATGCTGCATTGTAAAGACATAAAACCTAGTGAATAATAATTTTTCTATATAATATACAGTTTATTCAACACACAGTATGGTTAGACACATGGTCTCGCAGACAGGATCACAGTCTCTCTTGTCCCCTGGGGAAAGTGTCTTAAAGCTTTTGGGGTTCATCTGAGTTACATACATGAGAGAGGGTCTTTTCCCCCTAAGCCCCACACACACACACACAGACCACCTCTATAGCTTGCCGTCGCTCATATACACATATGCAGTGAGGTCTGCCGAGCGAGCACCTTTCGTCCTCTAATCCTGTTAGCGGGGGACAAGAGAGTCAAGGGGGAGGGGGCGTGAGGTACTGTTGAACTGTGCATGGATGAGGATCGTGGGGAGGTGAAGACAAGAAAAGGGGGGTTTGTGTGGGACACAAAGACTCATACCATCCTGCACCAGCTGGAGTCCCATCATATATGTGCGGCTTGAAGACCCTTTCTTACAAATACAACAACACGTACGATATATTCTTTGTTTCTTTCTAAACTGATAATGTGTGATTTTGTGACTTTCCTAAATGAATGAATGTGGATATAGATCAGCATTAATTGACTTTACTCGAATTACAATTTTGCGCAGACCTAAAATTTCAGGCTACCTGCAGCCCGAAAACAAATTGAACCTGTTGGTGATACTAGGTGATGTCAAAGGATAAAAAAAGTCAAATTATGCAAACAACAAGAAAAGATCACAATAATGTATTGAAATAAATTGACTGTGAGGACATATAACCATAATTTGCATGACGGGGAATGTAAGATCCAGCACTTTTGAAATGTGACTCATACCCTCCCAAACCCATCTTCACCCTCTCATGCCTTATCATGTCACTGTCATTTATCCATTTGAATGTTATTTACTTGTCACATCATGACTGCACTGGGGAGAGAAGCTGAAACAAAAGCTTCCATGCAGCTTCTTCAGATAATTTTGACACATTTCATCTGATTCTTCTGAGAATCACCATCTCTTTCCTGCTTCCCCCTCAAGACCCAAACACGAGAGACATAAGTAAAAAAAAGTCATTTAAATTTACATACATACGCTGTTCTAATCCCTGTTATTTACCCCCTTCATCCGAGTGACATGTTCATACATCATTTTGTTTGTTTGTTTACTTGTCTCCCTTTGTTCAATGCTCTCTATTCTTGTAGTACAGAGTAGAGAAGAGCAGAGGATTTTGTTTGTATGGAAATGAGCGTGGCGGATCTCTGGGGAAATGCTCGTGATGGCTGATGTGTTTGATGCTTGGCCCTCTGCAACGTGTAGAGACGTCAGTTGTTGAGAAGCACTGAGCTCAGGAGAAAGGAAAAGTAGAGGGATTAAGCAGCACAGTGACGTGAAGATGACTGATGTTGCATTTGTATGGTCCAAGTTTCTTCTGTTTGGTTGAATCTGTTGTGAATAATTATTTTAGTCTTTAATTATAACCTGCAATCTCCACCATTCATTCTATATAATGTGAGTACAGTCAAATTATTAAAAAAGTCACACCTGACTGAGAATGAAACCACTCTGTGCAGGAGGAACTGATGTTCGACTTAAGACAGTTTGAAATGAGAGATTGTCTCTATTGGAAATTATTAACTATGCAACAGGATGGCTGTCTCTTCTTCTGAGAAGGTGGAAACTTGGTGTCCTTCATTCTCACTGCTTTCTGATGAGCTTTACCTGAAAGTGAGACACAACTGTCCCGAGCGGATAGTTGTATCTTGATGTAGTTTTGTAGTTGTTTCGATATTAATCATTGCATACTGTAGGACGTTACGTTCATAGTAGAGCCAAAGATGAATCTTCGTCTTTCTATACATCACTAAGTGCAGATTGAGGATTGTTTCCAGGCAGAACCTATGTCATCTTAGTTCGACTCTACTTGGTTCGGGATGACAGCGGTCCCCTTGTACACTCAGAGTAAACAGGCCCGCGGTTATAAAGCTTTTACACGCCAATCCTGCCCAACATTCCCTTTATGTGCAAGTGCTGCAGGGCTCAGATGCATAATACATGAGCACTCAGTTAATCTATTGATCCAAAATATGTCTTCCCTCTTTCTCTGTCTCATTTACTGTCTATCTTTCTCTCATTCTGTCATACCCTCTCTTTGCTGTTTGCTCACTGTTCTCCTTTTTCATCAACAGGCCGATGGCAGAATGTAAACAGACAAAAGAGCAGATTAAAAAAAGAGAAGATGAAAGAAACATGACCATAATAAAAGGTGTAAACATGAAAAATGCAGAAACATTGAATAAGAAATAAGCCTTTGAGAGAACAGTGGTTCAAATGAAATCAGACGAATAAGACATAATGATGACAAATACATAAGCCCGGGGAAAACCCCAGTGAGGTGACTGATGCAAACAACTTGACATCCATGACATGTGCCACAGGCGGAGACTGGAGTTAACAGCTAACAACTCTGTCAGATATTGGTTGGAGTCCAACCACAACCTTTGGAGATCCAAGAAAAACATGAAAAAAAATGGGTTAATTGGGAAATATGATGCAGGTTGAAGCTGCAAATGTTTCCAGATGAGAGCAAACTATTTTACTACACACTGAGTAACAAGGTATCAGTCAGCTTTGCACATCTGAACACTTTCCCCATTCTTTGCAAAACTGAAAACAAAGGTCTATCAGGTTGCATAGGGATTGTGAATGAACAGCCCTTTGCCCCCACACCTTCAATCGGATTGATGTCTGGACTTGAACTTGGCCATTTCAGAACATTAACCTTGTTGTGTTGAAACCATTTGCGTGCAACTTTGACTGTATGCTTGTTTTGCTGGAAAACAAGTCTCTCGAGTCTCAGTTCTCCTGAAGTCTGCATCAGGATTTCCTCCAAGAATTTCTTTTTATTTTAATGCATTCATTTTACCCTTTACCTTCACAAGCCTTCTAGGGCTTGATGTGGAGAGCCATCGTTGCAGCATGATGGTGCTTTTTCTCATATAAGACCATCTTCCAGTAGACCTTTAGAGTCTTCCTGAATCTCACCTGGTAAACAATAGCCAATATAGAATATGATTTAATCTTTCATGCTCTCCAAGAAAGCTTCGACAGTTGAAGAATCATTGCAACAGTTCTTGTAAGCTGTCTGTCCATGGCAGCCAATAACTCCTTCAGAGGAGTCCTATGACTTTTTGAGGACAACCTGCTCTAGAACGATTTATACCTATTCCATATTCTTTCCATTTAATGATAGTTTTAACTTACTCAGTGCAATTTTCAGTGTCCTGGAAGTTTTCATGCACCCTCCCCTGTCTTAAACCTTTCAATAACATGGATACTGACTCACAGGCATACGGACTGCACTTAGTTATCTTGTCAGCTTGCTGTCTGCTTGTGTATGTATCAGCTGATACACAGCTGAGTGACTTGGTTGATGACTCACAAAACCTAAACACAAAGTGTAAATTAAAATGATCATTTAACTTTAGAGCTGATACATGTTTTTTAATGCTGCTAAAGGTTTTTTTTCTAGGTCATGCAATTCACAAGCCATCATTCAGCACAGCTTGAGAATCCACTGGTGATGCATGGACGACTTTATCTAGTCTATATTCTCATCACTTAAAGCTAAGTCAGGCAGAAGTACAATCTACCACAGTCTCTTAATCTGCTCAAAGAAAGAGTAGCTATGAGAAGCAAACCCTTTTCCAAACCTGCAGGTGCAGGTAAAGTGCTGAGGACCTCTCCCCAAGCCAACCAACTAACCTTTTCTTCCAGCCTCATGTCTTTAATTTGTACTGGCAGACAATGAAATATTTACAAGGAACCCTACAGGCGATTAGATTAAAAGTGTGTGGTTAGACACTGCCTACCCTTCGGCGGGCCCCCTCGGTGAGAAGCGAAGGCTGATTTGGTGAATGGTCACAAAGTTTACAACGTCAGATTTTACTCACTATCAATAATTCAGAGCTAAAAGAAGCAGAGGGGCGGGTGGAAGGAGGACAAGAGTGAACGGCAAAGTAGGAAAGGAGAGGAGGAGGTGAGGGCATCAGGAGGGAGCAACACGAGGAGGTGTGTGTTCAGAATGTAGTGGATGTCGGTGGAAGGCTGCACTTCAGTGTCCATTTGCTAAATGTGGCAGAAATACAGTGTGCTGGCCATGTTCTGCTGCTCAGTGAAAGCTTTGCTGGACGTGTGATCCCTCAGAGTAGCAAATTATCCAGAGTCAGCAAGGCCACACACACATAATTATTTTGTTTAACATACCATTTATCTGACACACACACATACCCATACACACATACCATGACCTTTGCAGTTACATGATCAAAACCCAGTGTAATATTCTTACAAGATTTTGGAGCGACATGTAAGAAAACACTCTCCCCAGCCATAAAACACTAAATAAGAGAGATAAGAAAATGGTGTTAATTTCTGCAGCACTTTAGAGACATGCAAGATGTATGACAAGAGCACTGTGTTCAGTGATATCTGCAAAGGTGTATAAAGTACACAAACTCAATACTTTTTCTACTCAAGTAAAAGTACTAAAGTACAAACTCTAAATGTTGCCTAGTACAAAAATAAAAGTACTCCAATAAGAGAACAGTTCTCAAAGGTGATGGAGATGACTTTAATCACCTTAAATAGTAACAAGGGGTTATTCAGTGCATGAATCATCAGCATTTTATTAATATGTAATGATTTATATAAGAATCTAATCCTGCAAAAAGTAACTAGTAAAAGTAAAAGTAACATAAAATGCAAATACTCCTCCAAACCTCAAAAGTGCCTCAAAATTGCACTTAAATTGTACTTAAGTACTTGAGTTACTTACCATCTCTGGATATCTGTGTACAATTTCATATTGTCACCTTCACAAGTCATAGTATGTTTACATGCTTTTTCCTTCATTTATCAACTAATATTAATCCAGTTGATTATAAATCTTTCCCATGTTTATTTATTGATGTTTGACTGAAAATCACAGAAAGAAAATTCTGCAGAAAGCAAACAATTCTGTCAATTGAAATACATCAACTTTCTGCTTTACATTTTCTAAAACAATGTTGAATAAACCAGATGTTTTTTAAATTTATCACTTTGACTTCACATTCCTGCAAGAATCAGTTTAGTAGGTTTAGTGTGTCTTATATTGGACAGCAAGTAATAAATATTAGCATTAATAAACTGGAAAATCTACAATCATTTCATTCCCTCTCTCTCCTCCATCCCACTCCAGCTGGACTCTGCTCAGCTGGATTTTGCTTGTCCAGCGTTGCTTTCCCAGAGAAGCGTCCTGCCTCCCATCGTCCCAGAGGAGGCGGGTGATGTATATTTGATGAGAGGGTGCTGGAGACCCTCTGTAGTGTAACAACTACAGCAGGACAATGGGACTCACTCAGGTTTCCTGCTGGCCGTCACTGACACTGCTGCTCTTTTTGTAGGTGAAGTTGGTGAGCTGGGGCTGAAGTTACAGTCAGGACAGCAGACCAAGAGACAGAGTTACACAGACAGTCCAATTTGATGTGTTTTACTGTCAGGAAAATCCTGAAGAAGAAAAATAAACACATGGGTTTGAATGTTAATGCTGAGTTTATGTAGTTTGTCATGGTGAAAAGAGTGCTGCTTACTTATTATCATACTGTATCTTTAGTTTTGGTTGAAAATGTATAGTTGCAAACATAGGTATTTAGCTCTTTTAGAGTAATACTTATTTTAGTTATTTTAGTTCAATTCAGAACTTATTCTTATTTATAAATCAGTAAAGTGTACTTTTCTTATAAAAAAACCCTACAGTATGTGACTGTTGCACGGTTACATGCAGCAATGTCTCAGGCTACTTTACGCTTGTCATTCACTAAATGAATCTAAATCTTTTCTGACAACATTCCCCTAATTTCTGTGTTATAATAGCTTTTTCCACTATTACTCCATTTTCCTACCTCTCCCCCACACTGTTTAATATCTATTTGTATGATTTAATGTACTGTTTTATTATTACTTACACCAATTAAACTTTGGCATTAATTAACAAAGAGTTTTAATAATCCGCTAAAAGTAATTTTGTTCTGTTTGAGGTTTCACACTGGGAAAACCCCTGCATAAATGGCTTAAATATGACATGAGTCACACAGACGCTCTTTTAAAAGCAGCATCATCATCTCTTACATTTCTGAGTTTATAATAATGTCTTAACATTTTCTTACTTTGTGAGCTTAGAGGATTCACCCTCAATCATTTGGTCAAAGTCAAGGTAGAATTCAGTCTCTGTGTACTCAGGTGGTTTTAGCCTGAGGGTTAATTATTCTTGGTGCATTCACACTTAACATGAACACAAATCAATGTTATGCATTGAGTGCATAATATTTTCATATTTTATATTGTTCAGCCCTCACCTATTCTGTTTGATTATGACAATTAGCTTTTAAATAAATATTACAAGTCTTATTGGCACAAGTGTCTTTCGAAAGTACACATACAGAAAAACGTCACTGTTGTTATTATTATTATTATTATTATTGCCCATGTAGCAACATAATTATTCAAAGAGAGGGACTATTTAACCTGGAGCCCCTCTGCCCGGTCCATCAAATCCTCTGTCAACCCTTCCTCTGACCCCCTCCCTCTTGGGGAGCGCCTTCGGGTGATTATCACGATAATTATTCCGTCTTATCGCCTACGTGTATACCCTTCGGAAATCCCCTTTTTGACTGACAAGCTGCTGCCCTGCTGACCCGCGGTTCATTTGTAAATATTTCATTGTCTGCTGCTTGTGCTCTTTAGTCCCCGTTCAGATCTATTTATTCTTTAATAGAGGGAATTGTGTGTGTGTGTGTGTGTGTGTGTGTGTGTGTGTGTGCGTGCGTGTGCGTGTGTGCGTGCGTGTGCGAGATGGGGTCGTCCTTACAACAGCCACAAAGTAAATGAAGCATGATTAATTAATGTATTAATTGCCAAGAAAGTGAATGGGGTTCAAGCGAGGAATTCCTGGGCGTCTGACATTAATTAATCATTAGAGCTGAATAAATGTGTGTCTGTGTTTGTGTGTGTTTGTTTTGGAACACAGGTTCACAAACACATTGCGCGTGGTTGTTGAGGTGAAGCACATGGAAGAGCTGATCACTAAGTTAAAGTTGGATCACCCAGTGGACTGATTTTCCGTTTGTCCAGTAGTATTTGCTGTTGTACTCGTCATAATAATAATGATTGTATTCAGCTTTTAAGCACTGGAAACTTTTAAAGCGTGATGACATGATCAACTTACCCTGATTGTCCTAATGAACAAGAAAATACTGCACTGCTACAATAACCTGCTTGTGTTCTGCAGTTGCATTTTGATGGATGTCTGCAACACTCTAAAAAATATATGATCCAAAATTCTAAAATGTATAATAAAATAAACCAATAAATAGTGAATCTGCTTCCAGTGTTTGAAAGCCAAATCATCTGTTAGAACCTTTACGCACCGTTTACATCTGAGGATTTTCATACCAGAGATGACACAGTTATTTAGTGTTTAAGCAACATATGTTGGAAAGTGTCATTTTTTCTTGATTTTATTTCTTGATTTTAAGATATTTCAACGAATAGTTTTACCAGTGCATCCAGCGTCCTTCCTCGTTGCGCCTTTCCAGTGATACAGGCACGTTTGGAGGCGTGGCTACAGCCGGGAATCTCCACGTGATTGGTGGAGTTGTCCACAGGGAAGCAGTGAAAATCACCAATTAGGAGCAGCCTACACGGCAGTGGTCTAATATAGGTGCTGGAGGCGAAGAGCATCTTTATTATAGAAGTCATTTACGGGCGAAAGGGAGGCAGGAAATCAGCAGGAGCGCAGGAGTTATCTCTCCTCTTTTTCTCTTTTTTTAACCTGTCTGCACCTGCGACACCGACCACAAACGACTTTTTCATTCAGACTGTGTGCGTCTGGCAGGTTCCTTCCTCTCTGAGGCGTTTCTTCAGAAAACAACCAAAACGGAGTGGAACGGAGAAGACGGACAACGACCCTCCCTCACGTCTGCAATCATGATGTCGATGAACAGCAAGCAGCCTTTCAGTATGCACCCCATCCTCCACGAACCCAAATACACTCCTCTGCACTCCAGCTCGGAGGCCATCCGCAGGGCCTGTCTGCCCACACCGTCGGTGAGTCCAAACTTCACTTCGTTACTCTACTGAGTTCCTCGAGTTCCTGTCGTTTGCCAGCAAAAACTTACCCAAGCCAAAACTTCTCGAAACAGGGTGAAAAAATACACATGGCGCTGAAAAATGAACTTTTTGTTTGGTCAAGCTGACAAGTACATTATTAGACATTATCTGTTGCTCACAGATGAACACAAAAAACACCAGGTCTGAATTGCTTCTTAACACGCTTCCAATTATTGTATAGAGGAAAGTTTTTTTAAATCACAGAAACATAGCTTCACTTATTTTTACATTTTAATTCTGAGCAATCAAAAGGTAAGAAAAATAATCCTTAGAGATAATCAAATAGTGTAACTCTTAGAAAGAGAGATGTCAGGTCCTGCGCACAAGTGTGAGCGCTGCTGCTGAAAGTGAAAGAAGAGAAAAGACAGAGCAAGAGAAAAAAGGCGGCGTGGACTCTCTGAGCGCCTGTTATCTCATATAGTCCCATTCATATTCACGCTCGTCTCATTTCATTGTCCACAGAAATTATTCAGGAGATCGTAAATATTAATTTTAAATGAATATCCATCCACTCTGACACACTTTCTAGGCTCTGGACAGATCCAGTAATGTCCAAGTTGCACTGGATCACGTTGTTTCAAGAGTGGGAGAAAATCTTAAAAGTTTATTACAATTTTTACACTGGATTATATTGTAACTGTTGCCTTTGTATTCAAAGTTTACAAATCAATTTCAACACTGGAAACTCTCTTCATGGTCAAGATGTAACTTAAAACAATGTCATCCTTATTTAGCTGCTTCAGTTTCCAGCTTGAAAATGTTCTCTCTTCTCTCTAGCAGTGGAAAATGTTGTAAAACTGTGTTATGTGTTAAAGTTGGGTAAAATAATCATAACCATATATTGTGATATTTATCACATATAAATACGAAAAACAGACCTTTGTTTTAACAAATAAAGAAGATCTAATGTTTCTTTCTACAGTTTCATTTTCAGTTAAACCAAAGGAAAGCGAAATAAAAATAGCCCACGTTGGTTTGTTTTCGTTTTCAATGTCACAGATACGAACGTGAATGTCTTTTCAATGAAAAATAATGCTCCATAATTGATAACGATTCGTGTTTACCCTGACAGGAGGGCTGTGCATATTGAAAGCACAGGGCAAAACTGAAATTTCTTGAATCTCTGACTGATGGTTTAAAGAAAACTGATTTGGGCACGTTTCCTCATCTAAAAAGCTTTAACTCTGTTCCTCTCGCAGCTTCAGGGCAACATCTTCGCCGGCTTCGATGAGACGTTGCTGCAGAGAGCTGAGGCTCTGGCCGCTGTGGACATTGTGGCTCAGAAGAGCCACCCGTTCAAGCCAGACGCGACCTACCACACCATGACCACCATGACCAGCATGACCTGCACCCCGACCTCGTCTTCCGCGCACCTGCACCATCCATCGGTGCTCACCTCTCACCACCATCCGGCGCACCACCAACCGGCACAGGGCCTGGAGGGCGACCTGCTGGACCACCTCACACCGGGCATCTCTCTGGGAGGCATGCCGGGCTCCGATGTCTGCTCCACGGCCTCGCACACCGCCCACGCCGCCCACATGTCGGCCATCAACCACATGCAGCATCACCACCATCCACAGTCCATGAACATGCACCCACACGGACTGGGCTCTCACTCATCCCTGGGGGTCGCTGGCGGAGAAGCGGAGCCCGATCCGCGGGAGCTGGAGTCGTTCGCTGAGAGGTTCAAACAAAGGCGGATCAAACTCGGGGTGACCCAGGCAGACGTGGGCGCGGCCCTGGCCAGCCTTAAGATACCGGGGGTCGGATGTCTGAGCCAGAGTACCATCTGCAGGTTCGAGTCCCTGACGCTGTCTCACAACAACATGGTGGCCCTGAAACCGATCTTGGAGGCCTGGCTAGATGAGGCGGAGCGAGCGCAGAGAGAGAAGATGTCCAAACCGGAGATCTTCAACGGGGGCGACAAAAAAAGGAAACGCACGTCTATCGCGGCCCCGGAGAAGCGCTCCCTGGAGGCTTATTTCGCAGTGCAGCCGAGGCCCTCGTCGGAGAAGATTGCCGCAATTGCAGAGAAACTGGACCTGAAAAAGAACGTGGTCCGCGTTTGGTTTTGCAATCAGAGGCAAAAGCAGAAACGAATGAAGTTTTCTGCCACGCACTAAGAGCAGCGGGAAGCTGTGGGTCTCTGCCCCGTTTACAAAAGGACAAATCAGAGAGACGCTGCTGCTGCACACTGTCAGAAAAACAAGGTACACCGTTGTGCCTTTTGTTTGACTCAGCCAGGGCCATCAGGGGCAAAACGAAGTATGACACTTAACAAGTCATTTAATCTTAGACCGAGTCTTGTTATTTGTATGATTATTTTTTCTCCTTTTTCACTAAGTGAGTTTTGCATCAACAATGTAAGAAGCATTAGACGATTTCGTTATTTTGTATTATGTATATTTATATTTTCTGACTAGAAATGGACTAAATGTCTTGTTAAGATTCTTCACAGTGTTGTCCACCTTGTAAAGGAGCAGCTGTCACAGTCGTGTTTTTTGCACCTGAATTCCAGCTGTGGGATCAATTTCACAGAAAGTATTCAACACAGGCAGCAACTTTTTATTAATTTATAATATTTTTTTTTTTTGCTTTTGAAGCAGATCCAAAGAAAAACTTGTCTCTGGAGCGTTTCACCTGTAGAGACACTGATACATTTTGGAT
The DNA here is from genome assembly GCA_034779795.1 of Ctenopoma multispine. Lineage (NCBI taxonomy): Eukaryota > Metazoa > Chordata > Actinopteri > Anabantiformes > Anabantidae > Ctenopoma > Ctenopoma multispine. The sequence goes on along the minus strand of JAUYWH010000006.1, from coordinate 11,031,972 downwards.
ATGGGTTCACCTGATGACCTTCACTCAGTATAAACAGGAACTGTTTTAATAGTTTTTAGAAGATTCAGCCTCGTGAAGCGTCAAAAAATCAACTGGATTCAACGGTGTACCTTTTTTTTTTTTTTTAATCTGACAGTTAGAGAGAGGAGCACCGGAACTGGAAGAAAAAGACTGAAACCCTGTCCAGAAAGACTCAAATACGCTTCTCCTGAGATATGTTGGTTACCACTGCAGCATAAAAAGAGGGGACCAGTGCTCCGCCCCATTCATTCATATGGCAATTATTGTACAAAAAAAGAAGAAGAAGAAGAATGACGAGAATTGAGGAATAACTGTTATCCTCGTTAGTCGGAATAGCTTTTTTATATTTATCATTGTATATATTTGTGAATACGTTGCACCTCCGTGTGTGGAAAAGCTGATTGAAATGTATTGGATTTTCGCTGTCTTTTCTCCCAGGTGTTTGTTTCTGTAGGGAATTGAATAGTTTTTGGGGACAGATCGGACCAAACGAGTAAAAAAGTTGGTCTGTGACTAATTTATGAGGCACAATAATACTGTAATCCATTGCATGGTTTACTCGTAAGGGGGAGAGGGGTGTTTTCTGTGCTTTTGTGCTCCAAAAATATGAAAAGAACCCCCCCGAAGTGAATGCATTGCAATAAGAAGAAACACACACAAACACAAGCACGAATACACACATTCACACGGTATAGCTGTGTGTCTACCTCATTACGCAAGTGTTGGCACATTCATGGTGATTTAAAAACACACACAAGCTAAAAAAAAAGAAAAAAAAGAAGACAAGTAGGCTCATTTCTGTTTGTTTTTTATTGTGTTTTATTTATTTATTTATTTTTATTTTCATCTTCCACTGGTTTAATGGTGAATTAGGCCTAGAAGACTCACTGATGTGTAAAGTGTATGTTCAAGTTCACTGCAATGATGCTTTGACAATCAATTATTATTATTATTATTATTATTTGGTTGTTGTTCTCCCCCTTTTGTGTCCTCTTTAAAACGAATTATTTTGCTTATTATTATTTATCACTGACACCTTCGTGGAGCGCACTTTGTAGATATTCTAATGAAGGGAAATAGTCGGCCTTATTTATACATATTTTCATCACTTCTAAGAAAACGTTAACTTTTGTTTATTTTTTTTCTTCTTTACATTGCCCTTATTTATTTGAATTTTATTTATTTTGGAGAAAGAAAAGAACATATTTCATTTGTGAAAGTGTGCTTTAAATGTGTCTGTGTAAGCGACAGAAGCTGAAATAAACCGTGCACGTTTTACTTCATTCTCTGACAGCCTTTCTTTGGAAAATAAAAACAAAAAAAAACAAAAAAAAAATTTCCAAACACTCAAATGGATTTGTGTCTCACAGGAAGCTGAAACAAATCATACACACATCATGTTCAGCATATATGTGAGAAGAGCTCCTATAAAGAAAATGAGAAATTAAATGAATACCTCTGCTGTTACCTCTGGTCGGGCCCGTGTTTGCTGATAGAGGTGTTAATGGACATTTTTTTTTAAAGACAGATTTAATGGAGCAGTGTAATACGAGCTTTGAGCAGAAGTCTGTGTCTCCGTCTCTTCTGTGTGTTTGCGCAGAGAGGAGAGCAGCTGCTGCTCTGAAACAGGAGAAGCCTGGAGGTGAAGGAGGTCCGTCTGAAAGCTGCTTCCCAGCGGTGATGAATAGGATCGGATACATGAGTGACTCTAATATTGATCAACTTTGCTGAGTATGAGGACTTACACTGCTCTATCGCGTCAGGGAAGACGCGGGGCTCGTACGTGGCGCTTTTAGTTCAAATGTAAAGCAGAAATTATCCTGAAACATCTGAGGGTGGAGCCAGGTCACTGTTGTCACTGTTAGACAACCTTAAAAGGAAAGAAGAAAACTTTACTCTGAATAACTCTATATATAAAAAAAGAAAACTCTAATCAAAATATGTTAATGGTTACGGCATACATTAGATTAGAGACAAATGTCAAAACAATAGTTAAATAGTAAAATATTAAAAACTAAATAAAGAAATAATTTGATGTCACCAAATATAAAATGCCAGGTTTGATATTTGAGTGACTTATTTTTTTATTCTTTCTCTCTGGGGCAGGTATTTCAAAACATTGAGGTCATTGCCCCACAACTACCTCAATTCTCTTCATGTTTCCTAACATGAAAGTCTGCAGCGTGTTTCAAAGTCAGCTCCCCACTTCAAGAATAAAATCCTGGAAGAGAAAGATTTGACTGTGCTAAAAGATCAACATGTGTTCATTTGAGAATTTGAGAACTATCCCTAGGGCTTCTTATACATGACAACAACCTTTTTGAACATTGTCTGGCTGATGAACAGAGGTCATAGATGTTGGTGAACACACACACAAATACAAATCGAGGATATTCAAACACTCCGTTCAGGACATTTCTATCAGGTGGTAAACTTTCAAAAGTTCAGCTTAATTAGTTCAATGAAACAATGGCATGTTCCAGTTGAAAACAGAAACAGTGTATTTCAGGGGAAATGTACTTTTGGTCATGTTTATCTATCTGATCCTCTGCCCATAAGGTTTTACCTGAAAGTGTAAAACACACCACAACTAGTGGTTGAAGTCACCTGTTTTTAAGTACTTTGATGATATTCATAGTCGCTTTACATAACAAATATAACATTAATCTACAAAAAAGGAGTCACTGGAAATAATTTCACTTTAATGAATTGGAATTTGTACAGGGGACATGAGCATAAGTTCTGTATTTTGGGATGCAACAGTAGAATAATAACATATTTACTGGTTGTAAATAAAGGTTAAACCAGACATTAAATCCTCTCCTGCTTCGCTGATATTAATTTCTGTATTTCTACAGGATCTGTATATTTTACGTTTGTTCGTCTTTTCCTTTCTTCTCTCTTCAGCTCAGCAGGTGGTTTTGGACCATAAGCTCGTTATTAATGAATAATAAATATCAGATGTTATGATACTATTGATTTTTATGTGTGTTTGTTAAGAAGCTGCTTTTCTGTGTCGTGCAACAGTAGCTCAGGCCCTGATCCCCTTGGAGCAACCTAATACAGGCCTTCTGAATGCGACGACTTTTAGTGGACATCTATGGAGGACACGGGTGGCACAATGAAAAACACATGTCACATTTTGTGACTTGATGCCTACACAATGAGCTGATGTAAATATAACATGCAAGGCAAACATTTTGTTCTTCGTCATCTCTGTAGAGGCAAGAAAATATATGATTAAAAAAATATGAATATTACTCTGAGAATGTGTGGTGGTCTTTCACAAGAACCGCAAAGAGAAGGGTTAATATGTCAGCAAATAAATAAGAAAGCTAACTTGACCTGCAGAAGAAAATAATAACTGTTGGCTACTTTTTTTTACCAAATTAAAATGAAATAAATTAGTTATAATGATAGAATGCAGTTAAAAGAGTTTTTCTAAATAACTTGTCCTTTGCACTATACTCTAAAATACACCTGCTTTAACTTGTATTCTCAAAGTGTTTGACCTTACTTAACAGACATTTAATTAATATTTAAAATATCAGGTTTAACATACTACAATTTGAATATTGTTCTATTTTTTAGTCTCTTTCACAAACTTTTTCACATATCATTCGTCATTTAAGTTGAGAAGGAGAAAAACTGACTTCTGCATTGTGCAATTGTCAATATTTACTGATATTTTTTGCCCACCAGACAGTGGCTGGCATGACAAAGAATGTTGTACATGGCTTCATCAAAGTTTAATTGCAGAGCGGCACTCCAGTTGAAGCCTATAAATTATATATAATTGACTGTGTAATCAGTGTGAACAGTGTATCAAGTTTTCTTGAGACGAAGTGATGGAATGCAAACTATACACAGGATTAAAGTTAAGGACACAATTATAGTATTTTTAAATATTTGTTTTAGAAGGCACAGATTACTTTGTTTTATTTTTACACTAAACACTAACAGTAACTCCTGTTATATTACAGTATTTGGAGCGCTTTCTCTTGGCAGCCTTCACATCAATATCACATCTGAGATGCGAGAGTCGCCTATAGAACAGCACCGTACCGACACTGACTGAAACGCAACATGTTTGTACAATACACTGAGTGATGATGCTAGTCACTGTCAATTGATGGTGGTTTTGTTTTTAAAGGGACAGGTAGCTGAAAGTAGATTATGTCCTGTGGGGAAAGTAAAACAAATTTGTATGTGTGTCTGACTTAACACATCTTTTATATTGCTGTAAATGTCATTGTACAAATGTATGTGGTATTACGAAGAACTTTTTAACAGAAAATGCACTTAAACTATTGAATGCCGTGATTTAGATTTTTTTAGATGCCTGTACAGAGCACCTGTACACTCAAACAGCTGGTTTAATAATTAAAAACTACAAAAAAAATTACTCAGCCTTTTCCTCTATTGGTTGGTGTTTTCCATGTGATCCGTCCTCCTCCAGACTCCACCCTGGCTGCTGTTGTTGTTGTTGTGGATGAGCGGTTAAAAGAGCTTTTCCCAGGACAGCCTTAGTTAATTGTTTGATTTAAATAATTAAGAAACGGGGGGCCTCATTTTCTTCCACTGTGTCGGATCCAAACAGCTTTTCTTCAGTGTGAACCAGCAGAGCGATGACGCACACACACATACACACTAGTTCTCTTGTTTTCTCGTTCTCAAACTTCAGTCAGTCAGTGTGCTTACCTCCTGATGCTTGCCAAAGGGAAATGATGAGATGTACAGCCTCTTTGGTGCAGGTCCATGCTCAGATCAATGTACTTCAGTATTTGTTGGATTCATCTGTTTTTACAGAAAACACCCAAGTTGTTGGGAAATATGTTGGTTGGTCATTAGAAGAAAACAAGGACACCAGAGGCAATCAAGTGGCATTTATTCAGTCTGGCACTGGCTTTTTTACATACAGGGGGTTTATTCTGCTCTAACCAACTACTGTGAATGATTTATCCAGCAAATTAACAAAACAGATTTTTTTTGACATGGCCTTTCCACAGTGACCCACATCAAAACCATATACTCACAATTATTTGTTGAAGGAGCGCTCCAGTGGTAGCTTGTTTCTGGTACCCTGTGGTGCCAGGCAACAAAATGGCAGCTGCCATCTCTTACAATAGTACCAAAATGGTGACAGGCACGCCGCAGTTTGTCATCCACTTTAGTCAAAAATGCTGCGCAAATATAATTTGTTTGGGTTAGAATAGGGCTCATATTTTCTTATGTAACCCCCTTATTCAGATGGTAGGAGATAGGATTCGTGCTCACTGGTCTCCAAGTCAGACATGCTGACTTGGGCCTTCGCTGGCCCAATAATTTCCTCATTCATATGTATCTCTGTCAGAGCAAAGGTGATTCTGACATGGGTGAAGAAAAGGTGGCAAAGGATTTACCAAGGACATTAAAGTAAAAAGTAATTTGTACTATATCAAACAACTAGAAAAATATTTTCAGTTCACTATTGATTGTTTCTGTGCAGCCCAACACAGCTCTCTAGTCATGCTCCCTCACACCACAGTCAAGTCAACAATGTTAGTAAGCAGCATTGACCCATTTCACAAGCTTCACAGCAGGCAGCTGATATATCAAACTCAGGTAGTCTACAGTGGTCCTCATAGATGTTGCTAGTTGCTAAAGCTCTGAAGTAAAACATTTTCTTGCACACTGTGTCCTCTTGATGTGACATGGCACTGACAACAGTGTAGAAAAGAAACTATTTTGTTAATGTTACTGAAACTTTCTTTATTCCAAGCACAGGAAGAATTCCCAGATTATATACTATGCGTCTCTTACAATCTATCTCAAAGATCATGGGAGTGCTCTGTCATCGGGGGAGAAGCAGGGACAGATCACAGTCCATCAATTCAATTGTATTCAAGTTTATTCATACAGCGCCAAATCCCAACAGAAGTCATCTCAAGGCACTTTGTGATCAGTGGCATTTTAAGACCTTACGGAATATAAGCGTATACAGAATTATATGTAGAATTATGTAGAAAACTCAACTCAAGTCCCACTTGTGAAAGCACAAGGTGACAGTGGAGAGGAAAAACTCCCCTTAATGGAAGAAACCTCCAGCAGAACCAAGCATCTGCCTCGACCGGTTGGGGTAAGATGAAAGAGGAGAGAGAAAACAACAGCAGCCACCAGTTAACCTAATTGCATTTCTTTGTATGGGAGGGAGAAAGTCAGAGTAGCAAACAACTCCTGGATGTTTAATGTTAAGATCACGGCAGAGAAAAAAGCAATGATGACATAAATGGTAGGTATATATGTAGAAGTGGGTAGTTGCTTTTCTTCAACATTTTCCTCTTTTGCTGCGGTGATTAAACCCTCCTGCTGAGGTGATTTGATACTGTTCCACTGGTCACGTGCAGTTTGTTGTTTAGTGTTAATTTCTGAGGATGTACATGACCAAGGCTGCAAATGATCACGGGATACACTAGGTACCCATGGTGCATACAAAAACACATAGTTAAAGGCATATACAGTAAATCTCTGGCTTGCTGTTGTGAATGTGTGATGCAGGATGCAAACCTTGGCCTCCTGTGTCAGAGTCTTGGTATTCATTTGCTTTTTACAGTATGTCCAACCATCCACCTAGTTCTCTTCCATACAAGTTGTGTACAGTATAAGGGCTGGAATTGGTTTGGACTTGAAAAAACACTGTCAGGGACTGTAATGCAGGCAGCAATTATGTTCCCTCTCAATGTATTGTATCAGAGGGAAAGAGACAAGTGAAGTAGTGCATTCATCACTAGTGACTCCATTTTTTCCAGATTGAAGCATCCTCTTGCTGCTTCAAGACAGAATTTTTTATGCTTTTACACTTGAATTTGTCTCTTGTTGTTCACCGATTCCCCACTGGTGTCTATATCAAGCAGCAGAACATCATTTGGACAGACTGAATCTACTTTGTCTGGTCTCTAGTTGCATGCTCACTGGGTGCATTTGTACAAAAATATTTTACTGTAGGTACAGATACAGAAATAGAGAGCTTCAAAAATGGACCTGACTGTAACACTCCAGACCCTCTGCCATCCCTTGTGCACATACCATTCTGGTTTTCAAAACATGCAACTCGGTCTCATTCGGCACCATGGGGAGGTATAAACATCAACTGAACTGGAAAGTGGTCTGTATGGTTTTAAGTCCCTCACCAGCTCAAGGTAGACCCGGCATTACCTTGTGATAGCATACGAGCTGCCCAGAAGGGATGGAAGGTCTATACGAATAAGCAGTAGATGCTGTTAATTCCTTTCTCTTTCAGATTACTCCATCCACTTCTCTCCTGCTTGTGTTTTCCATGAAGCGAGGAAGCACATTTTCATAAATAGACCTTGGCCAAGCGCTGCAGAGATGAAATTTTAATGAAGCTCAGAGTCTTGAGTGCAGCGCTGGGGCCTTGGAGAATCAGCCCTCTGTTACATTACTATGGCTTTCTCTTCCTCTCGTTCTCTCTCTCTCTCTCTCTCTCTCCAACACACACACTAATGCAAACATGTATGTGTGTGTGTGTTGGGGATTAAGAAGGAAGTAGATGTGCGCGTGTGAGTAGGGGAGGGAGGGGGGTTTTCAGGGAGGCGGTGGAGGGGTCTAATTTGTTTTTTGTCCAGTTATTATTTATTGCATCTTGAGAAGGATCGACCTGTGTTAGCATTCCGTTATGGAGATAAAAACCAAGTTCATTCATGCAGCCACAAAAACACACGCAGTGGAAGTGTTCAATTTTGTCGATTTTATCAGCAAGGTTTACAGATAAATGCTTAATTTCATCCATCTGCAAGGGTGTTCATTTTTGCATTTTTGGGTAGGCAATACACTCATCCACACACACACACATAAACACACACACACACACACACACACACACACACACACACACACACACACACACACATTAAGAGCATGTTGGGAAGCTACACTTCATTCCACCAACAGAAGACACTGATCACAGAGTTGGATGATAGCTATGAATCAAAGATTCATAAAAAAAATTAAACATAAAATAAAAAAAAAATAACCGTACAGTCAGTACTGTATTTTCTCACACCTACTTTCCAACAGGAAGGTCAAAGGTCATACTGGCAAAGCAGAGGTGTAACAGAGAACAGGACATACTTTAAGAGGGAATTTGAATGGGTGGATGGTGATGGGGGAGGTGTGTGTGTGGTGTGTGTGTGACATATGCACATTATGCATATGAGGCTGTAATTAAAACATGGCGACAGTAATTAGGAACATTGTATAACTAATCAGGCCTAATGAGCAACGGGGGCGGGCAAGGCGGTGATCAAACGGCCGAGTTATGAGGCTTAATGGGCGGAGAGCGGCATGACCACCGTTCATTCAGCACCACCGCATCGTTGCTTTTTATTGTTCAGACAATAATCCGAAAAAATCAGGTTATTGAAAGGAAAAATGGACAATGAGATTGTTATTATTATTATTAGTATTATTAGTATCGATCATATGAGTGCACACAGCTGTAACAGGATCGAGTGAACAAATTCCAGACTCAATGAAAAATGCAGTGGCATGAATTATGAAAATCATAACAATATCGTAGCAGCAATATCAATATTTACACAACAGGAATCCCAGATCCTGGGAAACCCTTCTTTAGCTTAGGGAAGATAAAAAAGTAGAAGAAAGAAAGAAAGAAAAGAAGAAGAGCATGTTCAGAAAACCGAAACAGGCCTTTTCTCTCCGTGCCATGGTCCAGACCGGATGAATAAATAATAATACTAATAAAAATGATATGGATAAAAGAAAATACAGGATAGACCTCAGTCAGATTTTGTTGTTATTTATTGATTGTGAGTGACTTCTGACGTTTACGTTTGCGCAGTCCTGGATGGTGTGACAGAGGGAGCGTGTGTCGCGCGGGTGAGGGTGACTTTCCGTTAGAAATTAAAATGTAACTCCCATTATGGGCATACTTTTCCAACTTCACTCCCGCGTCGGCCTCTCTGCGTCGTTTGTGTCAAGCTTAACGTTAAATATGCGATTTCAAGTCTTATCAATAATGTAGCACACACCCGCCATTTAAATGTTGATTTTGCGTTTACACCGCCTTATAGAGACAACAGCTTCGATATTCGCTTGGAAAAATTAACACGATTTCTTCACTGTTAAATATTAAAAATAACTGCTCCGCTGGAGACGTTTCATCTCTTCATCTCCCAACCTGTAACTGCATGTTTATTTAATGCGCGTGAGAGGAGCGCAGCCTCGTCGCCGTGAGCGCGCGTTCAGCCCGCAACACACGGACACCAATGTAAATAACCAGTAAATATTACCCGTCATAAACTGACGCGTGAACCACACTCACGCACAGGAGTGGATTTCAGAATAAGTTTAGTTATTATTATTGTTTTGGTGTCTGTTCTATGCATGTTATACATCAATATTAGGCCTCTGATGCTGCTACTACTACAACCACTATTATAATTATTAGTAGTAGTAGAATGAAAGAATTAAAAATATGAACTGAAACTTGTAATTAAACGACACGATAAACCAAAATGATTATTAAAGACAGCCTAATTAACTGATAAAAAATAAAAACTCTAAAAACGCATGGCAACTTTTAATAAATAAATAAACATACAACATTTAATGGCCTCTCGTTTCTTCTCATTTAGCCTTCAAGGCTTGTATTAATACAGGGTTTGTGATTAACATGGTTCTATAGGCCACTGATGTACTTACACCTTAAATCTCAAACATAAAATCATCCAGATTTCTGCAGCCCGGACAGCTGGACAGTGAAGTGTTTCCCTCTGTTTCTCCCTGCACGCACACACGTGCGCGCCACCATGCACGCCCGTGCACGTGCGCACATCGGAATTATTTATACAGCATCCCTCTTCCAGCCTCTGCTGGATGCTTATCACCGCCGCATCAAAATACATAAACTAAGAATCAGCACTGAAGGTTAATCACAGAGCCCGCAGGCCTGCAGGCTGCGGAACCATCAGACTACATCTGGCCGGAAATATCTGCATCATTCATCATCATTCAGAAGCGACGGCATGAAGGCCAGAGAACTACTGCTCCCGATTTGGATGTTTCGATTCCCTAAAAAAGAAACAAATGCAGGTGGTCTTGAGCGTTTTATAATTATAATACACGTCTGATTATCTTTGTCTGACAAAGAAAGTCTACACTTCGCACCAGTAGAGCTGGAGTCTCCAAAACAATCCAACAGAACCAATCCAACTCGCTATTTTGAAAACCGACTGGTAGAAACAAGATATAAATACGAACTTCCACTTAATTCAGAGAAATATGTTCAAAGAGACGCACTGGTATGGGCTTCTCTAATCATGTCTCATCAATAATGCATTTTCAAACTGACAGGATGCCCGAAACGCAGAGCGGCTACAACATGAAGCCCGTTTCTCCGACGGACACCGGCTAAACTTCAGCGTTTAGTTACAGTACAATTTTAATGAAATTAAATTTATTGATGGTGGAGAGGAGAGTTCTGGTTTCAGCTCCATGAAAAGCTCAGATACTGTAAATGGATTTGAGCTCATGTTGCTGCAGCATATTAAATCACTTCAAACCTCAGTTACCTAATTTATTTGAGATTAGATTAGATTAGATTTTTAATCATACTTGTAGAAGACTGTAAAACAAATAAACATATTGGGATTAATAAGGACAATTAATAAATCCCATTAAGTATATTGATCATCTCTGTCTTTGTAAGGAGAGTAAACATTTACATGTGTGTCCAGAAATATAAATTCGGCCTTCATGCTTTGTTTTAACACTCTGCAGATACAGTATGTCACTGCTTTTCATTGTAAGATGGAGAGGAGAGCACTGCTTACAGATAATATTTTTATCAATAAAAAATTCCAAATGGAAACATTCTGATGAATAAAATAATTTTGTATGAGTGCAGAAAACATACAACGAGAGTTGTATTTGCTTTTATTGGTGGTTATAGTCGTTCACCACTGGACCTGTGCATGTTTAGCACAAACACCATGAACCAATACACTGAAAAAAAAGAAGAAGCAAAACATACTAGATGAAAAACTTGGAATTGGGCTGCTGGGCCACTTTGATTAAAAAGCAAAGTCCTCTTCTCAGCAGTCCCTTTTAAACGCAACAAACCAACAGAAACAAACTGACAGAGAAACCAATAATTGGTGTTGATATGTGTGAGTGTGTAAGTTGAATTAATGTGTGGATACGAGGGTGAGTGTGTGTGTGGTTGGGGATTGTGTTTAGGGATTCGCTCCTTGTGGACTGAGTTGCTTTATTTCTCTGCCCTACATATCTGTCCGCCTACACTTGCTCTCTCTTTCCCTCTCTGCTCTGGAGGCTGAGGCTGCTGCTGCTGCTCCTGCTGCTGCTGCTGAAGGGATGTATGAGGCGCTACTTTCTTGTCTAGGTGATGAATAATGCAGGGCTCTGAGGCCAGCAAGTTTCCAGTTAAATACCAATTTGCTTAACCAGTGTTTCCAGCCTCTGCCAGCTTCACTCAGTATAGCAGGGAGCCACGTAGGACTTTAGTATTTAAAGAAAAAATCTGTATGTGCAGGCTTGATGACAGAACATGTTTCCCAGTATAGACCTGTCTTTCTTCAAACATGTGCAGAGGTGTAATCAGAGAAAATGTATAAAACACCTGCACACATGCGACATGTGGTGTTTAGTATTCACTGCTGTCATGACCACATTGTACAGTACCTTATATTACAGATTCACACTAACAACCAGTCAGGTAATCGTGTTGCTCAAGCTTACTAGTGCAACTGTTTATAATATATATGTATGAGCCCTTTGATCAACCCTGTTCATATTTTACTCAAAATAAAAAGTGACGTGCTTGCAGCATGAAAAAAACAGGCATAACAACCAGAGACTGGTACCACCAGCCTAGAGAATGCTACGTCACACGGGAGCACAGTCCTGCAGCTACAGCTAACATATACCTGTTCCCCCTGACCAGGTAACTACATACAAGAGACACACATCTGGTCATCCAAGAGAGTTATAATCTCTACAGGTTGCAGATACAGCATGGAGGGTGTAGTAACTTTCCTGCACATTAAGTTTAGCCAAAACACATTATCCGTAGTTCGAGTTTGCTTTGTGGTTGGTTACTTATCAAGATCACTATTACTTACAACATTGTAATTGTACTGAAAAGTTCAAAAATGGTTTCCAAATGTGTCATTTACTACATATCATGTATAATGTCTTATAATTCACAATACAATTGTTGTTGTTTTCTGACACAAGATCTCTTAACAGTTGTCCGTGCGCGCAGTGAAATGTGGAAGATGAGTAGGCAGCTGTAGAATTTCATACACTTGAAAGTTTTTGTGAGTTATTCATATCTCCTTTTCAGACTCTAGTCACAGTGCAATGATTGATTGATTATTTTTTAAACAAAATTTCACTGGTTTTCACTCAGATCTCTCCTGTAGAAGTGGCAATAAGACGACCTGACAAAATACTTGATTAACTATATAAACATGTATAATATGGATGCCTCCGTTCTCCATTTGACCTCACCTCATGCGCCTCTGCATGTGGATCAAACAGATGCCATTACAGGGAGCAGAGTGAGGTCACTGCCCCATAGCTCCTGTCTCACAAACAAGCAGCGGGAGCCTGAACACCAGGTCGAACATCAAATAGAGTCCCTGCTGAGTCCAAAGCAGCTCAGCTTCCTTCTGGGTGAGGATTTAAGGCTGGAACACTGCTCCGTACCGTGTGTAATGACCGCCTGTGGCCCCTGGCCCTTGTCATCCCCCCTTTTTCTCTCCCCTCCCCTTTCAGTCATCAGCTCGCCGAGGCGGGATGCTGAAGAGAATCAGTCCTCCCTGCTGCCAACCCCGAAAAAGTAAACACTGCCTCTCCGTTCCCTCGCCAATTGTTATTCATAGAGTGGATAAATATTTAATTCCATCTAAGGATACCTTTTGTTAACAGAATTACCGTACAAGCCTTGTAGCCCATAAATCCCACAATGAATTCAAATTCTTTTCGTTCCCCATTCGTGGGCAGGTTCAGTTCTTGTGCTATTGAATGTGTATGTGAGAGTAGTGTGCAGAGGATTGAGGAGGAAGGGAAGGAGCGGAAAGAGGAAAGGACTGATGTAGAGTGAGAACAGGAAAAGAAAGTGGGGCAGAAGGAGAAAGGGGTATAGAACAATGGTAAGAAAATGTGAGACTGAGGAGGAAGAAGGGAAAGATATGAGATAGATGGGCGAACAAGTGATGAGGTTGAGGAGCAAAATGCGAGGGAAGCAGATGAAGGAAGATGAAGAGGTGAAGGAAAAAGTAGAGAGTAACTGGGTCGTATAAGACGAAGTAGGGAGGTAGAGTAAGAAGTGAGTGAATGAAAGAGTTGGAAGGGTAGTTTTATAACTTGAAGACAAAGAGCCGGAGTAAATGATTGGTCAAGGAGGCGGAAAGAGAAGAAGGAGATTCAGAAACAGAGGAAGATTTATGGTGTAGTGGCGCAGAAGAGAAAAAAAGATGCTGATGATGCAGGAAACAAATGTGAAGGGAAAAGAGAAAGATAAAGGGAGTGAGGAAAGTAAAGAGGAAGGAATAGTAAGTACAAGAGGAGGTGTTAGAGAGGAGGATGAAGTGAAGGAGAAAGATTGAGAAAGATGAGCTAAATGGCCTGTACTTATAGCACTTTTCTACCTAATTGGCACTCAGAGCTGAATTTTGCTTCCCATTCACCTGTTTACACACACAATCACACAGACGCCAATGAGGAAGCAGGAGAAATAAAGAGGTAATCTTGCTCGACCCCAAAATAGGTGTATGACCACTTTCCTTCCTAAGAAAAAGCAAAAGATAGAGAAGGTGGTGAAGGCATGTGGAATATAATAAAATTCAGAGAACACTAGAAGAGGAGGAGGAGAAGGGACACAGAGGAGTGAAATTAGGAAATGAAGGTGCATTAGGGAATGGTGAAGGTACGGATAGAGGAAGATGAGAAAGGAAATACAAAATATGGAGGAGAAGGAGAATAGAAATGGATTGAAGAAAATAGGAAAATAATTAGAACACAAAGATAGTCAGGGATCATCAGATGATAAAGTCGCTGCAGGGGAAGGAGGCAAAGAGACACAAATGTACATAAAAAATGAAGAAGAGGTAATGCAGCAAGTGGAAAAAGAGAAGGAAGAAGGCACTGAGGAAGAAGGTTGGTAAAGAAAGTGAATGAAAAACACATTAAAAGAATAAGAAAAGAAGAGGAAGATGAATGGTAGGAAAGCAGAAATCAGGATGGAAAAATGGAAAAAAAAATTGAAAAAAATTGAAGAAGGAGGTGCAGGAGTGGGTGTAGACAGAGGCACAGTATACACACTATTGATCTGGAGCATGAAAATCCAGACTCCCTTGCTTCTTTATATTCCGTTTGAGCCATAAATAATGGATTGATGAGTTCTGATGAGAACATTAACACTGGGATGAGCCTAATGAGCACACTGACTGTAAATGATCTGACGGACTGCAATCACCCAAATGAATCACCACGATCCCAAACAAAAGATGTGGAAGCCTATTGATTCCAAATAAAGTTGGTGGTTTTGATTCCTGATGAAAGGGCAGGGATGAGTCAATAATTTTTCTCCTGTTTCTACGAGCGCTTCATTTCAATCAACGCATTTGTTTGGTCAGCCACTGGAGATTAAGACCTGTTGAGGCCACTGTTCAAGAGAGCCCGAAGACTGTTGGCTGAGGATTAAAGTTTAATCAGCCTCACTTGGTGTTATTATTCTTTCACCCCTCTTTTTAATGAAAAAAAAAAATTCCCCTAAGCAGGACTGAACGGATGGTGTGGAACAGGGTATGCGTTTCTCATGGAGCAAAAAGGTTTCAATTGAGGCTTTTTGATAGCTCTTAATAATATCCCCATGGTTGATGGATGAAATCAAATAGAATGATAAGCCTTTGATTTATTTTCTGCACATCAAACTGGCGTGTGTGTATAACCAAGCAGAAGGAATTCGTTTGACTTGTTCCTTTAGTAAAAAATAATATCCTTTGCCTGATTTGGGAGCTTTTGAATTAGCACGATTTCAGGCAGCTCCACATGCGAAACAGCTGTCTGTCAGACTGCCGCGAATTGCACTTGAGGGTGTGAGATGGAGAGGTGTCCAAGGCCTTGCTGATTACAATCATACAATGACCTGAAATGTTTCACATTCATTGCTTTTGGAAGGTTATTTTAAAAGCTATTTAAAGTTCACTATACCTTGAAACCTTTATTATAGATGATTTTGCCATCGTTTATATTATTCATGGTCTTGAACATACAAGTAATGTCTGAAACAAAGTTAATTTACGAGACTCATATTTGTCTTAAGGGGCTTTACATATTGTACAGCACTCAATGTCCTCTGTCTTTAGGCCCTTGGAGCATGATAACATTGCTATAGTGCAATCTGACAAGGTAAATAGTGAAAGCTGCATACAAGCCAATGGTTTGCCATAATCATTTAGAAACAAAAAATATTGAAATTGAATGAAAATAATCCCTTGTCTCTTGTCATGTTAGAATGCACAGTGGATGAATAAAAACAACAGCTAAAATAAGACATTTGTACTACATACTACATACATTGATACATGTACTGATTTAAATATTTTTGGTATATGTCTGTACCATTCTGATTTTATGATATTTTTTCTATATAAAACATAGACAGTATTTAATACAACAACAGTACAGAGGCAGGCAGGGAGTTATGTATATTAATAGCTTTATATGTAGGAGCATATTCAACATAGTTAAAGCTTTGCCACCTACTTATTTTTCATTGGAGTTGTGTTCAGAAATATTATATTAATTACTTTTTCACCGCACTCAAACAAACTCTCATTAACAACTCAGAAAAAATTGTATATAGTCCATTTATGCTTCCTACCCAGAAACTAGCACTAGACAAATTTAAAGACCAGTTAATACGGAAGGTGAAAAAGTTACTCTGCTTGGGAGTTTTCACAGCTTCTAGTTGAATAGGTGCTATGCCAACTACCTGTAGATGGTAGAGGTAAGTGGGTGGGTGTGGGTTTGGGTTGGGGCGTGATGATGGTGAATGAGGAATGAGAGTGATGGAAGAGCCACTCGCACTGCCGGAGAGCCAGAGTGGGGCAAATGTCCTTTCTGATTAGCGGTGCTGCGTGTGAATGCACTAATGCACCTCGCTATTAGCATGTTTCTTCTGGTTGCCACAGGCAGTGCTGCACCACCTCCTCGTTTGACATGTCAGAATGCATATCAGTCACAGTACGCCGTGGCCCGTAGGCTTCACATCACTAAGGGGGAGTATGGGTAAGAGCAGCAAGTATGTCAGTGAGTGTGTTCTTGTCTTTAGTTGAGTTATATCTCTTTGGAATGAGGATGTTTTTATGGGGTGAGGTGGTTTCAGCAGATTGTCGCTAACCCAAACCCACACCCACCCACTTACCTCTACCATCTACAGGTAGTTGGCATAGCACCTATTCAACTAGAAGCTGTGAAAACTCCCAAGCAGAGTAACTTTTTCACCTTCCGTATTAACTGGTCTTTAAATTTGTCTAGTGCTAGTTTCTGGGTAGGAAGCATAAATGGATTATATACAATTTTTTCTGAGTTGTTAATGAGAGTTTGTTTGAGTGCGGTGAAAAAGTTGGTTTTAAGGCTAAGGCTACAAGCAGGATGGTCTAGACTCAAGAAAAGGTTATGGTTCTTAAAGACTGTGCTGAGGCTAATGTAATGTAAGCAGAGTAAACAGAGAGGCAGAGGAACAGAAGGAGGATTTAGTTTTGAAAACAGCTTTAAAAAAGTTATTTGTGATAGTGATGCTGGAACTCCTATTAATTAGGTACCCTAATTAGGTGTACTTTCTTTCAAGAGCTGACATTTTGGCATTAATGTGCCAACAGGTGACGTTTCAGCATAAATGTGCCTTGAAGAAGGCAGATATGTCAGCTGACAGAATGAAGTCTGTACTAGGCCTAACACCAAACCAGCCAGCACGAGGCCTGTGCCACCATACTAACAAGCCAGTCCTGCTGTGATACCTCATCTTGTACAACATGGTTGTGGCATAATACAATATAGTATATGGCTTTAACTCACTGAAATATATACCTCCTTACGGGGTGCCTGTCTAAGACTGTTTACGGGCGTCTCCAAATAGATGTCAATATCCGATACTTACAGTCACTGTTTCTTTCTGCTTATAAGCAACCTCTAGCTAGAAGGCTAGCAGCAGGGGCCCGCCAAGTGCGGATATGTGTGTATCAAGTTCCCCTCAAGTTATTATCAGAGAAGACCACTTTCCTTTAGCTCTCATCTCAGTTAGGAGGAGGATTAGGAATCTGAAGGATACAGAAAAAATATTTAATGCTGTTGCATTAAAACACCCTTTCCTGTTTCAACATGACAATTCCCCCCGGGTACAGAATCAGCTCCATAAAGAAAGAAAGAAAGAAAGAAAGAAAGAAAGAAAGAAAGAAAGAAAGAAAGAAAGAAAGAAAGAAAGAAAGAAA
>JAUYWH010000006.1:10991972-11014311 GCA_034779795.1 Ctenopoma multispine | reverse complement strand
GAAAGAAAGAAAGAAAGAAAGAAAGAAAGAAAGAAAGAAAGAAAGAAAGAAAGAAAGAAAGAAAGAAAGAAAGAGCTTTGTGTGTAAAAACTTGACTGACCTTCACAAAGTTCAGTTTTTTTATCTATCAGTGACTAAGACGTTTGGAGGTTGTCGTACTGGCACACTGACACACAGTAGTCAGCAAAAACATACAAGGTAGATGAAAACAGAACAGGAAAAAAATCAAAGAGAAAAAACATCTAAAGCAAAGTGTGTAAGTCTGTAATTAGCCAGACCAACATATATGCCTTTAAGAGTTTTATTGTAATGAAGTGAGTAGGACTAGTGAATGCAGAAGGTGATAGAGTACAACAGGAGAGCAAGTTAATGGAATCAAAAGATGAGTATCGACAATATGGTGGAGTCGGTCAGAGAGTCGGGTCAGGCAGGTAGCTTCAGAATATACCAGGTGATCAGTCAGGTCAAATAACAAAACAATCAGGGTAATTATCCAAAGAGTAGACATGTAGCAAGAGCGAAATCCTTCTTCAACATGAATCCTTCTTCACCATGAATCTATCATATATAGATAGATGGGAGGAACAGAGAAAGAGTGGCAGGTGAATCAAAAAGATGCCTTGAGAAGGGAGGGAGCTCTGTAACTAGGAGTGATCTATCTGCATAAAGAGCTGTGTTACCATATGAACTGACATCTCTTGATGGCCTTGCCTAAAAAAAAACAAAGAGAAGTGAGCATTAGGATTGATAGAAAGAAAAAAAGACAAAAAAAAAATGCCTGAATGGAGAACAGTGTAGCAGAGGCCTCAGAGAAAAAGAGCAGGCATTAAGTGAGATGGGGGAAAACAGAAGCAAATACCCCCTAACTTTTCTCAACAACAGCTGCAAAACTCTCAGCTCACTGCTCCTACCCTCCATCCTTTCCTTCATCCTTGTACTCCCACCTCCCATTATTCTTCTCCCATGTTACTTTCTTCTGAAAATTGCCCCAAGGCTAGGCACTCTCTTGGGTGGCTCACCCCCAAGCAGAGCTCTTGTTGCTTGCAAGCTGGTAATAATTTGAGCCTGCTGAAAAACACAAGCCTTTTTAAGAGATCAACCCGCATACCTCCTCCTTCACCGCCTCCTCTCACCCTGTTTGCATCTGAGGCATCAGGCTTTTTCCCATGCTGCTGTTGCTCCACGCGCCTCCACGTGCCATCTACCCTCACTCTTCACCCTTCCCCAGCATCCCTGGACCAAACAGCCTTCCAGTGTTTGCCTCTTGACATGCTTTACATCCTCTCTTCCCACAGCTCCCATTCAGAAATGCAGCTGAAGCCACCTAGCGTACATCCCTCCTAAGGTTCTCATAAGGAGAGAGAAACATGAGAGACAAGACAAAGAGAATGAGAGAATTGTTTATGCTTCTCTGGTCCACAAAGAGAAATGTGGCGAGGAGCACTGTTGTGGAAGATCAGAAAAAAAAACCTGGAGATAGAAGGAAAGAGAAAAACCAGCAAGAGGCTGAACAGAAGAAAAAAACAACGAACAGTCACTCTGCTGTGGGTTCATGCATTTTGTACAGCCGCTAGACTTCACTGTCTCCACCGTCCAATTTACAGCTGCCATCTTCCATATGCGGTTTCATGCCTTTTGTTGCTCATAGTCAGTCTCGACTCAGACATTTTTACTATTTAATCTCCTACAATCAGCCCTGATCTATCACAATATGAAGAGTTAGCACTCAACTGGGATGAAAATATAGTGGTGCTTTTATTCAGCCGCTGTAAAGTGAACATTTTCATATTAAATTTGCAGCAATAGGTGAACGTATATGTTTGCATTAATTTCTTTTAATTAGCTAATGCTATTTTACTGCTACAGTAGTTAGACTACTAAAATCTGAATCTCTATGGTTAAGCCTTGGGAACTGTCACACTCTTGTTTGTACAGCTGTGTTATGTAAGTATAGTGTTCATTTCCTCTGTGTTAAGACACAACAGGAGTTTTAATAGTTGGCTAACCCAGTATCACTCAACCTCAGTGCACTGAGGAATGGGAGTCTACACTTCTGTGTATGTCATACACATCTGTATTGATCTTACCTCAGGGGTTGTGACACGCACATATAACAACACAGAACTACCAACAGACATACACCTGCATTTACACAGAGGTGGCGGGGCAGGTACAGTGTGCTTCTCTGTCCTGCCATCCACCGCTGGCAGATCTTTTATTTAGCCACTGAAGCAAGCGGGCTCCTTCTCATGAATTATGCAGCTGTGGGCCCCTGTAACAAGCTCCAGGCCGACTCTACACCTTGTGTGTGGCTTAAAATATAGATAAAAGCTGAACAGCTAGCTACAAACAGTCTTTTTTTTCTAGACAGAAACAGGCTGGTGAGCAGAGAGTCCACAGCAATTAGGTGAGGCTGTGGTACTGCAGAGTTGGGCCAGTCGGCATCCGCAGAGAACAGTCCAGATGTTGACCGCATGCAGGCAGAAATAGAACAGAGCAGAATAGAAGAGAAGAGAATAGACAAGAGCACAGCAAAGCCAGATACTGAACTGAGTTGAACTTTTGAAAGCACAACAGAGTAGAGCAGCACAGAGCGATTCACACCAAAGCGATAACAACAACAACAGCAGAATAGCCTCATCCACATTATTAGCTGAAGATGAAGGGCTGTGTTGTCAACTGAAATCTTTGTGTTTGTTTCTGCTCTTTTAGCATCCCGGGTGATGGGAGTTCTTTGTGTTGGTGAGATGAGCTTGAAGTTGGCTCTTTCCACTGATTTCATAACAAAGCTTATGCAACTTTGAAGAAGAGAACAGAGTGTGCAGTAGATAGTGTTAGTGTTATGTTCAGTTGAGGCATGAAAAATACACACATAAAAGATTCAACACTGTTTATGTTTGAACACTGACACAAGTGCCATTTATGTGCACTATCTGTGTTACCTATGTCTTTATGTCAGGTACAAAGGAACATCAAAAACAGAAGCCATACACAGGATGAAGTGACTAACAGGACTCTGTGGCCCTTCATTTGACAAATGATTTATTTTTTTCTATGATGCACAAGATACTGGGAAAGGCTATTGTTAGTTTGCGTATCTGTGATGGGATGCAAACATTTGTCTTTTGTATGAAAGTCATTACATGAACGTCTACAACTGCAACACCCACTGGGTAACAGAATGTCGACCCTTGGTTTTACCTTTTATAGACAGAAACTGCAGCACATTAGTATTACAGTAAGTCAGTTCTTCTTTAACTTTTGTACATTTCAGGACGCTCAGAATTTCTAAAACTAGAAAGACAGAACATCCAGAGCAGAAAAAGTTCCAACGAGGAGGGAAGATTAGCTGGCTCAGGTTGGGCAGACAGACAGGCAGACAGATTAATAACATAAGACTGGAGAGAACAGAGTGAGAACAGACAATCTGGCAAGGTGAGAGTGTGAGTGGGGCAGCTTAAATATGGGGAGGCACAAGTGATAACAATTAGGTTTATTAGAAGTAAAGAGCTCAGGAATGGGAGAAGGCAAATAAAACCAAAGATTCAGGTGTGGATCCTGGCACCAATACACCTGTTCACATGTAAAAATTCTCACTGGTTGTTAATTTTCAAAATATTAACAGAATATTTTCAACATAACATTTAAACATGTGAAAATTTACAGTGCAACATAATTGTAATCACAAACTATATCTGACTGATCTGTAAGTAGGAATACGATGAATACATTCATAAATGAATGGGCATAAATTAATGCCAAAGGTTATTTACCATTAACCCGTAAGCCCTCTGTGGTCAGTATCTCCATTATTTAAAGTAAAAAACCTATGAAACTGAATCATAACATATCAAACACTGCGTACTGTGACTGTAATAGCTTCACTATGCATCATACTGTACAATTCTAACATATACAGTTTGTAATGGTGTCCTGACTCTTTAAACAGGTCACTGTGAATTCAACAGTGGGTATGATATCACACAACAGTGAGTTATCTATTCATGGCTCCATTAATGAATCATAGTCTTCCTAGACTTTATACTCCAGACATGCCCTCTTTGAATATGTCATAAGCTCTTATTCTTTTTTAATGGACCAGCAAATCACAACCAAAAACAAATACATAAACACAGACATTACAGTGGAGGACAGGGGAGGGGATGGTGGACGATTCCATGGGATAGCCCTGCAGATACAGGAAACCTGTACTTGAGAACTGTGGTTGTACAGTGAGTGTGCAGAGGGGAGAGAACGGTGCAAAATATCCCGTCTCTCTCTCTAAGTTACATTATTTATACTTTATACCCAGAAGGCTCTTTAAACAAGGCAGAGTCTCTGTTTGCATTACTTTGCAAAGCTGCACCTTACGAAACATCACTGCAGAGATGAAGTGTCTCTCCCCAGACCAGACTTGGGTAAAGGTCAGAGTTGCAACACAATTATGAACAGCCATTTTTCTTTTTGCTGCACAGACGCTAGTGCTGAAAAACTGTTTTAAAAATATTGTTCAGAGCTTATTTAGCACGGCTTACATTAGCATTAAATGCTGCACTAATATGTTCAGTCTCATCTTGGTCACTTTAATTGTTTTCTTCTTCAGTTCTCTTTAGTTTCCACAGTTAGTTAACGTGAACCGCCTTGAACATAAGTTGGTGTTGTTCTTGATTTCTTGCTGAAATTCATTAATGGTTGAACACAAATCTTTTAGTCCATCTCTTGTTATCTCACTTCTACCTTCAACCAACCGTGGCTGCAACAATTGTTTGCCTTGTGTGAAGGTTCAGAAACTGCAAGATTCTTTTTTTTTTTAAGAACGTCTTTTGCAAAGCCAAAATCACACAGTATGGAACGGGGGGGGGGACCTGGTGCTGGGTTAGGATTTGTATTTTTGCATTGCATTTGTCGCAAATCTCACATTTCTGCTCACCTGTCAGTTGTTAAATAGGTATAAGATGTCCCCCAGATCATTTAGAAAACATAAAATAATAAAGGTGCACCAACCATAAAAAAGTAAAATCTAAAAATCTAAAAGGCAGATTTTAAGATGCTTTTACAGTGCACTGATCTGTTCAGCTTTTCAGCAAACTGCCAACCAAAGAAGCTATATCAGTGTTTAGGAAATAAGTCTTCAATTTGCATTCATGCACATTCCAATCTGCACCCAGTCATATTTACAGATACAGACTAAAAATGTGCAGGGCGTTCATTGTACCATGCCAAACCAATTTACAAGACGCACTGTGTTATTTTTTTCCCTGTATCTTAACTGTGTGTGGAGCGATTCTTGTCTAGCTGCAGTGCTTCAGAGAAACCTATCCCCCATTCAGTGTGATCAGTCTTTAGCTCGGTAATCAACGCCTGGAGTCCGTTCACTGTTCATCTACTTCAGATGGATAAATAATGCACAGCTCAGCAATTAAAACACACAGATCTGATGTTGTGTCACTAATTTATTGATTACCCCTCAGCGCTTCAAGATGACATGGTTAAATGTCAATCAGATGATCTGAGTCACACTTCAGTTGGAGTTATTCATTCCTCTGGCCGGCAGAAAGAATACTATTTCCCATCTGATGAGTCTATGTATTATTAACTGTTATGCTAAGTTGTGTTGAACTGCTTTAGGGAAATGCTGGGGTCATTCACGATTAGCTAGTGCCTTTGAGGAGACTTTAAAGTGAATAAAGAAATGCAGACTATTTGATGTTGGTGGCTGCGGCCACTCTGTTGTCACCAGAACACAGTCCCATATGAATGATGGCCTCAGTTCCTGTTGTGTTCTTCTGATGAGTTATGGTTATACTGTTGAGCCTTGTGTTGCAGTATTAGAAGATACGAAGACATAAGAAAGTTTAAGCAAAGAACGTCTTGAGACAATTTACAATTAAGTTCTAATTGTTTGAAAATACTAAAATTATTATACCATAGACAAAACAAAATATGAACCAACACGAAAATGTCACATAGATAAAGTACTCTTCTATAAATGTCTTAATGGCTAACTTCTGTTTTTGCAGTTTTAAGATTTATATCCTAGTGTGTTCTACCACAAATACAAACTAAAATAAGACAACGTTGGTCAGGTCTAAAGTATCAAAAGAAAAAAGTCATTACAAGTGGGTACTAAACACCTGCTGTGAAAATACTTAATTTATCATACTTTTCATAAACAGTTTTGTTTTTTAGTCTGAGACTTGAAGAGCACCAGTTATCTGGCTTAGCTACCAAACAGCAGCTGATCATCCTCTTGATCACCTTGCAGATCACAGAGTTACTTCAAGACTCTCCCTTGCTGATACGTTGTTCACTCATTTGTTTTGCACTGTCATTAATGAATGCAGCATTTCTCTCATGCAATGAAGTTGCCTCTAAGCATAATCCATCCAGTGATTATACCAGATATTCATATATATGCTATCTTGTAATAATTATTATTTTAAGTTGAGTGATGTTTGGTTTTGTCTATAAGTAAAAACATCCATCCATCCATTCATCCATCCATTATCTACCGCTTATCCGAATTCGGGTTGCAGGGGGTGCTGGAGCCTATCCCAGCTGTCTTCGGGCGTGAGGCGGGGTACAGCCCGGACAGATCGCCAGTCCATCGCAGTAAGTAAAAACAAACAAGTTAAATTACCTACACTGAAAATTAAGGCCGCAAAGTACAATCTCAGTTCAAGAAAATACTTCAGTCATAGCTTATTATCTGTAAAGAACATGATGAAAAACTTTGATTGAGTGCATGCTGCATAATGCCCCTGTCAAACAAGCAGGTGAGTGAGTGCCTCAACATATAAGGATTATCTGTTGTTTCAGTGACTGATTAGACAGAGTGAAGTTAACTTCTGTGAATTATCTGTAAAATAAAATCTCAACAGATTTGTGCAAGAACGTTGCTATATCATTAATTCCCTGGAGAATCAAATCTGTCAACTAAAATAAAGGTTAATATACAACATATTTCAAAAATAAAACAATGAGATAACGGTGTATTGGCTTTTCTTACAGCTGCCTCTATTGTTAAAGTTTAATCAGTGAATCATTTATTTTTTTCAAATTAATTGGCTTAATTTTTGTCAGCTCTAAAAACAAACAAAACTGAATTAAACTGATAAAATTACATTAACATTTTAGAGGTATTGACCAGGGCTGTATTCATTTTCTTAATAAGATAATATGACTCATTTTACACCTTAAATTCATAACCCGGAGTCCTAAGAGACTTAAAGATAGTTAGATAGTAGATAACTTAAAAAAATAAAGAACTGCTTTAGTATAATGTATTTGAGCACTACTGTGCTTCTCTGGCTCAGTGACAGTAACAGTCACAGTTAAACACTGACTCACACATCTTGGATTATTTTACTTTACTTCACCCATCAGACTGGCCCTTTTCTTTCTATTTTTTATTTCCCCCTCACTCCTGCTGCTTCAAAAGTTCCAAAAGAAAAATAATTAAAATGACAGACAAGGAGAAAAATACATTGCACAGTGCCCAGATGTGTCGTGTCACCAGAGGGACCTTAAGGACCCCATCATTCCAGCGTCTGTTGCAGTGATGGAGGCCTGGATGTGCAGCTCACCCATGGGGTCCCATAGACAGATCTGATCAGCAGACAGTGCCCACTCTGTCAGCCCACAGCAAGTCTGCTGGGACATAAGATGTGATGTATGTCGAGTGGTTTGGCACACGTACAGTGCATCTGGCTTCACCACACACACCCTCAGATCCACACACACACACACACACACACACACACACACACACACACACACACACACACACACACACACACACACACACACTATACCATTCAGTATGTTTCTTCTTTGTTGTTCCCTCTTCAACAGCACAGATGTTGAGTTGCCAGTGAGACTTAGACCTCCCTTTAGGTCATGGTTGTCCCACTGATACGATGTTGATGGTTTATTTTTGCCTCCTCCTGTAAATATGCTGAAAGGACATTGCTTAAGACTTCAGATCACCAAAATATCTTAATGCCTTGGATAAAGCGTCAAATAAATATCATGTAATTATGTAATTAACATAAGTCTCAGTGACTTCGGTTAATACAGTGGTGTTCGAGTCGATGGAAATGACTATCAAAAATACAAAAAGAATGACAACAACTATTCTGTGTGTAACATACATGTCTACTCCATATTATCACACTGCCATTTCATATTCAACACACACCACAAAAACATACACCTGGCCATCCAGAACAATGTTCAATTTCCATTTCTGATTCCTCATAATTGGTGAGCCAGCTCACTGGCTGTCTGAGCCTGGCGCAGGCCTCCTGTCACCTGCAGTGGCGTGGGGGCCGGCGTTGAATTATTAATGGCTAATATCATTATGTAGGCATAGCTTGTCATAACAATCTAGACTGGTGGAGGGAAACTCAATCTGCTGCCCTGCCCCTGCACAGACAATGCTTTTTAATTATTGATATGGACTAATTGGCTACAGGATTCGCGGGGCACAGTTACTTTTGTTCCCTTCATAGCTTGCTCTGCTCCTTCAAGAAACAATCTCATTAGAAGGCCAGGCCTCCCTGATGCCCCCATGTCAGCAAATTAGCAGGGAGGATGACCCCGCTCGACATACTCTTTCTCTACTATTGGCTTCCTCTCTCTTTATCATCTTTTCTCATCTCCTCCTTCCTCCTCATCTACTCTTTTTCCTTTTCTCTTTAAATTTAAGATTCTCCTCTGCTTCATCATGTCCCCTCGACATTGGACACCAATTAATTAAAGAGGGACAAGAAGACAGACAGTAACTTGTTGTGGCTGCCCATCTTTATTCACAGCACATCTCTACATCACTGCTGGCTTGTTTCAGCAAAGGCTGCCTGCTAATGGACAGAAGATGGAGGTGAGAGAGTTGGTGGAGGGTAAATAGAGTTTAATCAGGGTCGCTGTGACCATCCAAGGCTGTGGTCTGTGGGGCCGTCCACTCTTACCATACTGCTCAATATCAGCAATACTCTTCTTTGTCCTACCTGAAGAGCCATACCATACTTTGTCTGACTGCTCTTGAAACTGACGTCAGTAGGTTTCCATATTTTACCCCATACTATTTTTTTTTATTGCAAGTGATCTGCTAATTAAGTTGATGAAAAATACAGTTTCAGTGACATCAATTTCTTGGCCATTCAACATATTTATCGTACCATTCAAAGGTTTAAACACACTATTTCGTATGCAATTGAAAAGTGTCTCCGAACATTTCTGACAGTTTTTTTTGTCTGTAACTTTTCTCCAGAATGACACATCTCATACCCCCGTCAACAAAATAAAATCATTTTTCAGTGTCTTGATTTGGTTGAGTTCCAGGGCAAACACAAGTTATTAGGGTTAAGGAAAGACTATCATTAGAGAATGAGAAGAAAAGAGCTCCTCTGGCAAATCTATCACCTCAAACGTTTCCATGTGTAGACCTTACATCTCTCTTTGTTACTTTAATGTAAAAAATAGCTGTCTAGCAGCACAAAATACAAATACTGTGGCTCTTTCTCTTCATTACATATTTGCCTCCACAAGACCTGAGGACTAAGACTGCTTGTTTGACAGCATTTAAATGCCATGTGACCAACAACAGTGTTCGTAATGTTTATATTGTATGTGTCTAAAAATACAGCCATCAGTGAGAAATAAATACGATTCATGACATAAATAGTTTAATAATTTACAAAGTAGCGTCAGGATCAGAATATCAAGGCGATTATTATAGACATTGATTGGCTTTAAAGCTGTTTGACCTGTGGTGACCTTTAAATGTTGCTAATTAAAAAAAAAATCAGTCAATTGTTATTAGCTATTTATAATTTGAGCTATGCTAGTACACTGTGAGGATAAATCTTCAATCTGAGGGCAAACTTCCAGTGAGGAAGGACGGAAGAAGACCATGTTTCAAAGCAACAGACACACACACTGAGCATGTTTAGTAAGGCTGCACAGGTGTATACTGTGAGGTCTGTGGAGAAGAAAGACTGTGTTGCATTGTGTGTAGAATACTTTATTGTTCAGTGTAAGAAACCACAAACCACATGCTTTTGAAGTTCTGTATATTTGTACATAGGGTGTGTGCGTGTTAATATGTTAACATCTACATGTTATGTTTATTCGTGAGCGTTGGTGCAACCACCAATTTACACATCTACCTGTTTGTGTGTGTATATATGTGTGTGTGTGTGTGTGTCCTTTGGAGTTTATAAGTCAACTCTTTCATTTCAGTCTCAGAAAACTCAAAGGAGAAATAAAGATGTCCAGTGTTTAAGTTACTGTTTACTTGTCCTCAGTCTGCCTGTTCTTCTTTAGCCACCACTGTCTCACATTTCCCAGAGTACATTTCAACATCTCAAGTAGTAGAAGTTGAAATATTACTTCCAACCTATTCAGCATTAAGTCAGTTTCACCCACAACAAATTTGTTTCTCTGTTATTCATTACTTTGTCTTTTTTTTTTTAGGGCAATCTCTTTCCACATTTTTCATGTTCAGTTGAAAAGATTTTCCTTTAACCTGCATTCATATAAGTAGAATGCAGTCTAAGACTTTCATGGTTTTATAAGTGAAACATTCATTTTTGTCAAACTTGTAGATGACCAAAATATGTTTTATTTAATATGTATAAAAACTTATGTAAAAATGCTGTAGATTCATTTGTAGGTTCATTGATTTTGTAATTCTTTATGGACTTTTGGAAGCATAATGAATAAGTGGAGGCAGGGATGTAAACGTAACAAAAGAACATGTTCACTGTTGGTTATCTGATGCTACTTCTTAACATCTCAGTGAGCTCTGTTTTCATTTTCTTCAATGGACTGGATGAGGGCTTGTAATAAGTGATATTAATCGTTTTTGGTTGGCACATTGCCTCTGTTATATATTTATCCCTGCCCTATACTATAGCAGCTCTCCCTTTGTCTGCGGTTTTTATGTCAAATAGAGATCATCTTTTTGAGAGAGCAAGTTTAGGGCCTCTGATTCACCTTTGGTCAAGTTATATTTCTGAATTCTTTTTATTGTATAATGTAGCTTTGTATTTCTTTATTCATTAAATGTGACATCAGTTGCATGTTAGAGGCAGTCACAGATAGAATATGTTATGTGACGAGTCTCTTTCTCGGCTTAGTTGCATGGCCATGAGGAGGACAAGACATGAGAGAAGATATTTTTATTCACAGAGAAGACAGACTAAACTGCTTCGCTCTTCCACTTGTCTCTTTTCAAGAACAAAATAGTGGGTTACGAAGAACTGGTCAGGACTTCTAAATTAAAACTAAAGTACAATATTTAAACATTGTCTGCAAAATGAGACGGGCACTTGGAAATTTAATGGGTCAAGTCTTTTTGAAAAATCTCTGTTGCAGTTATTTGGGAAAATAAAAAACTAAAAATTCATTAAATATAAGCCAAAATGAAAAGAATCAAGGTGCGCTGATATTTGTACAGTATGTTAACATCAGCTTCTTACTCATCTGACTAGCAGAGATAAACACATGATATAGAAGCCCTCATTTCTTTGCCAGATGAAATATTAATTTTCTCTAATCATGCTGTCAAATGCATCATCTAAAAGTAGGGCAGCGCTGCAGCTGGCAGAGAGAGGCTGAAAACATCAGATAGAATGCAAGAGAGAGAGCATGGATGGGAAAACAGACAGCCTGGTATACAAGGGAGAGACCAGTGGACAATGGTTAACTGGAGAAATGGACATTCACAATAAATAAATAGTATATGTAACGCGAATAAAACTGAATGGTTTTCAGTCTAAATCACATGGCACATTTGCACATCCTATGTTCTTCTCAGGCCATCAGTGTGGACTGAAGTTATTGTCCCTAAACGAAGAGTAATCTGTCCATAAAAACCATGAACTGACATTTTTACATTTCAGTTTGTACAAACTAATAAACAGTTTATTATTTACTTAACAAGCCCAGGTGCTGGAAGGAGCATTTTTTCACCTTCATACAGTTGCTGCCAGTTACTGACTGTGTCTTTGTTTAGCGGACATGTGTGAATCATCTCATTTAAAACTCTGCAAGAAAGTATTTGTACAGAACCTGCAGAACTCATTGTAAATAGTAACGCTGTAATAAAATACATGTATGTATATTTATATGTGTGCATCTCAACACAGGTAGTAGTGCCATTCAGACAGTCTTCGACTGCCACGTCTTGCCATTAGGACCCGTTCTGGGACACTAAACACACCCAGCCACACACACACACACACACACACACACACACACACACACACACACACACACACACACACACTCACACGCATATGGTCTTCACTAAGTGGCTTGCCATCTTGCACTCTCCATCTCCCACCCTTTCACATTCATAGACACACTCTCACCTCTCACATCAACACACATATGATTACATACGCACACACTTTCCTATGTAGACACCACCAGCCCCGTGTTAAGAACGAGATAAACACAAGAGCTCATGATGCGCAACTGCAGCAAATCACAGACACTCACGCGCACGTACACATGCACGTGCTAATGCCCCCTTCCTGCTGGCCTCTGTGGAATAGCCATGTCACAATCAAGAGGCTCCCTGGTCCTAATCTGCTTTTTAGGGCCCCGCCACAAACACTCATCTGCATAATCGGGAAGACAAGTGTGGAGAGAGTGAAATAGTGGTGGAGGGAGGGGAGGATGGAAAAAGGATAGAGAGATGAGGAGAGGATAAAAGAAGGGGTAGAGAGGGCAGGTCACATGGAGGATGGAGGGAGGTTACAGATGAGGAGGATGGAGGACAGAGGGAGGGTAAGTGGACTGGTGTTTGCAAAAAAAGCAGAGTAGGAAATGGAGAGGTGGGGTGAAAGATGAAAGATGAGGTGAGGGCAAAAAGTAGAGGAGGAGAGGAAGGGTGAGACACAGAAAGAAGGTCAGGTGGAGGCAGAGGAGAAGGAGGACGACTAAAGGTGAGAGGAGAAAGGAGGGAGGGTGGGTGTCCATGACAAAAGAGAGGCAGGAAGACGTTACGGTGTGTCCCTGTGCACATGTGTCTGTTTGTATTTGTATGTGTGTGTGTGTGTGAATAGTAGAGCACGAGGTGTGTGTCTGATATTGGTTATGGCAGACACACCTGCCGCCCTCTTTCACCCCTTCACCTCTCCTCCTCCTGCTGCTTCCCCTGCCCATCAGGAGTCATTAACCATCAAACTGATGGAGGGAGGCCACTTTAAATCCTCCTCTCCTCCCTGCTCCTTTCCTCACCCAGTCTGTCTCCTGTTCTTGTTTGTCCGCCAGACTTTCATCTCTTTCTTGTTCTCACCTTTCCTCATTTTCAAGTTGTTTCCATCCAAATGTGATGCAACTCTTTCACAGACTTCTGTTGGAAAAACAAAATGTTATTGATGTTCTTGCGTCGACTGTGTTGAACAAATAAAAAGCAACCAAACAACCTTGATGTTGTTCTTCCTTTTAGGAAACACCAGCT
The DNA here is from genome assembly GCA_034779795.1 of Ctenopoma multispine. Classification (NCBI taxonomy): domain Eukaryota; kingdom Metazoa; phylum Chordata; class Actinopteri; order Anabantiformes; family Anabantidae; genus Ctenopoma; species Ctenopoma multispine. Next base: position 11,000,837 of record JAUYWH010000006.1, on the reverse strand, counting down.
GTTTGTGTTTTGTATATTCTGATAAACACTGTTTCATTGTTTCACATTTTAAGGAAATGCAAATGTGTTTTTTATATCCATGTAGTGTTTTTTGTGGTGTGATTTTAAGATGGATAATGTCAAGAACTTTAACAGCAGAGGTTCTTGTCTTGGATCCTGAACATTGATAGATAACTAAAACACACCAATACAGTTGATTTAAAGGACTGATGGTGGTTTAAGTTTAGTGCATGTTGTATTTCAAGTCAATGTTTCTCTTTTCAGTATTTCAGCCAAACTGTGTTCTTTACCTTACCTTACTTGAGTTCCTTCAAATTGCCTAAACATAAGCAGTTACCATAAACAAATGTATAAAAGTATAAGATAATTGTCATTGATAATATAAATAAATGAGAAATAGAAAGAAAACCAAGTTTTAGTTTTGGTTGACATTTTGGTTTAAGTTTAACCTCATAGGTCTCTTTCAGAGGAGCACTGCACTTTAAATGCTCTTTGGGTTTTTCAGTGTCTCCCTCACACATGCAGATGCATTCGAACAATTCACGCTTCCCTTCGTTCTGTCCTATTTCTTCCTCATTGGTTCTCTTCTCTGCTTCTCTTTTGCATACAATGCGAGTCACCCAGCAAGGCCGGTCCAGCAGCCATGTTAAAGAGAGCTGAATGGAGCCGGGGTTCAGGACCCCAGTTGAGGCCCGCATGCAGAATGGGGATGAACACGCACTTCCATGGACACCTAATTGAAGGCCCTTTAAAATTCCCACAGAGGACCAATCATGGTTTTCATCTGAGGTTATGCGGGGGGTGAGAGGGGCCAACGAGGGCTTCTCAAATAGAGAACAGTGACAAGAACATTTGGAGCAGACCTGAGACCTCCAGCATAAATCTATACATGGAGAGGTTTTCCTGTAAAAATATACCCATCTTTATCATCTTCAACCACAAATCCAACCTGTGTTCTCAGAATCACTCTCAGCTGAACCAGTTACTTTTTGTTTCCAAGCAGTGGCTGATTGTTACAGTAAAAATACTGTGTGAGTGCAGTGAGTTCTTCAGTAAATATGCTAAGTAAATACGGCCATAAAGATGTGTTTGAAGTTAGAGACACTGACAGACCTTAGTTTGAGTTTGATTATAGGACAAAAGAAAGTCGATGATGACACTGTAACCAAATACACATTCTACTATGACTCTAACAGCATGCTGGTTTCTACAATACTGATACTGATCAGCTTTGTACTGGAGTAATTTTAAAACCCGGTGTGTGTTTTTGCTTTATGTTTCATTCCAACACATTTCTATCAGGGAATCATTTTCATTTCCCGCCCAGACTGTCGGTGTGGAAAATCTATTTTGGAATGATATGGTTCTTCGGATGAGAGAGTTTGTGCAACTGAAACTGGTATCACTGCTTTCATAATTCAGTCTGCATCTTAAATGAATGCATCATGACTGATTCACATTTTTAATATAATATTTGCTATGCAGCATTCACAGACATTACGCATCCTAACAACTGCATGCATATTGCATCACCTCGACATATGTTTTCTGTGGATATCTCTTTTTTGCATTAATATAAATCCCTCTGAGCTTGTGGTGCAACTTAGCATGATGAATGAAGACGACATAGGATAAAGCAATCAAAACGAGGAAACAAGTTTCTGACATTTATGGACAACGGCAAGAGGATTCTCATAAGGTGGAAGGAGTCAGAAGGTGAGGGGCACCCTGAGGCAAAAAGGAATTAGCTTAAGGGAGATGATGTGTTGCTGGTGTGAGGTAGATATTCATGGTCTCCAGAGGGTGCTCATGTGCTCATCTCCAGCGTTTTTGTCTCCACCACCATGAAGTTGAAATGTTTTACTTTTAATGAGATGTTTTAACTTGCAAATAATAATGTAATACAATTTGGCATAATCATTCATTGTGCTCATATTACTAATCCCAACTGTTTTATTGAGCCCCAGTTATACTCTAGTACGACGTAAATTCATCCAAGATCCTGATCTTTGTAAACTTTGATGAACTGCAGAGTTTGCAGTTTGCATTATCAGAGCTAAATTTCAGTTCATCAATGTCTTATAGTTTAGGTTTATCAGTCAAAGGGTATGGTTTTCTTTATAGTGAGTCTCAAGCATAAATTGTGATGACAGTTGAACCTGTAGTCTATAGTTTTGACTCATTATGATTTATTTTTACATCAACGTTCTTAAATATTCAAGAAAACCAACCAAGACTTTCACATACGTTTTAAGAAAACAAAATCTGGGACAAGAAATATTATTATTATTATTTCAACAAAATGTTTAGGCTAAAAAACAAAAACACAAAGTGATGACCATAGTGCCACCTAACCCCACCCAGTGACAGACACACAAAACTGTTCTTGTGTCATGTGGGGGTGTCACTACACTAACTTAGAGCGTGCACTGATCCATGATCCACAAACACGGCGTCTCCTCCTCCTCCCATTCCTCCCTCTGTGGAAAAAGTTACATTGCGTGGTAGTGGGTGAGGGAGCAGGCAAGGTGGGGTGAGTTAGTGTATGTATGTGTGTGTTGCAAGAAGGGGGGTGGATGGCGTTGGGAGGGTGTTTCCCCAGCGGGATGCATTAACAAGCCCATCCAGTTAAATGTAGCCCCTGCATTACCTAATGTACCGGCCCTTCTCCAGCAGTGTAGGAGACAGCAACATCCATTATTGATCAGATGGAGCTTCGCCTCTGAAGCTGGAAGCCTGGTGGAGGGAAAGAGATGGAGATGGAGATGGAGAGAGAGGAAGGAGGGGGGATAACGAAGGAGAAGGGGGGGGGTGGAGATGCAGAAAGAGGAGAGAGATTTGTTGTGAAAGGAAGATAAGTTGAAGAGGTGATTATTAGGACTTTGCTCTTGTCTCACTCTCTTTACTGCTCTGTCTCCCCAAATCCTCTCACTTCCTGTCGTCCTCACTCACATCTCCTGCTTATCTTACTCCTCCCTCCTCAGTCCCCTTCCTTCTGTCCAAATATCCATGTTTCTCTTTTCTTTTGTAGATGATTTGTAAGCATCGATCACATCTCTAGCTGCCTCTGTTCCCGCTGACAGAGGTTTGATGTTGCGTCGCTCACATCATCATCATCCACATCTGCTAGCCATGTTTTCCTTTAATTCCTCCAGCGTCCGATCATTCAAGACGTCCTTCGCACCATCATCCATCCCTCCTTCTCTCCCTGGTGAGATTGGCTGGAAGTGAATTTGAATTTCACAGAAACTCACTGGAGATTTGGTTTGGTTTTTGCTCAGTTTATTAAGAGGGGGAGTTGGGGTTCATATTTTTCCTTCTGTCTCTTCGCTGTTTGTGTTTCAATTTCCAGATTTTTTTTTCCCTGGGTTATTAAGTGCATGCTGCCATTCAACCCAAGAACTGAAAATAAGCATCAGTATGAGATGTTTGGCTTTTCTATCAACTCCTGTACTTATAGCTCAGCAGTATTTTGGATATGCTGTATGTCAGTTGTGACGTCTGATCATATTGAAATTGTCACAGAAGGGATAAAGTGGCTGCCATACTCTCTAATTTAAGCATCTGATCAAAGTCGTTGATTAAAACGGACCAAAGGAGATTTCTTTCAAGTAAATACTTTTTTTGATCCTGTGTGTTTTGAGACATTTTACAAATCCAAGTAAATCATAATTTTAACAGCAGAACTATGTGAAAAGAATATGAACATGACGTGATCAGATCATTACAATATGCTTCCAGTGAAAGTTGCGAGATGACAATTGTGTTTGTCAGTTTGGTGTGTTACTGAGTCTTCCTGCTTTTCTGTGTCTGTGTGCATTATATTCAGGTCTCCTTATAGTGTGTGTTTGTATTAGTAAGTGTGTGTGTGTTTGTGTGTGTGTGTGTGTGTGTATGAACTAAAGTCAACCAGGGGGGAAAGTTGAATTATTGATGGACTTTCAGTGCAGAATTGTGTGACAGTTAGCTTTAATTTCCCATTTAGCTGGAATAGAGAAAGACAACAGTGTGCTAACTAATCAATACTACACAGTGTAGCAATACACACCAATACTGAAGTAATGACACGTATGGATAAGGAATCCTGCTAATGCACATGAACAAAAAACACAGACACTTGTCAGATTAAAAAGACACAAAAACATCCTCTCTCTAGAAGATGTCCTGCATGGAAATACACAACACACCATGTTCCTGATATAAAAAAGACAAAAATCAGTCAAAATTCCTCACAGATACAGTTTACCAAAACAAATATAATTTGAAGAGGTTAACAACATAAACTTTTCTTAAGCAAGTCAAAAGAGAGGGACCCCCTGTCTGACTGTCTGGACAGTTTAAGGAGAAAACGATATTTCTTGTACATTAGTTTTTCAGTCCCAACACAGTCATTGTCTGCACAAACACGGGTGTTTTTGCATGTTTTTTCACCTAAACACCTCTATATGACCCTACGAAGAACCTTGCAACATTTACATGATAAAAACATCAATAGATGTTAAGAAATATTGTTGTTCTTCTCTGAATGAAAAACAAGGTGTTCATTTTTTAGTCCCCTTATCTCTGCCTCTTGTATTGATCCCCACCTGAAGTTGGATGATGATTGGCGTTGCTATGCCTCAAAGAACAATTAATTGTGCATGTGATCAATGTTTCTTGAGCAGTCAATGGACTCTGTGCTCTCCCCACTGAGTGGTTGTGTTTGCATGTGTGTGTGTGTGTGTGTAACTCTATTACATGATTACATCAACCTCATTTGCCTGTAATTGTTGAAATATTTACATAATAAAAATATGGTAAACATGCTATTTAATTAGTGCTTTGTCAAAGCAAAGTAGCTCCTGCCAATTTATTTTCTGGCAATGGGAAAAACTGCAACACAGTCATGTAGTAGATGCTCTTAAAGTCAACTACTTTGCTAAATTGTGTCTAGCCAAGCTGTCTTTATGAAATATATAAAAGCAATAATGATTCAAGGAGGTCCGTATTCCTTGTACTAGTGCACCTTAAAAACATATGAATGCTAAGATTAAAACACAGAATCAGACTCATGGAAGAATCCATACCAATTTTCGGCATACACACAGTGGAACATGTTCATGGCTACAGTATCTTTATGCATAAACACACAATCAGCCACACTCTGATAGACACTCATAACTGACTCCACCACTGAGCAGCTTTTCTTTCTTTTTCAGGAAGTGAAATCAATGATCCATCCTCATGGATGAAGCAGTTTGTGGAGCCACTGAGCAACCTTGGAATTTTGTTTTCTCTATCATTGTTTTTCATTTTGTTTTTGTTTCTTGTTTCATGCAGTATGTGTTGAATGGATAAAGAGACTCCAGGAGGAAACTACAAAACTGAACAGCCAAAATAAACCAGAATATAGATTACACTTACTTTGCTTCTAATTTTATTGGATTTTTATTATTAAGCAAAAGTTTTCGGAGATTTCCGAGAACTAAGCAGGTCATTAAATTTTAGAATTTATTTAGCCAGGACAAGATTTCCATGACCCTATATACACAATAATCTGCTGCTGAGCGACTTGGGGAAGGTGGAAAAGTTATTAAAAGCTATATCACATTGACACAGGATCACTATTGAAGTTTATGTGGCAAACGTCTGTGTTTTGATGCTTCACGCCACCTGATGAGTACAGAGCACACCTTCACTAAGGAAATATTTGACTTTTTAGCTGTTCTCCACTAATGGCAGAAGAAAGGGGGACTGCAAATTAAAACACAGCAGAAAAGGAGAAGAATGAGGCAAGAAGGGGTGAGACCACCCAGCTGAGTGGCCTCATGAAAAAGAAAACTGGAAATCTGCACAGAGGATGGGGTCCTTTCCTCCTGCCGCCCACCGGCAGGGAAGCTGGTAGGAGGGGTCTCACAGACCAAGAGTGCCCACTACCTCTGCCCTGCCAGACTGGGGCAAACCTGGACCGCCCCCCTGCAGCACAAAGTCAGACAGAGAGGACGGATGGAGAGATAAATTTTTGATTTGGGAAGTGGAAAATGATAAAAAATACATTACAAAAACACATGATAGCACTACAGAGTAATACAGTAGAGTGCTTTCAGATGATGAAATAAGATCACGAGGTTTGTGATTAAGTGATTAATTATATTGTATTTTAGGTCAACACAAAATTGGACGAAATATTTACGTAGTAATTAACATGTCAAGAATTAAACTGCCTGAGATGCACAATTTGGGTGATGTCCCAGATTTGCTGTCCACAATCCAGTTAAAGGATATGTGATTTTGGAAATACACTAATGAATTACTCATCTTCATAAGTGGTGGAGTGATGTGTATAAAATACATGCTTATAGAATGACACAAGCTGAAAACAAGGCTGTAAGGACACTTTTCAGTGCAGGACACTGTGAGGGACTCCAGGCGCATGCTGGGAAATGTCCATGACGAGACATGACTGAGTGAAATATTAATGAGACACAACATTTTAGCAGTTTAAATTTTTTTTTCTCTCATCCTGCACAGAGCATCAGCAGGTGTGTTGTCATCTCCTGAAACACACATGACAGTGATACACAAACACACACAAAGCATTTATAATGGTCTAGGTAGAGTTCAAGAAAGTGTGTGTGTGTGTGTGTGTGTGCTCCTGTACGGTCAAGTGTGAGGGATGGTTTGAGCTTCATGCTATTAGAGACACAATATTTTGGCAAAATGTGGACATTGCTTATACCAAATCAAAGAGCTGTTTGAGGGTTAAGACTTGGTTTCAGAGTTAGACCTTTAGCTGTGACGGTTAAGATCAGGGTTATGGGAATGCATTATGTCAATGAATGTCCTCACAACGATAGCTGTACAAATGTGTTTGTCTGTGTGTGTGTGTGTGTGTGTGTGTGTGTGTGTGTGTGTGGAGGGAGGGAGGGAGGCCATTTGCAGGTAGGTAAACGAACACGTTGTGGCACTCAGAGGGCATCTGCAGCCTTTCAATGTGCAAGGAGCGTGAGGCACTCTTGGCTAGCAGCTGAGGCAGGGAATGTTTTTTTCTGCCCGCAAAAAGTAAAGCGGTGTGTTTTGTGTGTATGCGAGAGCTAAAGTAGACTATAGTCGCATAACTGTCTTCCATTTTAAAACGCAACAAACCCACAGATGAATTATATCTTTCTGCTGCATAACCCTCCGTTCTCCCTGACAGACAGCTGAATTAAACATCAACATCATAGTAGGCCTAATTCTTCAAAATATTACTTTGCTCCAAATTTCATATAAATTGCTTAAAACAACTAAGGGCAACATATTCCGTTTTGATCAGCTTATCCTGGTGTTATATTTAAATTAACTTAATTAACTTCCAGATGACTTCGACTGAATGACTGAGAATCTTCATAGATAGTCCAAGTGGATGTTCATCGGGAAAGTCCCCCCAGGTGTTCCTGAGATATTACATCGACATACAAATACAGATCCCAGTGACTCGACGTTTGACCGTCCAAATCTAATCAGTTCATCTTTGAGTCTAAGTAGACCCTTAGGTCACATTTGAAGAAATTCTCTCAAGGTTACCACGTTCACAAGACGTTCAACACAAAAACATAATAAATACAATATGTCTATGTGCAATAAATGTTTATATCCAGCACATTTTCAAACTTTAGAACATCACTGTAGGATAAAAACACTTCTGGACACGAGTCTGGACACATTTTATGTTGATTGTAATATTTAATGAGTACAAATGAATTTAGATTTGCTTTTGTGAAACTCTCTTGAATGTGCTAAACCTGGATAAATACAAACATATGTTTTTGTTTTCTTCAATGAACGAATCCTGTTTGGGCCCACAAGAATGTCAGAGAGAAAAGAGCAGATATACTGTAACTGGGAAAAGTAGTGTGTGGCTTAGAAGGAGAAATTAGGTTGATGCTTGCGAAAAAGACCAGATTAAAAAGGGTTTTGAGAGAAACAAAGAGAATGAGTAAAGGAAGGAAACAGAAGAAAGAAGGAGGACAAGGCCCACCACACTCAGCTACAGGAAAGACTGCAATTAATAATTTACATCATCTGTCACTGTGCGCTCCACTGGACCATTCAACAAACAGCACCCGTAATTTAAGGCAAAAACACACACTCACCCACATGCAAGGAAGGGGACCGCACATATATACACACAAACACACACAAAGAAAAACATGCATGCGTGCACGAAGCCACTTGAACACACACATGCACACAGACACACACACACACACGTGCAACACTCCAACCCACTGGCACAGCCTCTGCCCAACTTCCTGCTAAAAGCAGACCAGCAGAGATCAAACAGCAGCACCGCAGTCCTCTGCTTTCTTTTATAGTTGTTGTTTCATATCCCAACCTGGACCTCTGTCTCTCTGAGTCTGAGTCAATCCAGCAAGCATCGTCTCACAGCGCTGCCTTTTGTCTCTGAGCGGACATGTTAAATTTATGCAGTGTATGTCACTGCGAGCTAGCACCCAACAGTAAATATTTGATATGTTTCCCAATTCTCTGAGTAATTCCCCAAGCATATCGTTAGACCTGTAGGGGGCAGACCCCAAGTGATAGCAGCCATGTTAAATTTACAACGTTTGTTTTGGGGAGTAAAATAAGTAAATACTCATGTGCAATGTAATAATTGAGCTGGGGACACAAATGGCTACAGGTGCAGAGCCAAGGTGGTTTAAATATTGACTTGAATCACTTATAGTAACTGTAGTTTTTGAGGAACCTCCTAGAAAAATGTAGCACCGAAGACAGAACATAGACTAAATGGCTAAACACAAAAAATTATTGGGTGCAAGGCAGACGAAAACATTCCTGTAGGTCGTCTGAGGATTGAGTCATGGCAACTGGACTTCTTTCTAG
>JAUYWH010000006.1:10970378-10991801 GCA_034779795.1 Ctenopoma multispine | reverse complement strand
AAGAAAGAAGTCCAGTTGCCATGACTCAATCCTCAGACTACTTTACCTGGATGACTGAGAATCTTCACAGACATTCCTGTAGGTCATTTTCCTGTCGTACATAATTAAGCATATACTCGTTGTTAGCAGATATCAAACACTGAAAAATGTAAGAACTGAATGTTTTTAAATGTCGTTCATCCGTGTTGTCTCAGATTCTGTTGCGGGTCATGAGTTCATGGACGAGCTTGCTCAACTTTATTCCAGAGAATCAAATGAGAAGATGGTTTAAGTGGATTTGTAGAGAACCAAATAAACAGCAACGTGTCTAAAAATGTTTATAACAATGCTCAGGTTTGTGTTTGTCAGCAACTTACTTTAAACCTTTAATAGTATGTATTTTATTATATGTTTTCATGGCTTCAAATTTGAGAGAAAACTGGCTAAAGCGTGTGTACATATAAGATGACTATTGACATTTCTCTGGAATTATGACTCATAATACCTGCTCTTTATGTGACTGATGATTTCACCTACACTAGTAGTAGATTTAGGTTGTTAAACAGTAGTAGTATTCAGTGTCCTTTAATGTTGTGAAGAATGTTTGATAAATAATAATAAGTAAAAGATAAATCACTACAATTCAAGTTATATTTGAAAATGTGTTACACATCCATAAGAAAATGCAAGAAAACTCATTTTAAAGATATTTATAATGTCTGTCTTTTCAAGAAACTTCACCTAGTCCATGATGATGCTGAACTGCTCCATGGCAATGACACCATAAGTAAATAGCGTCATGCTGAAAAACGGCACGTTGCTAAAAAAAGGTAGATGGTGTTAGAGGCTGGGAAGTGACTTCACAGGCTTCAGTCATATTCTGAATAGTTTATGAACAGTCGGGTGGAAAGAGTCAAACTGTCTGTCCCGTGGTTTAACAGCAGGGAGTGTTGTGGAAGCGATTAGACAGTAAATTCTGAGGTGAAAGAAAACATTTTAACAGTAAATACGGTTTGCATGTACTAACCTCTACATTTTAATTCTGATTTTAACACCTGATATGTCACAACAAATAACCTTGTATGTGTCAGCGGTTAAAATTTGTGATAATTTGAGGGCACAATTGATTGGAGATTTTTCAGGTTCAGTACAAAATACAAAAAATTTTTGACAAAAGTTTTTGTCATCTGACTTAACTGTACACATGAAGGGCATCATGTCCTTCATGTTTCATTAGACTATTCCAAAATTTAATTACATATTTGAATTTTGACAAAGTTGGGAGCGATCACTTTTGAGACAAGGTCAGTGACACACACAAACCGTATGACAAACATTTCAATTTCACACTTCATCTGTCGTAAAATACCTGTCCCCAGTCTCCTACATACACACACAAAAGTGTCAGTCACTCACCATTGCACTGCTTTCCAGATAACTGGTAAAATCCAATGGGATAGAGTGATGTACCACCTGAGCCATTTTAGAGATAGTAGTTATATATTACGGTCTTTTAGCTAATACTAAGTGTATTGTGGAATAAGCCTCAATCTTTATGTAATATTCCCTAGAGAAAGGGTCAAGAATTCAAGGTCACAGTAATGTGAAGGAGGTAAAATGAAAGAAGAAGGCATAAATACAGTAAAGTAAGGAGGGGTCGCAATTTAAAAAATTAAACATTTACAACATTTAATTAGGTTGAATGTACTAGTAAGCAATTTTCATCATTCAGGAGGAGCATTTATTTTAGTTGTATGTGTAGCCTCCTAATGAATTTTCAGTTTTCAGTACGTTGAACCATTGGTTACTGTAGGTTAACTATCAAAATGTTGTGGTTTGTGGTCTCTAAACATATTTTTTTAAAACACAAGGATGTTACCACAGCAGTGAAAAGTAAACTGCAGCAATAGTAATTATACTATTATAATAATACTATATTGTAATAATAATGTAATATATCTCAGTAACAAATACACAAAGTGAGTAAAGTTAACTACATGGTAATATATAACTATAGAAAATCATTTCACTAAATTCATTATACTAATCATTATATTTATATCGTGCTCTACTCTCTACTACAATTGATCTGGACACATCTTGATACAGTGAAATCCCAGATCCTTTTATTCTGTGGTTAAAGACAATGACTGAAATGACTGGGAGATACATTCAGTTATTTTTAATTAAATACAACAAAGGAAAAACAATACTACAAAAGATATTCTATAGAACACATACCAAGAGAAGCCTTTAATCTTGCATGTTTGGTCTACAGGCATTCATGGATTGTAAGTTTGACCTGAGGCTATAAAAGTCCTGACAGCTGTATTGTATGACGGCTCGCCCTGAGAGATGCTGTTTAATTTGTCTGATCTTTCAAATCTGGATAAATTAAACCCAAAACCACATTAGATAGTAGCATAAAGAGATGAGAGTTGATCTTTAAATCCAGTTAGTTACATCTCATATTTCTGCTTCTCGTGTTTCCTTAAAGGAAATAACCAAACTTTAAATATGTCATAATTCCACGTTGCCCTCTAAATTTTATTTTGTTTTCATAGTTAATTATGGAAATTGTAGCATGACAGAGATAATGATTTTAAATGTGGTTTAATTTATCATATAAATTAATTGACATAGTATGTTTTGATCCACTGAAACTGTGAAACAAATTATAAATAAAGCCATTATTTCTGTAATTTTTCTAATTTACTACTATCTGAGGAGGTGTAAAAACCTTAAAAGTAATCTGTTAAAGTCAGTATTTTAATTTTATAGATAATCTTTTGTTGTTATTTCTCAGTGCTGGACACAGCATCACACATGAGCACACACATCATAACCCCCTACACTCTTTAAATACACAAACCACTCTAACACTCTTACTGTGTAAGAAGCCCCTCAGACTGTGTGTCCTGTGCTGGTCGGACCTCCAGGCCTCATCAATATTGTAAACTAGTACTTAGCGGACAAAAGACAGCAAAGACCAGAGCAGAGGACACCTGGGGCATAGTGAGAGCAGTGAGGAGGCAGACAGAAAGTGGCCAATTCTGCTGTCTGTGGGAGTGTATGTGTGTGTGTTTGGACACATTTATGTTAAGGTAATAGGTCTGGTTGCTTTGAGTGTAATGGTGTGTGTGTGTCTGTATTCATATGCAGCTTAAGTTATTTTTATAATTCCATGCACAACTTTAGCTTTGATTTGTTTGTTTGTGCAAACGCTTTGGTTAAAAAGTGTAGGTTGTCATACTAAAGCTATAAATGTTCACACATTGGAAATAATATTTGTTTATCCTACTCATAATGTAGCTTAACCAATACTACAGCAATATTAGTTAGTTATCAAAGTTATCAATTTTTCTTCTTTCAATACAAACTGAAAGATTATAACTTTTAAAAGTAATGTATAAGCAAGATTCGTAGCAGAGCTGCTGCATTAGATTGTGTTAGATTGAGTGTATTTCTGAAATCATCTTAAGAATCATGAAACATATTGTAGAGATCAGCACAATAATGAGTGAATGAATTTGAGTTTTTTTTTCTAACAGTAGCAAAGGACCTGATGACAGCGTGTTGTCATAATGCATCAGTCAAAAGACATTAAACATTGGCTTGGCTTTGAATGATGAATGCTCCACCACTTTCAGAAAGTACTGTCAGTACTCTCTTGAACAAGTCTCTTAACCCTGAGCTGCTCCTGTGGAGCCTCTCAGCGTTCACTGGCAGCGTGCTGTGGCTGTACTGGGCAGCTGGGGTGAGAATATGAGTGACATACAGAGTGTGACACAGACCAAAGCTGTAAAAGAGAGTGCATATTTCTGAAAGAGGAATAAAGAGATGGGGATTCTGCCTCTCTGACTGACAGTCAGAAATGTGAAAGGATGTGTTTACTTCTCCTCCTCCTAAACCCTGCCACTCAGCCTGTGCGTCCACAGCATTGGCTCAGTTAACAAAATCAATAAGCCCGCGTGTGTGTGAACGTGTCATGAGGAGTGTATGAGTGTGTGAGGGGAGGACAGGGGAGGTGAGTATATCTGTGTGTGTGTGTGTGCAGGTGAGAGAGTTGTTCCCAAGGCGGGATGTCCCTTTTCCTCACATCAATTATTGAGGCATCAGGACACACTGAGAGCTCCAGAGGGTCACAGGTCAGGAGACCAGGAGTCCAGCGGGCTTTCAAGAGGCCTCAGTCTCCCTTTCCCAAGCTACACACGCACACTTGCCTCCAAAGGAGACTCAATACACAAAGAGGTCAACTGAGAGAAAGTCTTTCCACCTATATTAAAATGTGAACCCATTTTCACTGAAATAATGACAACATTCATGATACTCATGTGCAAACCAAAACACTGGAAAGACAAACATGCGTGTGACAGTGTAGTGTGTTCTTTTGTGCAACAATGTTCAGCACTATTAGTTAAATGTCAACAAATGTCCTTAAAGTAATAGTTAAGTGAGTTAATATTAAGTGTCTGTGTGGCACAAAAAAATCACAGGTCAGAGAATTGAGCTAATTGGACACTTGACACATTAACAGGGTGAAGGTTTTGGTATTTAAAGTGGGATTAAACCCTGGTTTTCATCTTATCATCTCCTAAGAGCCTTAAAATTCCCTCACTGAACAGAAATAAGCAACTGAATCAGAAGAGAAACTGCTGTGGTTTAGCAGCATCAGCAGCATTACAGCGTGTGTTCATGTTGAACTACATTCCCAAGCAGCAGATACTCGGTAGCTCTCAGAGCAGCTCTGGATTTGTACTTCAGCTCCACAAACTACTGTAAATACCTTATCCAAATCCCTAGTTTAAATCTCTTGTTCTCTTAGTAATGCAGCGGCTGTCCAGCTATGAGGGGTTTTGAGGACTTTATACCTCGAGACAAAATTGTCAAGCTTTACTACATGTGCCTTCTCTCTCACCCTCATTCTCCATCCAAGACTTTGACATGCTTTGAGGGAGTTATTCTACCATGAGAATTCCACTCACTTCATCTTCATCATGTTTTACCCCCACCTGCTCTTCAGGCTTTAGGAGGCTGTTCTGGCCCAGGACCACCACAATACCCCCTCATCTCCCACCTCGCTCACCCACACTTTACCATCACTCCTCTCCATCACCACCACCACCACCGCTGGCTACATTAAAGGCCAGGATGGCTGATGCGTGTAGTGTTAAAGGGGCGGGTGGCCCAGCAGTGCCTGCTTGTGTCTGGACCACGGGCTGGTTCATGAAATATTCACGGGCAAGTGTCCCTTCCAGGAGCTGGCTCGCAAGAAGGGAGGAGGAGCAGGAGGGCCACATTAATATTTCAAACTGCAATCTCCTGCTTGACAAACTCTCCCACGTGATTGGGTAAAAAGCTGCTTGCATTGCCTAGCAAGCACCAGCCCCACTTCCCCCTTCACATCACCCTTCCTCTCCTTTCCACTCTCTCTCTGCATTTCTTTCTTTATTCTAGGCTCACTCGCCCCTTTCTCTCTGTTTGCTGCCTCACACTCCTTCCTCTCACATCACTTTTTAGCCAAATGTGATTCCCAAGTCTACGTGATTGTTGTTGAGCGGTGGTTTGCAGATGCCAAGAGATGGGGTGGCATCTCGACCAGTGTGAGAGTGGGAGTGGGGGGTAATTAATTACGGCCAGTGATTTCGGCCGACCCGTTGCGGGCCCCTGTTCTCGACCGGCTGTGGTCTCCAGGGGCCCCGCCGGTGGGTCCCGCCGAATGAAGTGGCATCCATTTTTTATGAAGAGCAGGTTATCCTATTTAGTCAGATTAAAACAGACAAGGAGGAGGAGGTGAATGAGGAGGAGTGGGGACAGATCCAGAGAGAAGAGAGCACATCAGAAAAAATAGAAGCTTCCTCTCCTCCCTCTTCTTCCCATTTACCCCTTTTTTCCTCCTCCTCCTCCTCCTCCCTTCTCCATCTGCTATACTTTACTGTTAAGCTTCACTCAAAAACAACCTTCCCCTCCCACTCTCCTCCAGCACCACCGCCACTCCCATCAACTCCGTCTCACTCCCCACCATTCACCCACCCATCCACCTACCCATTAACCTGGTTATGAGTGCAAAGTGCTTTGCTGACCCTTTGCCAGGTGTGGCATAACCCTCCATCTCTTTGGATGGATCTCTTCCCTGTGTCGCCGTGGCTCATACTTCTCCACATCCTCTCATCTGTCTTCTTTTCTGTCTTAGTACGGCCTTTCTTCTGCATTATTTTTGTACATTATTCTCTGCTCTTTTTTGCCATTAGTGAGTTTAAGCCCATCTCTCACGCTTTAACGGTGGGTGAAATGAGGGGTTCTGTTTCATTCTCTTTTGTTTGAAAGAAGGAGATTGTTTGAGTCATGTGCTGGTAACAGAGCACTTAAAATATTTTTTTAATAATCTGTTCTTTTAATAACACACATTTTTACAAATATTTCGACTAGGGCATTTGCAGCTGAGAAAATTAAATTATGCTGTAAATAATTTATTGACAGGAACCATCTCTGCCACTACTTTCACATAGGATGGCTTTTTGGATACGCCCCCAAATTTTTATGCAACCAGTGAGACTATTTCTGTCTTGGCAGTAACTCTAGCTGTGAGTAATGCTTGTATAACTAGAAACTGCTAACTCTTTGTCTTCCCTTCCTTTATTCTTCAGCAGGTGTATTATTGTTCTGATTTTAGTCAGTCTGGTCAGTTAGGTATCAGAGGATGAGTCAACATTTACACACATGGCATTATCTTTCCTTCTGAGGGAGAGGGAGGTGGTGGGATAACATAGATTTAACACGTATAAGAATATTTATATACTTTCAAATTTCATTCATACACACTAGCCTCCTACCTCTTTTTCCTCTCTCTCAGTCCCTCCTCCACCAGCTCTTATATTCATATGTTTGGGGAAACTGAATAAATGCTTAAAGGCCAACTGCCTGGATAACTTACCCTCCTCTGGGCTGTAAAGGTGTGATGATGATATGAAATATAAATACAAAGATATACCCCTGCTGCACTTCACCACAACCAGAGAACGCCCACATCAAACCCCAGGTGGGAAGCTGGAAAGTAGAGAAACCACCCCAAAAGCTTAAAAGCTCAATGAATTAATAAAACTTGCCCTGTCATTTCCTGAAACATTTAGCCGATCAGCAGTAAACTGGATGAATCAGAAAGCAGTTGTACTGTGTGAGTGGAATGAAAAAAGCAGCATTAAGTGTGACACCTCCAATGAAACAATAAGTAATCAATAAATCAATCAAGCTTTCCTAAACTTAAAGGTTTGTTTTGACTGAATGTAAAGTGCCAACATCATTGCATGCAAATGTTTGTCATGTCTTCAGACACCTACGAGGCAAAAACATGCTCTTTCTTTCCATTTTGTCTTATCTTAATTAGTTTCTTCATCCTGTCTTCATCTCCATAGCCTCCCCCTGTGCCACTTCATACCCTCGATCTCCACCTCCTTCTCTTCTTATTCTTTCACATGCCTGCAATAATGCTGTGGGAGGTTTCTGCTGAGTGATGCAGGAGAAAGCACACAGAACTGTAACATGGCGAAGCTGATGACATGTAAAAAACAGCATTGCCAGCATGAATCATCCTCCCGGGGTTACAGGTGGAAGAGGAGAGTTACAAGAGGAAGGGGATGATGAATGTACCTTCATCAGTCAGACAGTTTGGTGAAAGGAAAGGAAGAAAGTGAAGGTGAGGAAATGAAGGAAAGAAAACACACCACACACCTGACGCACCTGATACACCTGCCCGACTCTCTTGCCTTAACCTAACCTCTGAGCAAAGCACCAAGCTGGTTTGATTTGTGTGTCTTTTCTGTCTGTCCATGTAAAGCTGTGAGAGAAAGAGAAATGATTCTGTTAGTTAATGACATGACTGTTAGTGCTCCAAGTCCAATCGTGCAGATAATGTAAGGAAGTTACTCGGGAACACACGCAGAGTCACGCACGCCAGTGAATTTTAAAGGACACCCGTGTTTTAAAGGACAAGGCCGGTGGGACAGTCAGTGAGTAAGAATCAATGAGGAGGCCGGGACCCTGTGTTAGAGTGAGATGAAGAGCTACATACTCTCATGTGTGCAGACTTCTGTGTGTTGGTGCATTTTTCTTCCAGTATGCGGCCATGGTATTGGTGTCAAATTTGAAGAAATTCCTGCAAGGTAATGCTGAGATATCACAATTTACAATAATAGGATGAATGGATGCATAGACAACCAAGTGACAGCGGGTTAGTCACTATGATCAACCCCCTTCATCGTATACATAGAAATTAAATAGATTGGATCTCTAAATTATTTATTAGCATTGTGATATAGCACTATTCCATAATTTTGTCATGAAATACCACACTTGAAAAATTGCAGATAAAATTCATTTTTCTTTTTCAGTGTATCTGTTCAACAATGATGTGAATTCTGGTACACATTTACAAAATTGTAACATTTTCTGGTATTAAAATAATAATGCATTTGTAGGACTGTGGAGATTCAGCTGAGTGATTGTCTCTGTGTTGTGTAGTTTAGTCTGTGTTGTGGGTAAATTCAAAATCTGAATGCACCTATCATAATGTCAATGTGTAGAGATGATGCTGGCGAAGTCATGCACAGTTGTCCCAGGTAGCTGATACAAGTACAGGAGCTCGCACATGAGCACACACAGTTATTAAAAAGATCTTCTTTAATCAGCATTTCTATCCTGTTCCAAAGAAAAAACAGAATGACTGGAACAGATTTCTGTTATTATTGTGACTGTGAGACTCTGTGAGTTCTCTTTGTTGAACAGTATTGTGGCAAGCTTACTTTACCAATTTCCCCACAGATGTTGTCAAATTAGTCAACAGAACAACCACATATGTATTGAAAAGGCAACAAAACACTCACTGACACACTTCACTGGACACTACAGATAATGGCAGATCTCTCTCTCTCTGTCTCTCTGTCCCACTGGGCCAGCTGTCAAGACATCCATTTCAGCACATTTTCAAACCATCCAAGTATCCAGGTTAAGACAGTAGGATCTTCTACATCATTTAACAACACATGAATGGAATAGTGTCGATGGCAACTTTCTATCACACCACAAGGAAATACTAGGACAAACAAGTTAAAGTTAGAAATTTTATTGGGACTAATTTATTAGATGAGACCTCTCTTGATGAATATAGGTGTATGGATTTATGTAGATTATAAGAAAGATTTTACAAAAATGACCCACACGATTTCCTTCATCTGCACTGTACTGGAGTGAAAGCAGAAATCACAAAACCCAGGTGGAAAAACTAACTGCAAAAGATCCAGATACAGTAGGGTTTGGGTGAAGTGACCCTTAAAATGTGAACACTGGTAAAAGACAAATGCTCTCAAAAACAAAGAAAATAATCAAATTATTTCACAGATAGATGCATAAGTTCAACATTGCGTTTTTAGCAAATTCAGTGGTCCTAGAGGTCATTACCCTCACCCCCCAAATGACTACGCTAACTTTCAGCCCCAGTTAAAAACATGAACAAAACCCCATCAAAAGTGAAAGCAATATGTTTTTGCTCCTTCGCCACTCAGGACGAGATTACTCCATTAATGGACCTGACTGCCTCTTTTTCTCTCTCTCCCCCACCAACACTCTTACGGTACTCTTTCACCTAGTGAATTATGAATGGAGGGACCCCTTGTTTTTCTGCCTCTGGCCAGCCCACTGTCCACTCAATGCACTCACATCACATTTCACATCACAAAGAACAAAATAGGATGGAGTGAAGTAGTATCAGATCAGGTCGATGATGATGATGATGATAAAGGCCAGGAGATACACAGCATGAGTTTCAAGCTTATTATACTGTTTTCTGTAAAAAAATGCTGACATGACACCAATTTGTGACATCCTCGAGGGGAAACCCAACAATGTTGTTTTCATTACTGAACCTGGTAAACCTCTTTTATTATTGTAACCATGAAAACAAAGGACTTTCACATGGTTACAGTCTAATGAGCCAACAATGAGAAAACAACAATAATAAAATTGAAAAAAAAAAAGAACTCTTATCTCATTTGTGTTGATGGGAATTTTCCACAAATATGTTTGTGGAAATTTTCTTTCTCAGTTTTCAATAACTTTTTATTGTGAATTGAATGGTTTTATGCAGAACTCTGCAGAACACTAGAGTTTGAGAAAAGCAACGTAAAGTGCTGTGGGACATTTGATTTGACCACTACACAGACCTGACATGCCTGTGAACGAGATGTACAGGGTTAAATAGCGCAATAGAGTTATCGCTACATGATGTCCACCCATGTTTTGTTTGCTTATTTCTAAATGGCATTTAGGAAACAGATGTTAATAATTTTACCTACTAGATCAGGTTAAATGATCATTTTGGTTTACTTAAACTTAGACCTAACAGTCATTATCCAGAGTTGCTCTTTCACACTGATTCACAGAGATTACCCGCATCAGATGTGCTCTCACTTGGAAAAAATGTCCATTTGGCCTCAGTGAGGTTTGGTTTCTAGTTAGGGCGTACAGGAGGCACAACATGACACCATGGGAATCACAGTGTTTACAGCACGTTGAAGAATGCTGAGCGCTATTGAGGCAAAGTGTGAATGCATGCTTTGGAAAGGTCTTTACTAACGAAATATCTACAAATGAAAGAAGAAATACAAAATAATAATAATACAAAATGCAGTACGGGATATTCTTCTTACCAGGAGAGCGAGTAGAGTAGCCTCTTTTTTTTATATAGTTTGCAAACTATTGATGGCTATCGTTTACATGTTTTTTTTGGCTTGCACTAGAGATAGCTCATTGTCAAACTACTCTCACGCACCAGCGTGTCACAATTATCGCCAGGACACTACTCTCTCTTTTGCCATCATTAACCACCTCATAAGATGGAGGGTGTAAGTCCGCCAGTGGGGAGCGTTCTTCAGTCGGCAGGGAGTATACGCTCTGCCAGTTTGCCTTTCAGTATTCAATAGAATGTCTAGGAAATGTATGAAACATAAAAATCCCATTTTCTGGCATTGTATATATTGCCTATTTGAATTCTATGTAAATAACAAACAAAAATAAATAAATAAAGAACCTTTAGAATCCTAAATGACAACAGTGCTTACAGTAAATGTTTCCCATACTTTCTGGTGTTGAGTTGAACGGATCAATTTAATGGGATACGCCCAGTTGCTCTCTGTGAATTCTGGAGACAATTACCTGCTGTATTTGCAGGAATCTAACAGACATCACCCAGACTTTGTACTGTGGAGCTGGAGGATAATGTCCATTTAATGTTCAGTCTAAGTGACTAGGACATTTGCGTTCTCACATACAGCTCCTCTGGGTAACGTCTGAAGAAATTCAGGATTGTCATGGATTTCTGAAAACAAGTTTAGTAAGAGGAACTATAGTCAATGCTACAAAAGTTAAATCCAAATTGTACTATAGTGAAAATGACCAACAACAAGTAAACAGATAAACAAACAAAGCCCCACTGGCTACTATTGTGTTATTTCATCCAACTCAAACTGTACTCCTTTAATGAGGCCTCGGAACCTCTAATGATGAGCCACAGCCATAATTGCTCTCATCAGACGGACTTTCAAAGTGTTTTGATGAGCTTAATTAGCTTTGATACATACCGGCTGCGTGTGAGAAAGCAGACAGAGATGCACACGCGTGAGCACAGCCACACACTTCCACACACGAACACAGAAATACACATGTGCACACTCAGTCCCTGTAGACCCAGCCTCAAGCTATTGCACTAACACAGCAGAGAGATCACCAAAAGCTGCCGGTTTTAAAAGTTAAATGGCACTGTGTAAATATATTTCCAGGGGATGTCCAGGGAATAATCAACTTTTAATTTAGCTGCTAATCTAATTAGTCGCCATGGTGCTCAACTGCTTCCCCGAAGTGATTTGAAGAGCAAAAGAGAGCTGAAAAACCTACAAGGAAATTGCTCGAAAAAACCACTATGAGAGCTTTTTAAGATTTGTCCCGGGGATATCTGTACATTTGTGGAATTACAATAAGGAGAAAAATCTGAAAAAGAAGGGAAAAAAGTGATGAGAGAGAGAACATTTTAAAGAATTTTGCCTGCAGAGGGGCATCGCCCTCCCTTGTTAACTACAGCAAAGTTGATGCAATAGCATATTAAGTCAGTCAATAGACTTTATCAATGCCAGGATCCATTAATAGACAACAGCCTGCAGCACAAAGTTGCACTGCAGTAAAGGCTTCACACATAGATTTGGTATGAGTTGATGTGCTTGTGAAATTATCTTTTCAAGAACAAGAAACGGGAAAAAAATAAGTGGTTTTGAACTCTTGTATTTAATCATGTTAAAACAAAAAAAGTAGTTAAATATTACAATGTAAGTTTTGATTGTTTTTAAGCTGAAGTTTCAAAGCATGGATGCACATGAACTCACCCAAAAAAGCAATTTTATCGCATTTGCTCCCCAAAACAGTACATCAGGGTTTCTATACCTGGTACTGTGGAACTCCACGCCTCTTTGTCAATCACAGTGGATGTTATACTACACATAAACCCAAAGTGTGTTGTATGCAGAAATGAAATCTCAGGTGATTTAAAATGAAAAAGTGTTAAAAATTAGCAGATTGAGTTTACAAAGCATTTCATGTATGCAATGGATTTAAGTGTGATTTGGTAAATCGAGGCGCCTCTACCATGGGTGGTTGCTTAGGAATGCAAAAATCAAAGACTGCTGTTGAACAGGTGTGTGTGTGTTCGTCTAAGTGTGTGAGTGCAAGAAAGAGAGAAAGTTGGCCTTCCTCAGCATGTTTAGGTCCTCAGAGGGACTCAGCGGGAAGAAGAGCAGAGCATCGCTGAAGAGAAGATGCAGGGAGGAATGAAGAGATGAAGATGAAGACAAAGATCCAAACACTGCAAAAAATTGGGGTAAAACTGAAAGATCACATCATTTACCTGATTTACACCAGGAAGTGAGTTTTCCTAAATCTTATTTATAGTTAGGATATAATAAGCTATTAAATATTATGATAAAATGAAACTAAAGCTTTATTCAAGATACAGACAGACGTGTGTATAGGAACAGATCAAAACTTAAAACTCAAACTTTGGCTAAGAGACAGGGGTGGTGAGTGAGGAACTGCCTATGGCCATTTGCATCCAGTAAGGGGATACAAGGCTTCATTTTAAGAAGTCAGAGCTGGGGCTACAGATGGGAATCACTGTTTCAGGGAAACAGTAGAATTACATTAAACCAAACACCTGGACAATGTAACTGAAAAAAAACAAACACTAAAAAAAATCTCTTGTTCATTGCTTGACATTTCTTGCAGCATTTCCAGCCCAGCCTGCGGTGAAGAGGCCAGGGGCTTCATTAGAGAGATCTGGAGGCCGACCCTATCAGCCTGGGGGCACACAGGAGGGGGGTGAGGGTCTATACTAAACCGAAGGCCCGTCTCTCCACTGGAGACGGGCCGGGCTCCCCTGGGTTCCCCGCGACCGACCTCCTGCTTCTGTGGATGGGCCAAAAAAAATCAACCGCATTCCCCTTTGAACAACCTCCTCCTCCTCTTCTTCCTGCTGCTCTGTCTCGCCTTCAAGCGCTCTCTTTTTCTCCCTTCATTCCCTTTCTCTGTGGACCTAATGAATGATTCATTTAACCCCTCCACCACCTCCAACATCACCCAACTCCTCGCCTTTTCATCCAACCACCCAACTAACCACCTTCCCCTCCTAACACTATATTTTCTTTCTGTTCTCCTATTTTATTGCAAGTAGGAATGTTTTTTTAACTAAAGAAAAAAGAAACTGAAAGAACCAGAGTACAATAAAAACATTTTGATGACCAACGATAGGAAACTGCGGAAACAACGAAAAGAGGAACAAATGCACATTTGTGTCACAGATTCCTCTGTGTATCCCATTAAAGGCAATGTAAGACAAATTACACAGCTTGAATTTTGATTTGCTGCATGCATGTGTGTGTGCTTAGTGTGTGTGGGGGGGTGATAAGATGAAGCACTTGTCGGGCACACACACACTACACTGAACTGTTAATGAGGGCAAGATGGTAGAAAAGCTCTTTAAATGAGGTGTAACAACACACTAGAGCTGCAGAAAAAGGAAGCTTGGCTAACCAGATAAAATCAATTACAGCCCTTATAATCTTGGAAAAGTCGTTAATTTAATGGAATAATTGGCCAGGACTCGAAAGAGCTAATTGCCATGATGAAACCAAATTTCTAACATGAAAGGGGAAGTAAATGAATCTAGATAGCACACTTGAAAGGCTCCCAGAATCTAGGGACAGTTTCAAAGATGGGTTTTATATTCTTGGATTTATTTTCCCTGGGCTCTGACTCTCAGGCTTCATGTGAAGAAAACCAGCATGACTCAATTGGAGAAGAGATCTCTCTTTAGTCTGCGTCAGCTACAGAAAATAGAACACCTCCTAAAAAGTAGTAGAAGACAGAGTAGAGAGTAGGGATGGCAGAACGGACACAAGGCCTGGTTTGTGTTGATGCTTTTTTTAAAAACACATGCCCAACACAACACATTTGTCGACTGAGATTCTAGCATTGCAAATATGTGACATAATTTGGGCGGCATGATAGCTCAGTGGGTATAGCAGTCAAACCTGAGGGTGAGTGGTTCGATTCCCAGTCCCAGCAGGCAACATGCTGAGGCTTAATTGGACAAGACTGTGATACCCTGAAAGCTCGGGACAGTCTGATACCCCAAAGGGACAGTCTGTCCACAAAGAATTTCCACAAGGGAATCAATAAAGTATCAATTATTAATATCAATTAAGACGATTTATTGTTTGAAGATATATTGCTTCAGCTGAATAATATGAAATACATCTTCATAGGAGAACTATGTAAATATTGAAAAATAATCTAAATGTGTAAAGCCCCAAAGAAAAACAAGTCTGACAAAAACTTTCCTGGATTGTTTGAAAATATATATTTTTTTTAATAATGAGGTAAGATAAGATTTAAAAGCAGAAAGACTGAACTACAGACGTTAATCAAGAAAAACTTGAAACTGAAACTATTGTAGCTTCATAGTCATAACTGCATCATTCTTATCATCACTAAAGAACATCTATGTACACCATTAAACACTCCAGGTCAGTACTTTGTAAAACTCCCTTTGTGAAGCAGTTACAGCTTTAAGTCTTCTTGGATACATGTCTTTATTCCATTGTCCTGGGCAAATCTTCTAAAGTGCCATTAGACTGGATGGTAACTGTCTGTAAACGCCTATCTTCAGATCTGTCCTGGAATCTGTGGGGTTTAAGTGTAAGCTTTGTGTGGGACACTCAGAGTCTTGCCCCAAAGCCAGAGTGGTCTCGGCTGTATGCTTCAGGCTGAAAGGTGAACTGTTGCCTCTGATTCTGTAGCCTCACTCGTCCCTGCCATTCAGATGCAGCCCCATAGGATGCTTCACCACAGGGATGGTATTAGCAGTGATGAGCACTGCCTGGGGTTCAACAGACAAAGTGGTTGGAGTTCTTTACACTGCTTTTCCAGTTCCTGCAGCTGTGGCACAATAGATAGAAAAGTCACTTACCATTCCTAGGATTAGTGGTTTGATTTCTGGTTCATCCTTTTATATGTCACAGTGTCCTTGGGCAAGACACTGAACCTCAAGTTGCCCCTGGTGTGTCACGTCAGTTCTGTCATTGGTTTGTGTGTGTGGGTGTCCTGTGAACACTCAGAGCTTTCAAAATGGTTTAATGCTAATATTTTTTATTAGCATTATAGCATTATGGGACATTAAGTGTAGACTGGTGGGTAAAATGGCAATTTTATCTGTTTTACATCATATCTGCAACACTGTGCAGTATTTGAGAACTGAAGGGGTTTCAATTCTTTCTGAAGTATGTTTGAATGTGTTCTGGTTGGCAGATGTGTTTCCTTGTGAATAGACAGTTGTGTGATGTTTGGCAGGGACATCTAAGAGGCTCAGGAGGCACAAGACACAACAGTCTCAGCTCCCTCCTTCTCTCATTCCTCTGGAGGAGACAGAGCATGCAGACAACTCTGACGCCAAGTGGCAGCACTTCAGAAATCAAGATGGTGGCCTGCCCCTCGTATCCTACCTTATTATAATGCCAGAACTGTTGTCAGGAGGGAAAAATATTTTTTTTATCACCCCCATGATCAAAACAGTTCATTTTCACCCATAAACACACATATATTTTCTTAGAAAAAAAAAACTGACTCAAACACGGATCACGGACCCCCATCTGCTTTCCACTAGGTTTGCAGAGGGAGTTATATGGGTGTAGATCCCAGTATATGCACTAGTTAAAGTGTGATTTCAGTTCCAGGTGTTCCGTCACTTGAACACCAAACTGAGGTAATGCTGAGCGTTAGACTTAAGCAAATCAAGAAACTGAAAAAAAAGAAAAAAGAAATATTTAAAAAGTGATTAACTGTCCCTGTTTTGTGCTGGTCCAAGGATACGGCCGCCCACTAAATGTTCCTCCTGACTGATGTGTGTTTTCTGCCCTTTGATCAGTGATTATCTGGGCTAAATAATTTAAAGTACTAAAAAGTTAATAAAGACTCAAGAAACTCTTTCCAATTTGGACTTCTGTGAGGAGGGAAGAGATCTGATAGACATGAAGGACAGATGTGTGGTATGGATGGAGAGGGGACACACATTACACCTGGGGAATATTAGAAAATGGACAGAGGAGGAGTGAAAGAGAGGCAAGAGAGAAAGGAAAGTGCTGTAAGAGGAGGAGGATAGGAGTGGCAGAACAGACCAAGGGGAACCTACCCCCATAATTGGTACTTAAACACCCGCGCCGAGCAGAACTGTTGCTATCATAAGAAATTGATGAATTAACTGAGAGAGAGATAGGCAGAGAGAGACCAGGAGACTGTGGGATGGCAGAGAGAGAGAGAGAAGGTTCTGAATCTTTTAAGAGGATAACTTACTTGGGCAAAACAGCTGTTTATGCATTATTTGTGCGGCGAGCCATTTACCACCGTTTAGGATGAAAACCTTGGTTCCCGGGCTGCAGGAGTTGCCCGCGGGGACACAGAGGGTTTTGGGAGGGACCCGGCGGCCCATCAGTCACTGATAAGAAAGGATGAAAAATTAATTTGCTGGTAGTTTCGTTTTAAAGACTCAGATACTGGCCTGTCAGTCTGTGAGATTTCATTTAAGTGACAAACAGGCGTGCAGGGATTCAGACGAGAGGAGGAGAAAACAGGAGGAGGAGGTGGGCATGGACCGATGGAAAGTTTGTGGACAAGTGAGGCTTTATCCACAATAACTCTCTTGTATTGAAGACATAATGCTAAAATCATCA
Organism: Ctenopoma multispine; assembly: GCA_034779795.1. Taxonomy (NCBI): domain Eukaryota; kingdom Metazoa; phylum Chordata; class Actinopteri; order Anabantiformes; family Anabantidae; genus Ctenopoma; species Ctenopoma multispine. The sequence continues at coordinate 10,974,504 of JAUYWH010000006.1, read as the reverse complement.
AATCAAATCATAAATATTGTTATGGAGAGTGCATTTACATACATAGCATCCCAGTTAAAATCATCATTGCAGAATCCTGAATATTGTGTCTGCAGCTTCGATCATTTAGCCTTGATCAATATAAATGTCATAAATGCCACAAAGTCCAGTTAGCAAGAAGTCTAACTGGATTCATCCTCCACCACTGACATAACTCAGGAAGTAAAGAAATGATGGACAAGGCTGCACTAATCCAAATGAGCAGAAACCTCTGTAAAGGACAGATCATGTATACAGTATTTCTTTATTGGGTGCAGTCTTTTATTACGGAAACCAGGATCTGACTCAATAGTTTAATAAAACCAGAGCATTTTCACACCAGGGTTTACTGTGTCCCTCATCTGAATGCTTAACAAGTAGAGGAAGTAAGCATCAGTGGAGGTGCGTAGAGGATTGATGGGTGGATGATGGCCTCCTTAAACTCTGTCCAGAAGGACGATTTGACATCATCACTGTTTCACTTTGATCACTTCAAAGAAAGTCTTAAAGTTGACGCTGGAGAATCACACAACAAGCACAAGCACTATTGCATTAAGAGAGACGCTATCACACATCTTCAAATACCATCGTCTGTCACTCAAGTCCAAACAAACTACCAGAGCTTGTGGCCCTGCATGAAAACAGCAAGACTGGAGAGTTAACTGGTAAATTTAAAAGAACTTCAAAGCTTTTGAGTTTGGCTGATAATGAATATTTGTTGTAACATACACAGATACCCAATGACCCTGTAATACCCCTATTTTGGATGGACATCTGCCTGCTTACACAGCGGTCTTGTGCAGGTATACCCTCTCCTCTCATCCTACCTCTTCTCCAGTCATTTCTCCTGTTGCTGTGGTGACCGCCTCAGGGCGACAGACACTTCCATGTCATGTCGAGCGGCTATGATGCTGATCGGTCCTGATGGGAGAGCTTTGTCCCTGTTTGTTCACCAAAAACACCGGCTTGTCACCTGCGAAGGGAACTGTCTCCCACATAGACACACACACTGACATACTCACTCTCAATACTTTGGCAGTGTGTATCATCCTTCGAGGTCTCAGCATTTCTTACTAACTGTGCAGCCATTACTGGCTAATTTGCATTTCTTGGAAAATATTTCTGAATTTGAGTAATCCCATATCTACCTGATTATTGTTTTCAGTGCTGTATTGTACGATTTTGTTAAATATCAGAATCTGATTAAAGCCGATAGTAATCTTAGTGAACTAATATGTAATGCTAAAATATGGTCAATTAATTAAAATTTTGAATGTTAGGGTTAATTAAGTTATAAAAATTGGAATAGATAAAATAAATATATTACTATTATGTTAGCATTAGAAACATTCAGGTGTTTGTAGAGAATTTGTCAAATATCAAAAATGTTTACCTGGTTAAAACAACCGTCAACACTTTACTATTAACCGAAATAAATGCTTGTATGACTAGAGCATGCCAAGGGCTGACATATCTGTAGTTGTTTAATTTTAATAAAATATTCAAATTTATATTTCCAATATATAGATATCAGAAATGAAAATTATGAACAGAAAGACTATTTTGTGGTTGGAAGAAAATACATTCAGAAACAGAAGCTAATACAGAAGCTAATCTGCAACCAAACCAACCAAAGATGGAAACATGTCATTAATAATTTTGAATTTATATTCATCTTGTGTTTGCATGATTCAGATGAGGGAATTCCCCATAAATGCTCTGAAAACACACTTGTGCCTTTGCATGCTGCTGCTAGAAAAAGCTAGCTAGCACACTGTCTCTTCTTCTATATAATAATAGTGGAGTCCTAATGGAGGATGGTGGACTTTGCCAGGAATATCATCATTCAGGCCAGGCCTGCAGGGTGAGTCGTGATTAGCTGGCAATTTATTCTGGCGGGCGCAATTGAGAGGAAAGGGGCCCTGAAATGGTAATGTGTTTAAATGTCAGAGGAAAGGTACGGTTCTCATCAACCTTTGGTCACCCGTCCGCTTTGAATATTCTTATTGCCGTCATGTATTAGTAATGAGAGTTGAAAAGTAAGTAAAATTTAACCTTCACTGTACCTGAGGAAACTATGAATATTAATGAGGCCTATTATGTGTACCTGATCTGAAAGAATTTTAACCCTATGCTTGGTTGGTTCGTTTGCTCTTTCTCTTTCTCCCCATTTTTTCCATATCCTTTTCTCTCTTTATCCCTCTCTTTTCTTCATTTTGCACTCATTTATATAACCTTCACTCTGTTGTTCTGCTCCCAGTTATTTTCTGACTGTGTCCAAAATGTTTCTCCATCAATTCCTCAGTCACATATATTCTTATATGCAGTACATATGCAGGGATAGAAAACATTAAGTGAACGACTCACTTGCAAATGACTTTTGTGAGTTTGATTTAGGTTTTAGAAAGATCATGGTTTTGGTTAATTATAAATAAAGTCACTGTTAATTTTTATATGAAACCAGACTACAGTCTCTCCCCATGTCCGGGGAGCACCTAAACATAACTATAAAAAGTTTAATAATGCGTTCAACATTTTTTTAAAACTTGTTTTATATCAAGAAAAAAATATATTGTCATTATATTAATAGACAACATCTCTGGTCACAGTTATGTTTCCCTTTGAATGTATTTGGTATTGCAAATTAGTTTTAAATGAAGATAATTTCCAGGAGATGGAATACATTACACAATACAGTGCATGGTGGATCACTGCCATGGCTTCCTAAAACTAATGGGCTTTAACATTTTTTTAAATCTGTCTAAAGCCAGGATTTAGACCAGATGAGCCGTTTTATTTATAGATTTAAGCAGGATCTGGTTAATATGACCATTTTCCTCTTACTGTGCTACATTCACTTGTTTGGTCTATTCCATATTCCTCTCTCTTTCTGTGTCTGTCACCCCTCACTTCCCTCTCATTTCTCTGTCATGAGTGGGGAGGAGGCTGTTTACCATGCAGAGATGGTGTTTGCATAGATCAGGCCAAAGTGGGACGTGTGTGTGTGTGTGTGTGTTGGTGTGGAGGGGGTGTTACTCCCTGGATTAACGCTTGATCAAGGCACCATCAACGCACACCCTCACCCCCATGAGAGCCTGGGGTTTTTGGGTGGATTGACACATCTATCAGTAATGGACAACAAAGACATACAGTACTGTAGATGTTTGCTGAAAAAGTCTCTCTTCCTCTCCCCTGTTACTGTCACTTATACATGTTGTCAGACTTTGAGATGAGTGTGTATCTCGCTGCAGAGATGCTGAGATGTCACATTGTTTGTGTTGGTATGCCCAACTGTCAGTGGGCATCTGGATATTTTCAGTTTAGGCCTGCATCAAATACAGTATATTTCTTCATGTATGAGGAAAAAATGTAGTTCATCACAACAAACTACATATAGTCTAAACTGTATAAATTGTGTATTTTAATGTGTATATTACTATTTTTTTTATGTATGGTATACCATAAAAGCACAGCTTCTCAGCCCGTAACATTGGCACACTCCTCAAAGGGATTCCTTTCTTTCTTTATTTCATATAGTGTCCACAAGTCTGGGCCAGTTGACCTAAAAGCACACCCTCACTCTGCCTACTGTGATCTGTTGGTAAGCCGGTAACAGGCCAGCTCTTATTAGCTTTCTTTATTGATTTGGAGAAGGGATTCAGCGCTGAGCCGCTCTCATTAGCACTGGATAAAGTCGTAATCCACCAACCTACAGGGTAACACTGCTCTTCTGCCTCAGCTTTCGACTGTCTTCTCAGTCTCTCTGCCTCAATTTCAGATGTCATGAGTTGATTCCAAGATGCTGCACTTGTAATCATTAATTATAGAGATTTTTTTTTTGTAAAAAAACAAAACAATCTCTAGGAGTTAATCTTTGAGATGTGTGCCAACAGATAATACTCTTTTTCATCTTCTTTTTTTATTATTTGTAGTGAATGATTTATGATGGCAGAAATAATATGCAAAACAGAAATCATATATTGCTTTTGAATCATGCTTTTTGTGTTCTTTTGTGAAATAAATACTTAAAGTAAAGTCTGTGAAGATTCTCAGTCATCCAGGTAAAGTAGTCTGAGGATTGAGTCATGGCAACTGGACTTCTTTCTTC
>JAUYWH010000006.1:10949185-10960818 GCA_034779795.1 Ctenopoma multispine | reverse complement strand
ATTGGCGTGATGCGTTTAAGGTTCACGGGCGCAAGGTGGCAGGCACCTTCAAAGTTTCCCCAGGAACTTTCTAGTTGAGTAATATTATTTTGAAGTAACGCTGCTCTTACTTGAGTACAATTTCTGGCTATTCCACCAGACGTGACCAGGTAAGTGGGTGTAAACATGAGAAACAGGAGGAAACACAGAGAGAAATAGAAACAACGAAGCAGGTGATGAAAATAGACAACTCAAAAACCCTCCAGACAGAGGTAATATAACAAGGCACAACTACAACAGAACACAGCTTCAGAGAAAAAAGAACAACTAAATCATAATCAGAAATAACCACAAGAACTAAAAACAAAACAAGGCATAAATCTAGACAATCATTGAGAAAAACATAATATGACCCCTTCAGAGTACTTTTTTATGCCTTTAGAAGAATAAAAAATACATCCTGACTCACGTTATTTACGCATTTATCCTTAAATTAGCATCTTTATGAGTATGCCAACTATTCCATGCAAGTGTTTGTTCAATTCCTACACAAGCAAACCTCATTCTCCTTTATAAGGTACTGATTAGGTGGTCACCTTAATCAAATCTTATTTAATGAGGTAAAGAGTGGTGGAGAGCAAATGAAAGCCGTGATTTTAAAACGGGGTTATTCCACCAAATGCTGATTTCTTAAAGTTTTTTGTTCAAAACATTATTATCATTTTGTTTAAAAGTGCAAAGGGGACTGAAGCCTTGGTGGGTCTGTTCTCATACGATGGATGGTTTGGGGGAGAACATCCAGTTTATTCTCCTGACTTCTATATCTCTGGTGTACGTCTTCAGGTGGGTAGTCAATGCTGAGTCTTTGCTTTGCAGTTTCTAAGGCCTCAGGCAAATATGTTTTGTCTTACTTCTCAGGTAACACTTTCTTCATCATGCCTTTATGTTGTTTTTAAAACTGGCTAACTTCCCTACGTACTGCCTTGATTTTGGCCTCTCACTTTCTTTTCCATGGTGAGACTGCTCCTTGTGGCTGGTGTTCATCTTATACCCAAACATCAACATGTGTATATAAATATATATACACTTATATATATATACATATATATATATATATGTGTGTGTGTGTGTGTGTGTGTTGTACATACAATATGTAATATCCCAGCAGCAGCTTATACACATACATATTGTATGTACAGTACTGTGTAAAAGTCTTAGGCCACTATTGGATTAGATTTTCAGCAATGCTACAAATAAATAAATAAACATTTATTTCTCAGTTTTTACATTAGAACAACTAGAAACACAAAAACTGGTTTCTTGGCTACTCTCCTTTCACAAAGACCATTCCAAGGATCAGCTTGGCATACAGATGAAGCTGCCAAATACGGAGTCAGATCCTTGCTGGACTCCTTCCGGTGTCTCAAAGAAGAAACGCTGAAAAACTTCCGTTTTTGTCCTCAACTTCTCCAGATCTTCTCTCTGATTATGATTTAGTTGTATATATACGAGTACACATATATATATATATATATATATATATATATATATATATACAGTATATATATACAGGCCCGCGACAGTCCTGCCTGGGCCCAGCACAACACGATCCTTCAGTTATTAATAGGTAATACTGGTAAAGTGTTTACTCCTGCACGTAGGTCTTTCTTAACATTTGCCCAATAGTTTGCCCTAATTGTGAATTGTATACTATACTATAATCCCACAATTTGAGTCATTAGATGGTTTTCTAATTAACAAAATCATCATGAGAATTAACTGCTTCCATGATGCTGGAATGTCGCCTATGTCCCAAAATTTATTGAACAGCTTTAACAAATACCATCCTTCGCAAGTTCTGTGTTCTGTTCTGTGTATTTGCACTTTCTAACTGAAAATTAAAATGTAGATTCATATGATCAGGTGATGTGTTACAGTACTTCTTATAGTTGCCCCTGGATGTGGTGCTTAAGTTTTGTTCCTGCATTATTTTATTGGATTATAATTGACTTCAGAGTTCTACCTTTTAATTTGTGTTTTTAAATTGTGTATTATTTGTGAATATAATTTTGTTAGTTGTTGTCATTTTTTTATTTATTAGTGTGTGTTTGTTTGTGTGTGTGTGTGTGTCTGTGTGTCTGTGTGTGTGTGTGTGTGTGTGTGTGTCTGTGAGTGGGTAAATGAGAAGCAGTGTAAAAGAGCTTTGAGTACCAATAAAGTAGAAAAGTATTACTATAAGAGCAGATCATTTGTCATCAGTAACTTTATAGCTCTAATTGTGCAGCATTGAAAATTGAACTATAAATCCCTCATAGCACTATCTGTCCACTTTCACATATTACCCATAGCTCACAAACTAAGACCACAAGAGGGAGATACGCCTCCACAAAAACATGAGACTTCTCTTCTCTCAGCCTCAGTAGCTGAGGAGTAGTATTTTCCAGTAAGTACATGCTGATACTGTGTAAATTGCCGGTATTAGATTTTTATTTAACCCAAAGATGGTAAAATAAAACATTATTTCCCCTGCCACTGGTTAAAATCACATTTATCCACTCAGACTGAAGATATTGCCCATAAAACAAAAATACTGAGCTGAAACACACTAAAATGCTCGATAGAGCCTATCACCCATGTCACATTGAGGTAGCCATTGCTCATGATCACAGCAGCTTTAAACAGCTGTCAGTCAGTGGGATACTGTGTGTTAGCATGGTCTTCTACAGATCTAATAGGCACACACACACGATTTTATGTCAGTGCCATTATCTAACTTGATGAACCAACTGATCTTACAAACATTTACAAGTCCTTAAAATCTCAGGTATTTTTAGACAAGTATGTGTGTTGTACCAGAGGCATATTTGTGTGTATTTGCACTGTGACCTCTCCTTCCTGTGAAGGCAGAGGGCAGTCCATTACCCAGTGTCCTTAACCAGCGTCAGGGCCTCTGTCCAATGTTTTCCAGCTCAGACTGTGGGAAAGTGGGAACCCCAGTCTGTCCCACAAGGCTCACTAATATCTAACAACCGCCTCTCTTTTTCATCCTATTTCCTGGATCAAACGGCTAAATATAATACACCCAGGGTTGTGGATTTCCTGCCTTGTCCCAAAATACAGCATTGACATCAAACATGTTCTTTCAGAAATTTTACTTCCATGTTTGTCACTCTGATGGTTATAGGCATAGTGGAAAAAAGCTTGGGTTTTTGCAGGAGTTGACTGTAGGCCTCTCAAAAACACATATATGCTACATTTTACTTAAGTTATAAAAGCATAACACTATTACTGTGCATTATCAATAACTGGGTGCTGTGAGTCACCTGGTTGTCATCACTGGATGAATGAGCCAGTCACAAAGAAGAATGACCAAAGTAACTGATGCCAGTTGGCTTATGACTGCCTCAGCAGACACTGTGATCCATGATGATTTAACATATTTTAGAATTTCAGCAAAAACCTAGAATTTGTCAAAAGTTCTAATATAATGTATACTTTTACATTTAAGTGAAAAGCACTAGTTTTATTTCCCTACATTAGTAAGGAAATATGGATGCAACCCAAACGGACAGATAAATGACTGACTATTTTGTTGCATGGCTGGCTGACTACAGCACTTAACCCCATTGCTGAATACCACACCACCATCAGCAGCAGCCCATTACTGTTCAGGAAATATGCTGAATTATTCAATCACTTCCTCTCTGCATTTTCTACAGGATGCACAGGGTCTGGTGAAAATCACAGAAAGGCTGTATGTCTTCATATTGATGGTGCGGGCACATGAAGGATCTGTGTTTATGGGTGCGTGTATTGTATAGTTCTGGTCATGACCTACATTAGGTTGTCTGCTTGCACCAGATTTAAAGATGGTTACTGGAAAATACAAATAATATAACATCTCGTCTGTGTCAACTTTAAACAATTATTTAACTTGTGTCTTATAACATGGGTATTGACAATTTCTAGTTGCAAAGCAGGTTTTATTATTATTCAAGAAATACTACAAATGTATATGTATGTATATAATTATGCAATATAATAACTATTGTGTGCTGTAATGTCTTGAGAATGGTCAAAATACAAACATGAGATTAAGATGCTGCAGGTTTTTTGAGTATAACAGTAGCTGGTTGCAGGTGCAACAAAGTTACGACCACCAGTGATACTGGGTGTGGTCAGAAGTGAAGATGCCTTGGAACGCGTAGTGTATACTCATTTTTTAGCTATTACACATGTACTGATGTTTTAGAAAGCATGACATATTCTCAAAAATGCATTAAACATAACTAATAGTCAGTAATCATATTTGTGAGGATGTGGAAAACATCATAGTGTGATCAAACCAACAGTTTCACTGACTTTGGGGGAAAAAGACACTGACTGACAAGCAGCAGATGTATTAGGCACTAGAGGAGTTGAAACACAGCAAGTAAGTGTAATTCGTCTGTTACTATGCTAGGTTTGCCCCCAGTTTGCATTCCAGGCTTAAAAATGAGTCTCAAATTAACATTTATAAAGAGGGGGGAACATTTCTTTAACCAAATGGTTTATCTTAGTTCTTAAACACAGCTGCCTCTCTGATCTGACACCAAATGTTTACTTTGGCCACTGGGTCAGCAACAAACATCCACAAAACCAATGCACAAAAATACAACATTACTTCTCTGGCAGAGAAGTAACCAACCAACTCTGCATTGCACCGAGCTCATATTAAAATTCTGGCACATTCCAGGAAAATGATGAATCAAGATCAATCTGACTAAATCAATTTTCAGAGAATAAAGTTATTCAAAGTGATGTGCACAAACAAAATCTACTCTAAGCCATCTTGAAGTCTTTAATGCAAGGATAACACTTGATTAAGGGCATCTTAACCAAAACTCGTTATTTCCTTTGTGTTTTTCTAACTCTAAGCTTATAATTTACACAAAAATATCTGAATGGTAATGTGCGAACTGCAAGACTGAGAAAAAGCTGAAGACAGGATGAAACAAATGAGAGTGGGAGGGAGGAATCCATGTGAATTCCAAAGAGCAGAAAGAAAAGTTTTGTCATCCCAGCAGCAGAAACAGGAAGTGAGTTAAAACCTCTCTCCTGACCTTTTGATCCCTGCAGATAACATTCCCACCCTCCCCCATCCCTGCAGCTGTGTGAAGCCCTCTCTCACTCCCCGGATCTCCCTGGTCTACATGCTTCCTGTATGCAAGTCCAACTCTATAAATCGCTTTTGTTCTGTTTCATTATTCCTATATATGTTAATTTACATTCAGAGACATCTTTATGCTAACCATATAACCATAAAGAAATCCTCTCAAATCTTGTATTTGATGTATCTTGAGTCCAGACTGGCATTAGAGCACCACCATCATCTCTGTAAACAGACAAGAATAATATGTGGAGTGATTGACAGCTGCATGGGTGTTTGACGGACAGATGGTTTTGTTCCTGAGGGGCTGTGAGGCTGACTCCCATGGTGCACCGGAGCAGTGCTTGTATAGAAACAAGGTCCACAGTGAAGCTGTATATGTTGGCAAGGACAGAGAGTTGGGAAGGATGGGTCAGCTCCTCACCTCTTGACTTTAAAAGAGGTCATCAACAGCCTGTCTCATCACTGGAGGTTAGGGGAAGAGGGCTTCTTTTGTAAATGAAAGTAAACTTGTTTCTGTCCCCAAGATGTTTTTCTAAAAGGTTCAGAAACTTGATAATTACTCTGGCATAAGGAAAATATTCTGGTTTAGGAAGATGGCTGTTTTCAACCATGTTAGTTTGCACTATTACTTACACTTCAAAACAGAGGCTTGGAACTGAATCAGTCACCCTCAGTGCTTAGGCCAAAATTCACATGCACGCACATGTATACATCACATGCATACATGTTGCACATGTATACGTGTATAGTCATTTGCTCCTATAACTCTTTGGGAACAATGAACCACCTGAAAGTTGCACTCTGTTCTGTAACGACCCATCCTCTGTAACAAAGATGTTAGAACTTGAGGCAACACACATAAAAATCTACATTGGGAGACAAAAGCAGCAACAGCTACAATAGACTGGATTGACTCAGATATAAGGAAACAGAGAGGCAAGACGTTTTGGCTTGGATGTTGTGTGACTGTTTCTTGTGTCGTAGCTCAACCAGCAGCTACAATTTGGATTTTGCTGGACAGATTTGTATTGGTTTGTATTATTTTTTTTTCATTTCACATAAAATGACACGAGTGGTAAACACGAATTCTAAACACATTCTTTTATTTATTCTGCCTCCTCCTCATTCCAAATAATAGTAGCCATCTGTGCCCAAGCAGAACGCACCTGCTTTTAAATACACCTGCTTTTAAATACACATTCACAGCCACTAGAAAAATATTGTAGAATATTTTACTTTAGGCGGGCGGCACGGTGGTGTGGTGGTTAGCACAGTGGCCTCACAGCTAGAAGGACCCGGGGTCGCCCGGGTGCCTTTCTGTGTGGAGTCTGCGTGGGTTTCCTGCGGGTACTCTGCATGTCAGGTTAATTGAGCAATCCGAAATTGTGTGTGAGAGTGTGCATGGTTGTTTGTCTGTTTGTCTGTATGTCGTCCTGGCTGTACCTCGCCTCTCGCCCGAAGACAGCTGGGATAGGCTCCAGCACCCCCCGCGACCCGAACTCGGATAAAGGTAGTTGATGGATGGATGGATGGATGGATTTTCACTTCTGGGAACCTTCCCAGAAGTGGCCAACCTTACAAATTTATCAAAAGAGCATCCAGGAAATCACAAAAGCTCCAAGGAATACTTCCAAGGAACATCAGGCCTTTTTCACTTCAGTAAAGGTAATTACTGTATTTTGAATCCACTGTCCCTCGGACACTGGGTGTCAGTGGCAGCATGAAGATCACTGCTAACCTAGAAGAAAAATTAGGTTTCAAAAGAAATAAAATTAAAATTTTATAGTCATAGTCCAGAACTGACCTTTAACTAGCTATTAAGATCAGGGTTTTCACATTGCTAATTTAGATATTGAATAATATTTTGTACTTCAAATTAGAACAGATATCTACAAACCTCAGGACTGGTGGTTCAACTCTTTGTTCCCCTGATTCCTTTGCTCATGTCATAGTGTCCCTCGACAAGACACTGGACCCTGAGCCCTTGGTGCCTAAAATCCAGCTGCCTGTCCACAAGAATTTCCCCAAGGAAATTAATAAAAGTATGAATTATTCTCTATTACTCTCTTACAAACATAGACCAGCTTATTAACAGCAATCATGTTTTATTAAACAGCTTGTAAAAATATAGTCTGTGCTGTATATTTTCTGTCCATGTCAAAGGGTAGTACGTCAAGAGCATGAATTAAGTACTGCATGCCCACAGATTAATTCATTTGTACTCTCGATTTAGTAATTTCTGCTCACAATTTAGTTTTTTCCCCCCATGGTACCTCCCGGTCTCCATTAACCATAAAAGTAGCAGATTTTATTACTACTTGTATATTACATTAGACCACAGTTTTCATACTGTGATATGCTATAATTTACTATATCTGCAGTACATGCATTGTGAGGTAACAGTATCCCTGGCATCCCTGCTGCCAGTTTTTATGGTGAAATTCTTGACAGTGTAGCATTGCTCTAATGGGTTTATTGATAAAAGTTTGTGAAAAAAAAAAATCGTGCATTATGCATTTTCTCTATCACAGTTTTTACACCAGCACCTGCTAGACTTCACCACACAGATCTCACCCAGATGTCAGAAAAAATAACAATGGAGTCATATCTATAACATCTAAAGCTGTTATAAGATAAGGTGGCAGAGGTTATCAAATCAAATGAGGTGTTCAAGTCCAAGGTCAGTTTTTTCATCCAGGAGATCCTTATTTATTTATTTATTTTAGATTTTGGGTGCATATTTCACTGCTGAAACAACATGAACATCAACCATCTTTGTTTGTTTTCCAGACTTTGTAAGTTTCAGATGTTCCAAGAATTATGTGCATGTTGTGTTGTCTTAGTTTTCTAATGTTATCCGCTTGTAAGCCAAGAGGGTAAGAGGATGAGAACCCTTCTAACTTCACTGTGAGTCACCTTGATTAAACTTGCTGTTTAACACAAAGTTCTCATTTATACCAAGTTTGGAAACATCTTTATTGGTTCATCTTTAGCCAGGAGGGTAGCAGCAGCCACACCACACAGAGAGGAAAAAAAATTAAACAAACCAAAAGACAAACAACAACAGCATTGGTGCTTTTCATCTCATCTGTAAAATAAGTACTTCGCTCATCAACATCATTGTCATGATCATTGTTTTTGCTATTGTTGCAACCATTTAAATAAATATCCATGAAGCAATACCAACAATGAAACAGAAAGTGTGAAGTACATATTGTTTCATATATAATATATTCATTTTAGATAGATTTCTATATATATTTGTTCTGTATACTCTCCTTAAATTCTTTTACAACATACAAGATGCCAATTTGTACCAAAAGCAATGCTTGCTAAGACACAAGAGGAGAAGTGTAGTGGTTATAGTGGCAGCCTGCGTACATATAGCATCAGACAGGTTCCTGACATGAGCTCTTGTCTTGAGGGAGGAATGTTGGAAACATTTGGAAAAGTTTGGAAATTCCTGGGATTGAAAGATTTGTACAGTGTATTGTAGCTGTATTTGTACATACAGATACACACAGTGTAGTCAGCAACATGGAGATGGACTAAGATTAAACTTAACAGTGACAACATAATTTCCTATATAAAAATCCTAGAAGTTGATTGTATGTGGGCCCCACACTACACTGCTTGAGTCATTTTGTGTGTAGGACTTAAAAAAACATTGCATACCAAAGAAGTTTGTTTTGTTTTTTTTTTACTCTGAGCATGGATGAAATATAACCAGTTTAACCATCATTCAGCTGAGATAGAAAAACAATTCAGGTAAATAAAAGCTCCTCAAGTCATCTCCACAAGCACCAAGATCTGACTGAAGTCTTCCAGCCAGTGTAAAGGAGACAGTGTGTGCGTCTATGTAGAACCCGTCTGAGGCTATGCCCATTAATAAGTGGTTAGATTTGAGAACATTTTAAAAGTTTTCTTTCCACACTACTGTTTATTATGAAAAATTACATAAACGTATTTAATTGAAGGCATGTGCAGATGATGTTTAGCTGCTCTGCGTATGGTGGTTGGTTTTCTGTTGCTTTTGAAGCACTGTCATTCACAAGAGCATGCATGCAGGATAGGATGTGGCAGCGAATTATATTAAATAGCTCCCATAACAAGCATACAGCAATGCTTTTGACAAGCTCAGTTTGTCTCGCTTGGCTTTTTTTTTTTAAATGGTTGGAAACACTTGCTAAGTGTGGATGAAATGCCAAAAATGTTTTCAAATTCATCAGCATTAATTTGGACATGATGGCAGCCTCAGTGATTTGCATTAATGAGTGTAAATTACATACATACACTATGATTTTTGGTTGCCAGTACTTCTAATAATAATAATTATCATTATTATTATGTGTAATACATAACACTAAAGGTGGTAAAAAAGTTGCAACATTAAAAGGAAAAAAAAGGTTTAAGTTGAGTGTGTCCTCCACAGTCGCCAACCTATCTCACAGTGAAACCAGTGATGAGGACAGAAACATTTGGGACAACATTCATTCATTGTATAAAAATTACTTTCTTTACCTCTTGTCGAATTAAACAATTAAAATACATAAAAGTAAGTTAGTTGTTCAAGGAGTCTACACTGAAATGAAGATCAACTTTGGTTGGTGAATTTCCTTTGCCAACGTATGCTTCAGTGTACTGCTTTCTACAACATCATTCAACCACTTCTGAGTGCAAACATGTTTATACCTATTGTAAAAAATCTGAATGCATCCTATTAATTTTCTGTCATACAACATATCAATGGAAATCAAGCATCCCCAAATTTGCATGAATGAAGAAATGAAAAATTGATTGTCTGAGAAAATTCTAAAAATTGTAAGACACATCTTGGAAAGAGGATTTCACATGCTATTAGATAACCTGACAAACACTGTGTTTGAAGTCTGCTTGCTCCTTTATTATAAAGTGCAGCAAGTTGTTCAGTGCAGCAAAAAGCTGTGCCAACGTTCCGTGATGTAATAGTGAGAATAAATGCACTAATGTTGCACAGATGTGTTGCTTTTGTTCTTTTTCAAGATGGAAGGAACTTTTGATGCTTGATAGTGATTTTGATAAGACATATTCAGTCTCAAAAGATTCGAAACCAAGCCATATACTAAATAATTAAGGATGTTATAATTTAAAGAAAGACAAGTTTCCTGTCAGTTGCCCCAAAAGTTTCTGAAGTGATCACAAGTGGAATAAATTAAATGTTCACTATAATGGAAAACTGGTGTAATAATATCAATCTCATAGAAACAAATTAAAGCAGAATAAAAATAGTTACACAGTTAGTAGCCCATATTTACATATAAAAATATAGCAAAGTAACATTTCAACAAATCAGTTCGATGCGTGTGTCTGTGCTTATGGTAGGTGACACATCCTGACACACACGCAGAAAAGCCCATATGCATCCAAACGTTAACTTTCACACACACACACACACTTAAAACATGAACAAGCGTACACACACCCATGCACATGCCTCACACTGTGTATGTTTGTGTGTTGTTTTTTTGTCAGCTGTGGATTCCTCCTTTCTGGAAGCCCCATGTTTTACATTTAAACTGTGTTCAGACACAAAGTGTCAAAGAAATTCACTAGAGACAATGTAAGTCCTTTTGTGAGTATTTTTACCTCATTAGATCACACTTGTTCTCCATCTGACTTAAGTGCAACATCAACATCCTCGCTTTTGTCTTTTCTTCCCTCCACCCAACTTGTCTTTTCTTTTTCCTCAGAGCACCCCTCTCTCCCCATCAATTGTCCATCTGCCAAACACCACAACTCTACTCATCCTGCTCCCTTTTTTCCCCCACGCCCCATGATTCATTCTTCTCTAGCCCATTAAGGGCTATCATCAAGCTAATTGCCTATTTGATCAACTCTCCATGGGCCGGGAACTGGAGGCTTTTAGCCCTCTGAGCGTAAGAAGAGAGACGGCTGAGGATATATGGGTGTGTAGTAATAACACGCCTCATGTCAGCAGGCCTTTGGTGGGTTGGTTGGGTTGTTTTATTTTATTATAATACTTTATTTTTTGATGCAAAATAATCTGACAATACTGAATCAGAAGGGAAGAACACATTCTCAACTAAACTCCATATTCTTTCCCTTCGTGGTAGGATTTTAACAATAAGCTAGTAAACAGTGTGAGTGCTGTAGAAATCACAGAAAAGAACACCTGATTTGAAGGTGCGATGAGAATGGAGGCGTGTATTAAATGAGGTGGAGGAGGAGGGAGGGGTTGACGTGGGGGCAGAAAAGGATGTCAGTAGGAGGAGGGAGATTGGCGACAGACTGACTTCAGGAGGAAACCCGACCAGAGCCCCAGAGCTCCACTGAAGTAGCACTGCTAAAAATAAGACGAGGGAGGCTTCTGCTGACAAAACAGCATACACACAGTCTCTATACACAGGTTGTTGTACAGTAGGAGGACACACACACACACACACACACACACACACACACACACACACACACACACACACACATACACACACACACACACACA
>JAUYWH010000006.1:10890447-10949085 GCA_034779795.1 Ctenopoma multispine | reverse complement strand
CACACACACACACACACACACACACACACACACACACACACACACACACACACACACATACACACACACACACACACTACCTAGTCACAATGGATGCACCATCCCTCTGGTTAAATAATCCCACAATCAACTCTTGGCTGCTGAGGGAAAATTGTTCATCTACCTCACAGTGCTTTCCTTGACTAATGAGCTCAGTTCACTCAGTTTGTACAGTTCATGATCCCTTCTTTGGTGTGAAACTGTTTTAGTTGTAGTTTTCTTCTCGCTTTATGCCCTCTTCATTCGTGTTTTGTTCAGTTATTTTGCAGCATTATTTATCTTCAGCCTTTTGTTGGAAAGTTCTGAATGTCATTTCGGTGCATTCTCGATTTCTCACACTTCTGTCTTTGTACAGGACATAGACCTTACACTACGCCATGGGTGACTTTCCTTCCTTTTTTTGGTCTATTACCATGTCTGTGCTCTGTGCATTCTCGTTGCGTAGTGTGATGGGGAAGAGGGTTCAAAAATAAATAAAGACAATTTAAGACGTCCAGATTACTGCACAGAAACCAGAGAGAGTTAAGGACAACCTAACAAAGGACAACAGCTTCTTCGTCTTCGGCATAAGTTTTAGTTTTTATGCATGAAGTCTCCAACATGAACAGGCACAGTAAAACTTTGGTCCCTCCTGAACTCGAGAAGAAGGAATTTCAAGGTACATAAGGTGAACAACACTTTTTTTGTTGGCTTGTCATATTAAAGTAGGTCACAATGGCGTTGTCGTCATAATGTTAGCTGTGGCACTGTTGAGTGGTGACAGCATTGCTTTGGCGACATCTGAGGGGAAACTGAATTTCCTGGCCCCCATTCAAGCTTGTCATAACGGTTTCTCCAGAGCTTTGCTGCGGAGTGAGGAATGACCAGGGTTTGGGTTGGAAGCAGAAATCTTGCGGCACACAGTGTTGGTGTTGCTGCACCTACAGCCAGGGCGCGTGGCCCTGTCATGGGCACACTGGCACAGGGCAAGGCACAGCCTGGCAGGGGGATAGCAGCAAAGGCAGGGCAGGCAGACTGCCAGCAGCCCCATTGTGCCCCAGCGGGCACAGGCATGGGCTGAAGCACAGGAGCATGGCTGGTCAGCACAGTTATCCTCATCATCCTGGGCGGAGCAGTGATAGAATAACCCTTTAATGCAGCATAAGCAGGTGCCATACTCCACAGCACTCTCAGCAGAGCACAGACAGCGCTGTCCACAGGCCCAGCAGGAAGGCAGGCGGCGGGGGGCACAGCACTCTTGACACTTACAGCGACCACACCGCTCACAAATGAACAAATGAAGGCCCAACTCAGCCTCGTCCTCTGTCAGAACTTTACCCAAGGAAGCATCCGACTTGAATTCACCTTTAGGCTGAGAACGAACCACTGAACCTAAGCCAGAGTGAGATGGTGTCAAACCTGCCAGTAACCGCTGGTCTGAGGTCGCACTGGTCCGCGACATGGAGGAGCTTATGGTGCTGGAACGGCTCAGGTGGGACAGGTGAGCTTGCTGCTGTAGACTTTGGCTGTGGGGCAAGGCAGAGTAGAAGGATGACTGGGGATGATGGATGTGTGACCCATGAGGGTAACTGTCATTATGAGCAAAAAAGAATCCAGACTGAGATGCCGGTTCCAGCGTTACAGGCCTTTCCACATAGTCATTGTTGGCCCGGATGGCACGTATTTGTTCAAGTGACAGCACTGGGACCTGCTGAAGGTCCATCCCGTCCAGCTCCATCCTGAAGGAATGAGCAGGGTCCATCCTGGTGAGCCAGACCAGGTGGTACTGGGAATGCAGGCCGGGGCTGGGGCAAGGTGCTCCCAACACTCACGGCACATCAGATAAACCTGCAAATGTAGAAGAAAATGACAGTGGTTAGTGATGTTGAATTTCTGTGATTACACTATTCAGTTTCATGTCACAATATACAATGGCTTAGAAACTATTTCACCCCTTAACCTCTTGCAGTTTTTGCATTCAAAATTACATTTTAAATTCAGAAATCGCAAGTGGTCGGTCTGGCATAATGACAAAGAACAATGACCTCTTGAATGACTCATTCAAGAGGTCATAAAAGAACCCAGAACAACATCTGAAGAACAGCAGGCATCACAAGATGTTTGGACAAATATTCTGTAGACTGATGAGACAAAAGTTGACCTTCTTGGAAGGAGTGTGTCCTGTTAACGTCTGGCATAAAACTTAGACAGAATTTCATAAAAAGAACATCATACTAACAGTCAATCATGGTGCAGCAGTGTGGTAGTCTTGGGCTGCTTTAGGAACGTTGAATTCTGCACTCTACCAAAAACTCCTGAAGAAGAATGTCTGCCATTCACTAGATTGCAGTTTTTGCTAAGAAGGGTGGCACAACCATTTATTAGGTTTCAAGGGCAATTACTTTTTCAAACAGGGCCAGGCGGGAATCATTTAAAAACTTTATTTTGTGTATGATTACCTGGATGACTGAGAATCTTCACAGATTTATTTTGTGTAATGTTAAAATTAGTTTGATGATCTCAATCATTCAAGAGTGGCAAATATGAAAAAAATCAGGAAGAGGGTAAATAATCTTTCATAAAACTGTAAATGACCATGCACAATCAGCCTTAGCCTCAGATAACCAATGGGGAGAGCTGTCTAACACTCTACTTCTATACACTATACTGCCAGAACAAGAAAACGAAAAAATTTTCTTCATTACTGCAGCCCTAAAAATTTATGATTTAATGAATAGATCACAATGATCATTAAGGTGATCATTGTGATCATTGTGTCATCGTGTCTAAACGTTTACGTGACTTTTCAGAACCATCAATCCCACATTCAAACCCATGCAGCGATCTGCCAGGTGTTCAGGATGTTCACATTTTTCTCAAGCTCCATTTTTTCATTCATTACACATCTACTTCACAAATTTCAACAAAGTGCATGCAGCCATATGCAAAAAGGTCTAATCAGTTGAACCAATAGAAGAGAACAAGCTCATAATATGCCCAAATTCATGAATGCATGTTCTTTTGGAGAAGATGAAACCCAAGAATGACATAGGAGGAACAGAAACAGAAGTGATTAGCAAACTGACCATAACAAAAAATGTTTTCTAAAAACTATTGTCCTCCAGACTTTTCAAGGAGAGATTTCAACAAACCGTGGCAGCCTGAGCATTAAAGGTGCTCTACCCATCATACTCTTTCTATTTATCTTCTGATCCCTCCCTCCAGAGGTCTAGCCATTAAGTAGCTGATAAGGAGGCTCAGGTTGGTTAGATGAGGATGCATTTTCAAATTAGTCTGAGGAGAGAGGAAAAGTCCTGGTGACTAATCTCATCAGGGAAAGCAGAGGCCAGGGCTCGCTCATACTCTCCCTGCCTATCAGCCCATCGAATTGTTAAAAGAAGGTCTGCCGCCCTTTTCCATGACCTCATTTTTACTTACTGGTTGAGCCAGTAGTACCGTTAGTTTGAGTCCGACAATACCTGTCTCAGTGGTCCTACTATCTGTATCAGCACATGCCTTAAATGTGCAAAAGCTAATTGATTACCCTGAGGGTTGAAGTCATATTTTGGGCATTGATGCTCAGTATGGTTCTGCTGGGGAGTGTCTGTTATCAATCCCCTGGCAACAACACCTGGGATGAGAGTGTGTGTATGTGTGTGTGTGTGTTAGAGGGTGAGGCAGGCCCCATCTCACATTACATGAGGACTGTTTTTAAGGTGGCACGTGTGTGTGTGTGTGTGTGTGTGTGTGTGTGTGTGTGTGTGTGTGTGTGTGTGTGTGTGTGTGTGTGTGTGTGTGCATGAAGGCTCTGGGTAGCTGATTATTTACAGTCATTACTATTCATCTCTATTTTTCTTTGATTAAAATCTTACAAACTGTGCAAACTTTAGAAACTGTGTTTCTTGAAAACTGACACTCCTTATTCTCAGAACACCCTGAGGAAGGAAGGTAATGTTGAAGTTTTATAATGTTGCAATTTTCTTTAATCTCCTTTTTTATTTTACTACTTACTTGTATACATGAAATTGGATTTGATGCCACGCCCTAGTTACAGAAAGCAGTTTTGTTTCATTTTCAATTAATATATTAGCGTTTATATTTACAATAATTGACTTTCACATGTCACTGAACATAACTCCTCCAAAAGAGCCTCAGACCATAACACTACCACCACCATGTTTCATAACTGTTGGTATGACCTTTCTATGAAATGCTGTGTTAGTGTTTTCCCCAGATGTAACAGGACACACACTTTCCAAAAAAAATTTTTCTCATCAGTCGACAGAATATTTGCCCAAACGTCTTCATATGTTCTTCTGCAAATGTGAGATGAGCCTTTGTGTTCTTTATGGTCACTGGCAACTCTCTTCCATGGATGCCATTTTGTCCAGTCTATTTCTTATTGTAGAATCATGAACACTGTCCTTAACTAAGGAAAGGGATGCCTGCTGTTCTTTGGATGTTGTACTGGTTTTTTTATGACCTCCTGGATGAGCTGTCATTGTGGCCTTGGAGTAATTTTGTAAGTAACTAACCACTGTTCCATATTTTTGGATAATGACTCTTACTGTGGTTCACAGGAGTCCCAAAGCCTTAGAAATTGGCTTTCTAAGCTTTGTTTCATTTACTGATATGTGTCAGTTACTCTGTTTTTCTCTTGGATTTCTTCAGACCATGGCATGATGTGTTCATTTTTGAGATGTTTTAGCATCCCTCACTTTGCTTCTATTTCTTGATTCAACAGTTCTGCTAATAACAGAGAAGTGAAATTGAACTCAGCTTTCCAAAAAATGTTAATCACAGTAGATTATTTCTTTCTTTCCCTAAAGAAATAAAATCATTATTAAAAAAACGTGTTATCTTTGTGTTATATTAAAATTAGTTTCATCATCAGAGGGCAAAATACTTTTCACAGCATTGTACATGTAAAAGCAAAACAAACTGAGAGCAAAATAGTCACAGAGATCTGGTGTTTCATGAGGCCGTCAGTGGTAATCTGAGGATGGACCTCTCTGCTGAGGGAGTATCAGTAATGACTGAGCTTCTGCCCTGGGACAGACACACGTACACACCCGCTACAGCACTCTCTTCCATAAAAACACATTGTATACACTCTGTTTCTACTGCCCCGGCTACAGTTGCACTACTGAGTTAAGCTAAGTTTTAATGTCAGCATGCAGCACATGCTGTTAAGAATTACACATTAAAGAATTTGTCTTACTACAGAGGCATAAACAAATCACATGACAGTGTTGTGGGCGAACCAGTTAGCGACTACATGGCCTCATGCGGAGTAAGCTGCAATGCACCTTGCTTTTTGACACCTGTCAACTATAGCCAGCATTAAATATTTTCCTTACTGACCCCGGTCAACCACAAGATTAAATCACCATGTAGTAGTAAAGTGGCTAAGTACTGCACAAATCTTTGTTTTAATCACATTTCTATGTTTGGTTTTTCAGAATCACTACCATTTCTTAAAGGTTGGTGATGTTTTTAGTGCGTAAGTGTTCTGTATTGAACTGTATTAAAAAAATCAAACAATACTTGTGACTACAAGCAAATCAAAAACCTTTAGCATGGACCTATTTTTGCATAATATTATATAATAATGAAATAAATGAATGTCTAGGATTATCTGTTCATTTCAAGAAGGAAAATAAGCTTTTCAGTCAGTGGGATGACATTTGGTATGAGTCTGGGGAGCCATTCTTTATTATCAGAGTCGGATCCTCACAACACAAGTTTGAGGAAGTGTGTCATCACAAAGGTGATTTTCATTTCTGATGCTCAATAACGAGCAGGTTTCTAGAAAATATCCAAACTTAAGTTTAATCAATTTTTTGTAGTCATAATTGATAGGGGTCATTAAAGAAAAGCCAAGCAAATAAGTAAAAAATGTAACATGAACTGATTTGGATTCAAAAGTAGAAAGTCCCCATTAAATTGTGCTGATCCCTTGTCTACCTTGTGATTTCCGCTATAGTCTGGGCGAGAGCATTGCTGCGTCTCTCACAGATGACATCATGGTTTGAGGATATTTTCAAACTGACTGCAGTGACCCATGGATTGAGGAGGGGTTGCCCTCTACTCTCATCTTCTGTTTCCTCTCCTCCCCTCCTCTCATTTCTTGACATCGTCTCACTTCCTGTCCTCCCTTCATATCACCTTCATGCCTTCAGCGCCTCCCTCCACTCTCTCCTTTCATTACTTTTGTGCTGTCATGTCCTTCACTAACCTCACTTTTCATTCTTCTTTCTGCTTGTTGGCCTTTTGTCCTGTCCTGTAGTTTTTGAGTTCCTCTGTCTGTTACCCAAATGTTAGACATATAACTTCATCGGTAGCTACAGGGACTGTGACTGTTGAAGACGACCCTATGTACACACTTCCCAAATTTCAACCTGTGCACCAAACAACTTAATTGGCTTGATTCTTTGCCTGTTGGCAACAGAGATGAAACATACACACAAGTCACAGAATGATGTAAGAGCAGACCATTGCACAGTTGTGCTTAGAGAAGCATAACTGCAGATTGAGATGTAGCTACTCCTAAAAACAGTGTATTTTCTGTAGCAACATCATATTTTCTTACAACATCTAAATGCTTTACTCACATAGACAGTATTTATATTGATTTTCATATTTAAAATAGCTAAATATGTTTTAGAGTTTAAATTCCTACTGTAAATAGAAAACATTACAAGCATGTAGCAACGAGATGTGCAAAACATTAAGGTTTTTTTATAGAGACATCATATTCTACAGTAGGAAAAGAGAAATGACAGGTTTTATGAGGTCAGGTTTCTCTTTACATTGGCAGAAATGTGTAATATGAGTGGGTGTATCATAGAGTGTGTTTAAACCCTTTCGTCTGCAGTGGTTAGATGAACGTAACTGCGTAAATCTGCCCAGTATATCAAGGAATTTTTTTTCTCACAACTGAGATCCAATGCCAATATATACTGCCATTTATGAGAGCATGTATTATTAAGAGTATGTAGTAAAAGACCAGAACTCATGTGGCTGCAATACATAGGTACAAAACATGTACAATTTTAAAATGTTGGGGATCAGAATTCAGCACACAAAATACATATACTGTTTAAATATATGTGTTTAATACTTAAATACTTAAAATAAGCTTCCCAGTAAGAGAACTGTTAGAATTTTTGATGAGAAGTGCAAAATCTACTCAAACCCTATAAATATTACATGAATAATTTTTCCAAATAGCCAATTTGAAGTCAATGGCAAAGGTAAGTAAAGGGAAGTGTAAAGGGAACCCTACCTAACCCAATATTTTTTGTTATAGTTGAAAGTTCTGACTGAGATATTGCTGCTGTGTCTTCACAAAAAGTGTTAAAAGTAATTTAAAATAAAACGAAATTGGAAAAACAACACATAAAATTGACAAATTCAAATTTAGTCAAAGAAAAAAGTAAAAATAATTATGTCAGCAGATATGTGAGGTCAAAACATTTGACTATAGTTCAGCCATCTTTGCTGCTTTCATTATGGTGTGTATTAGGCTCGTCAGGCTCTAAGACCCAGGGGCCTTCCTTCTGATGCCCTCCGGGAGCACAGCAGGATTGAATGACAATAAACTGGATGAGATACCGGATGTGCCGAATCTGACCCCAACGGAAAGACTGAAATAGACACTGCAGACCAGCAAGCCCAGGCACAGGAGGAGAGAGGGAGGAAAAGAGGAAGGTAAGAGGCAGTGAATGAGTGAGCGATGGAGACAATAACAATGTTAAAAATGAAAGTGTTGCAGCCAAATATAAAGAGAGAGTAATAAAGATGGTTGAACAAATTCAAAACAAGCTACAGAGAAGGAAACCATAAGAGTCACAATACATTAGATGCAGCCCAAATTAAAAATATATAAATGCAGATTTGTCATGTTTGCCTAGATTTAATCATCGGTTTAATTTCATTTTTTGTATAGTCACTGGGGAGAATTACTTCAGATCACTGCACTGCAACTCTTCTAAGCTGTTTGGACTATTAGCACAATTTTAGCATCATAGGCTCTGTGCTTACTCCGTACATATGGACATAGTAAGTACAGTGCATTACAGTCAGGAACTGTAAGGTTAGGGACGGTTAGAAAAAACTATACCCATAGTTAAAACTTTTTTATTGCTACTGAAAGTCAACCATTGCCTGAAAAAGTTTGGAAGGAAAACATTACTTCCTGCATAGACACTGAGTACTGGAACTGGAAATAACTTTTGCCAAGCAATCCAATGCAATGAAAAGGCAAAACACTGATCAGAAAATTGTAATTACTATACCTACAGTAAACATGTTATCTTAAAGATTTAATAAACGCATTTTGTTTAAACAGCTGCCAACCCAAGTATCAGAAAAAACTGTTATCCACGAGTTTGATCTCCTGAAATGCAGTTCTTTGGCCAAAGGGTCGAATGTTTGTGATTTTGTGATACAACCTGACTATGCATTAGGCATTAAGGAAATTTGTGGTGTGCGGTTATAATGAAAATTCAGAGGTTAGGATTAACCTTAATGGTTTTACCTTTTTTCCCAACCAGTAGACCAAATCTTTTCACTGCAACTGCAAGAACTGCAACAAATCATCAATTGGTCTGTTAAGCAATTCAACATAAAGGACAAACTTTAATTTATACTCATTTAGAGAGGTCAGGGGGTGCCCAGTCACTTGAATACAGTCTGTTGATTTCTTGTGACTTCATGTGGCCTTTGAAAGAGCTACATCCTAAGACACTTGCACAAACTTGGCCTTGGTGGTTTCCTCCTGTTTCTTAGTGTTAAATATTGGATTTTGATGTTTTCTTTCTGAGACCTTCTGAACTGAAAATCTACAGAAACTCTGAACAGTGTCTGTAGATTTTTCTTATAGTACTTCTGCACACTGGCTGCGCCTACTCATCCTGCAAATGATTCAGACATTATTATTCAAACATTATGAAATGAAATGTCTTCACTCAATACTGACAAAACAAAAAGTTCTCATTTGAGAAATGGCAAGACCTTCATCAACTGTAAATAAACAGAAAAAGACAGTTGTCAAACAGAAGCAAAGAAGCAAAACTAAACTACTGTGGAATACTAGTTTGATTTAAGTGTCCTTTGGGAAGAAATGGAATCCTAAGTTGTTACTCTTTTAAACTAAATTTAGCCAAAACTCAACAATTATCCGACTCTTTTCTGTCTTTCTTCTTCAATTCAATAATTGTTTTTATTGTTAATCTCTTCTCTCACTGTCCTTGAGTTTGTGGTCCTATAGCGCATTAGTCAGTAGCACTTTAGTGCTTCTTATGTGGCAATCAAAAAAACGAATAACCCTCCCATCTTCATTCATCTCCTTCTATCACCATCCATCTAGCCATCCATCCATTTTATGATTTGTTCATCTATCCGCCATATTCCTCCACTCCACACATACCATCCCCTCCCTTCCATCCATGCATCTCTGGTTAGTCCCTCCTCCCTATACTACCACTGCTCGCATCCCATTCACTTTCTTTCTCACTCTCCATCCCTCCCATCAGTCCGTCCCATCATCATTTGCTCACTCACCCGCCCCTCCAGTCCCACCCCAGCGGAGATGGGTATTGACATTCTGTATCCGACCTTGAGGACAATCAATCTGAACCCCACATGTCCCCATCACAGTTATACACATGTATACACATACACACACTCACGCACACACACACACACACTTCTAAAACACACTTTTAACATGCAGCCTAACCATCAATTGATATAACTGCTATGACTCCGATGACTGTTCAGCAATGTGTCTTTGAGTGACTCAAAATAGTTTGCCTGAAATCGCCTAAATTACTCCAGGAGTTGGTAAAAACACAAATTTCAGACTAATGCAGTCATTACATACTAATAATCTACTAAAACAAGCAGTCCACCACAGGCAAAGGAGGTCAGGACTGATGTGTTAGCACACAGACATCTATTACTTCCATAGCCATATCATATCCATCCACAGGCTCGAACATACACAGTATTTAATTATAAAAATAATTAGCAACTTTATGATGTGTATTTACAGATGCATTGGAGGATTTTTTTAAAAGGTCAAAACATGAAATCAAGGTCCATCCTTCCTCAATTTGTTGCAGACCCAAAAGCCAAGACAAGAGATAAAAAAATAGCAAAGGCGGAAAAATATCAGAGTGAGATTTGTATTTGAACACCAGCTACGTAATTTGATTTGATGCCATTCAGAAGATATTTAGAAGGCACTTTCCGGTTGCTTGGATTAGTTTTATCAAGACCTAAATTAATTTGGCCCACCTCTTTATCTCCAACTAGTCCTCATGTTCTTTGCACTTTTCTGGTTTTTATGGCACAACACATTAGTGTGAATGTAAACGCCATTTCAATATGATCTCACAATACATTTTCTGCCAATACATGTATATTCTTGGACTTAACCGGAGTGTTAAAGTATTTAGACTAGAGAAAGCATGCTGAACTTTACCATTACATTATCACCCAAGATGCGAAACTAAAGCTGAAAAAAATGGGCACTTTTTTTTCAATGGAAATACAAATTTGTTTTAACGTGAAAATGTTGAAATCTTTTATAATCGTTAACACATTTACAATAAACATCTGGAGTAATAAGTCTCGTTGTGTAGTGTAATGTCTACAATGGCTGCTTAGTCTTAAGAAAATAAAATGTTTTAAAAGCTATAGATGCTCTTTAAATACTACCTTGTTTTATCTCAAATTTTAAATAAAGCCTTTTTATGTCAAGGTCACACATATAATCAGTAGGTGATCAGCAAATCAAATGACAACAAGATGATTTTTTGCTTACCTCTGACTGGTGGGAGATCCATTCTGCTGTAGAGGCCTGGGGTATCCGGGGTGTACGTGTTTGTGTGTGTGTGATCCTGGGAGGATGCTCTCTTTTAGTATTGCACACTGTCCTCCTCCTCTTGCCACAGCTCTTCCAGGAGCACCCGGATCCTTGTCCGAAAAATCAAACTGTGTCTATTACACACACTGCATCTAAGGACTCCAAACTCTGTCCAAGTTGTAGAGATATTCAAGTTGCAAGAGGTGCTTCTCGTGTAGAGATCCTGTCAAATGGCAGGCACAGTTTTTGTGTTTAATTCTTATATGTGCAGCTTTCAGAAAGAGAAAACTCTCGTCAGTTTCAGGAGAGAGAGGTGGAAGTAACTTTACATAAAATAGAATGAGCAATGTAAAATACTTGAAGCAGAATAGTATTTTAGTGCGTTAGAAGAAAAAATTATGAAAGACTGCTTAAGGTTGGAGGCTTCCAAATTCAGAGATTGAATGCAGGACTCAAAAAACCTTCCTTTTTCCTTCCAAAAATGTTTCCTTTCTCATACTGTTGTAGTTTCCTCTCCTCTCTCCGAGAGATGAATGACTGAGAACTGGATGCTCTCTGTCATTCTTGCTCTCTCTCTCTCTCTCTCTCGCTCTCTCTCTTACACACACACACACACACACACACTCCAGTCACCCCTCCTCCTCCCTTCCTCTGTCTCCACACCCTCCCCTCTCGCATCTCTGAATTCAATTCAGCTCTGCTTCGTGAACATGACTGGGCAGAAGCCTGTATATTTCTATACCAAGTGTTGCTCCTTTCAGGATACATGATATTATTCTTTTTTGCGGATTTATTTTATTTGTAGTTACATTTTGTTTTTATTTGAATCTCAATCAGAGTGTTCCTAAGTATCCCTGGAACTATAGAAGGAAATCCAGGTACATTTAAAAGCATATTATATCAATAAGTAAATTTAGAATTGGCATAGTTTTGTCATTAGTTTTGTAAAACGTTTTGTAAACTAAAGCCATGTGAGGAGAACAGGGTCAGGACATTGTGTAGAATTATGCATCCACATATGTAGCACACAGCGGGAAACTGTGTGGGGGGAAACAACACTTGATTTCAGCAACGGGAGTAGAGTGCAGGAGGCATGACGTGACACAGCAAAAATCACACTCTGACTTTAACCGGACTTTGTACTAGGGGGCTCGTAGGATAAAGTCCGGACTATCTGACTTGGACATTGTATTCTCATGTGCAGCTCATCTGGATAATGTCTACAGAACTTGAGAGTTTCAGTGCATTTATCCTGAGTGTGCTGTACTGTTTCAGTAACAGAAAGTGGCAGAGGTAAATTAATTTGTGCTATCTAACAAAAAAGACATTTAGTGGCATAACAACTATTTGAGACGATTGTTTCCAAGCTAATTGGTAACATGCTACTGCTAACCAGCTACAGTTGCCAGCATCTACTGACAAATTAACTTAGTGGAACTGCTTTGAAGCATAACACCTCATCTGTAAAACATAGTAGATATAGTGTCATGATC
This sequence comes from Ctenopoma multispine, assembly GCA_034779795.1. Lineage (NCBI taxonomy): Eukaryota > Metazoa > Chordata > Actinopteri > Anabantiformes > Anabantidae > Ctenopoma > Ctenopoma multispine. The sequence continues at coordinate 10,936,698 of JAUYWH010000006.1, read as the reverse complement.
AGGGAGCCAGTTGAGGAAAGCTAAAGAGAGAAATATAATCTCTCTTGCTAATTCTGATCAGTATTGTTGCATTTTGGATTAATTGGAGGCTTTCAAGGGAGTTATTAGGACATTTTAACTTTACTTTAGTGTAAAAGTAGCAAATACATAGCTTTTCAGTATAACTTTGATACAGGGTGATCCTGATGTTGGCAATATTCCCCAGAAGAAGCAAGGCTGTTTCAGAGATGTGTTTAATGTGTGAGCTAAAGGACATATCCTGGTCATAAATAAATCCAGGGTTCCTTGCACTAATGCTGTAGGCCGAAGCAATGCCACTTAGACTAACTGTATGGTTAGATAGCATATTTCTGTGCTTAGGCCTAAATGACCTATACATTTTCTAAATGTAAAAGTAGATTATGTCCAGGGTTTTGTGTCTCTTTAGACATGCTTATAGTTTGACCAATCGATTTGTTTTGTCTAGTTCCATAAATGTAAATATAGGTGGGTGACAACCGCATTCGAGTTTCCTAATAATATTGTCTAAGGGAAATATGTATGAAAAGATAAATGGTCATCCTAGCACAAAACCCTGTGGAACTCCATAACCAGCTTTTGTGACTCATCTTTCATATGACCAATATGGAATCTCAGTGATAGATTAGATTTAAACCAAACTAGTGTTGTTCCTTTAATTGCACTGACATGTTGCAGTCTGTAATAAAATGTAATATACGGTAATGCCTGTGAAGTCTAGACATCAGGCAGTCACTGGCTACAGTTCAATTCAATTTGTTGTATTTGTATAGTGCCAAATTACAACACAATTAATCTTAAGGCACTTTACAGTATAAGGTTTACAATCAGATTTTAAAACTGATTCCATTTATGATTGTTAGTTTGTCTAAATACTAAAACTGCTTAACCAAAGCACATGAACAGCATAAAAAAGTAATATTCATAGTTTTTAGAGATCAAGCATTTGTATAGGACATAAATCCTCAAATATTCAAAATACAAGGTCTCACTGTAAAGAGTTTTAATTAAAAATCATCCATTATTTCATAGCCCTTTGCTTCTAAAGACATGTTGTGCATGCACATACTTCTTTGGTTAGTGGCCCAGACATGGATGCTACACCTCTCAGTGGGGACACGTCTTGATGACTTATATAAAGTGTTCATTGTGAAGGAAATAGTAAATAAGGGAGTGACATAAAATACCACATTGCTTTGAATTGATCATTTTAACTGTAGTTGCACCGTCAATTCTTGCCTAACACGTGACTGCCAACCATGCTGTGTGTCTGTTTATATACAGTACTGTAGGGCTGTAATGTGCACATATTGTGCAGTATTTATTGACTCAACTAGGGTTATTCTACTTAACAATATAGAAGAGAGGTAAAGAGATCATTTTCATTCATTTGTTCCATAAGGATAAGTGACATCATTGACAATATGCTGCATGATTGTAATATGAACATCTTCCTTTGTCTGTGTGTGTGACTGAGATTGAGGAAGAGAGGATGTTCATGAATGTGTGTGTTGGTGCGCACTTGTGTCTCTTGGTGTATGCTCTTACTCAGCAAGTTGCTGCTATAGGAAGACACACTAGTGTAGGCATACGAACATGCACGCACGTACACACATTAAGGTAACCGGACACTAGTCCCTAATGGGGGTGGAGGGAGATCTGTTTCCTGTCGAGGAAAATATCTGAGATGAAACAAACTGCTGATAGAGACAGACTAAGGGGAAATAAAGACAAATGTAATTGTTGAAAAACCAAAACTTACCTCTCTTTCTTTTTTTGGATAGGGAGTAAAGTGACACACATTTTACAAAAAAGCACTGCAGATAGAATACAAACAATATGCATTCTGATGTCTTGGATGAACTTGGATATAGAAACGATATGAAAATTAAAAATTGTCCATTATAAATGCACTTCCAAATGCATTCTTTGTCCGTTGTTTAGTCTCGTGTGTTGGTTTTAACTTTTGGGGAGAAATACTGGAATATATAACAGTCAACTGGCCCTGTATTTTCAGTGGTGTTTTTAGTTGAACTTCAGTAAAATCCCATTTAGGATCATCTAAAATGGCTCCTGTCTTAAAATCTCATATGTCCTCACAAGTCACATTTTTAAGAAATGCACCTAGTGGATATATGTAGTACAACAGGTAATTATTTTAATAATGTTATAGTAGTATAATAGTATAGAAGCCAAGAGATGAAACTCTAGTGTCAGCTTCTGTCATTTCTCACTGAAAAAGCCAGTGCAACACCTACAGACAAAGAATTTAAATTGACACATACATGATTGAGAAAGTGACGAAGTGGATCAGAAATCATTTCCACTGTTTCCCCAAAGAAACCAGAGGTGGTAGTAACTACATTTAGGCTAAGTACTTAAGTTTGGTCATGAGGTTGGCTACTTGTACTTTACTGGAATATTTATGCTACTTATTAGTGAAATATTATTTCTTTACTCCTCTACATTTAAAATCTTTAGTTACATTGCAAATACAGCTTTTTCAATACAAGATATAGTCAGTCAATAAACTATTATACCCATGTATTATTATAAATTTGCCACCTGTTAGTACAAATGGTTTACAGTTTACAGCAGAAATGTGAAATGAGTTCACAATAAATATCTAGACACATTCATGTTATCAAAAGCACCTAGTTCAGTATTGTTTTAAAATATTTTGTTTTTTATCAGTAACTCGGTTGGATTGATGATACTGTCTTGCACTATCTGCTAAAACGTATCTTTTCTAATTCCTAAGCTTTTGGAGTGTAGCTTTTTCAGGCAATCTCTGCTTTTTGCTTTCCTCTCGTGTGTGTGTGTGTGTGTGTATTTCTGTGAGAGATGGAGAGATGTTCTGGGTCAGGCAGAGATCAATTCCAAATGGCCTGGTTAACAGCATACAGTTGACAAAGTCATCCATTTCTGCCAGTGCTCCACACAGGACACAATCATTCCTCAGTGTATGTGAGTGAATGTTTCCGTATGATCTCGTTGTGTGTCACTGTGCTGCAGTACCAATGCCTGTTGGATGGGGAGGAGGCGTCCCACCCATGAAGTGCATGGGTGTCAGTTTACACAACACATTACAGCATGTTTCTCACGTGAGCATTGCTACACACACATTTCTGTGCACGCATACTCTTGCTTTTGACTGGATGCTTTTATCTGAAGTGCTTAGCTGAATAGTCAGACAGGAAGAGAGGGGAAATTTCTCCTCGCTTTATTTGCCTGTGTTTAGTCTCAAAACTTCACTAGCGACAGGTTTGATGAATTGATGTGACGCAACTGACAGTGGCAGTGTAGTTTTAAGATTGTTTGTTGATGCTTTTTTTGGCTAATGAAAAAGTGCGCATTATTATGCAGAAACACAAGAAACAATATGTGTTACCCTTTGCTATTGTTATCAGGTGCATTCAGCAGAATTTTAGACAGTAAGGGTCATTTGGCCCTCACAAAGCTCCCACCCTGGTCACGCCTGCACGGTTTCTAATTGTTGCTGATATTTGGGTGTAGAGAAGATTAGAGCCACCGATCCATTAACTGACCAGGCCCAGCTTGATTGGCTCCGGACAAACCCCTGAAATAGCAGGATTGGCTGTCGGCCAAGCGCCCATTTCCTGTGTGTCTGAGAGGAGCTCCAGCCACCGGAGCTCAAATGCATTTCCTGACTGTGTATAAAACTTTTATTAATGACCAGGAGTGCATCAGCAGCTATGCCCGCTCGCCCACACTCACTTGCTCACCCACTCATTCACTCACTCATCAAAGAAGAGAGAGAGAGAGAGAGAGAGAGAGAGAGAGAGAGAGAAAGGTGGTGGGAGTTAAAATGAGTTGCAAGGAGACATGATGTGAGACAAGCAGAGGAGGAGCGAGGAAGAGGGTGTGTGTGTTCCTGGGGAGTGTGTTTGAGAGACACTGATGGATGGATCAGGAGATGAGGAGATAGAATTAAGTGAGACAAACCAAAGCTAAGACATTAAAAGAGAAAGAGAGATAGGGAGCAGGTTTTCTATAGGCTGGCTATCTACAGTATCTCTTACAGCTTAACTCCATTATACACAAATACACTGCAAGTCACTCGGTCCACCTTCCCTTTCATTTAACCCTTTAAGACCTAAGGGTAAAATGGCCACCAAAAATGGCTTGCTTTCTTGTAGTGTAAAGTAGTGGTACATTGTGCCATTATAAAGTGCTACAGATCTTGTTTTTAAGCAGTCATTCTACTTTCAATTTATGTCACTAACTTAACTTTACTATTGATCATGGAACTGTGTGGAACAGAAGCAATATCTCACATCTTTATTACATAATATATAAAATAACACAGGTCAAAACTATGTGAAGTCAGAAAAATGTCTTTGGAAGACTTAATACCTCCATATCGCCAGGCATTTGCTGTATTCATTCATATTTAGTGCTGATTATATTATATAGGTTTACCAACAGGGACTTGATGTGGAGTTCCCCCCTCTGCAGGGTCAGCGGCGACCCAACTCCTCCTGGGCATATTTTGAGTGTCCCTGGACAAGAAGTTGAAGCCCCAAAAAGATCACAGTCACTGCGATTGCCCAAGCCAGTGCACTCTGGGTGTTGGTCCCAAGCCCAGCGAAATATGAGGGAGGTTGGTTCAGGATGGGCATCAGACATAAAACATAAATTTGAATTGGAGAATTGAATAAATGTGCGGACCACAATCCACTGTGGTGACCCCAGTGTGAGAAGCAAACTTGGTAAATTAAGTTTCTCCCGAAGGTGACTCTACACAAAAGACTATGCTTTTAATAAGAAGAAAGAAATGTGCAAGAAATGTTTATCATGTTGTAAAAAAAATTTCCCGCTTGTGGCAAATTGAAATGTTTGTTGGTCTGTTAGTCTACTTCTGTTAGCTGGATTCATAGTGCCCAGAGGAAAAAGCATAATAATGTTTGTAGGTTTTGGACTCTTTGTAGCTCTTGTGCTACTAGCAAGTAGAAAATTTGGGGCTTTTAGTGAAATTTCTTAACTGTCAGATCGATTGCCATTAAATATTTTACAGCTAAGGGTGTCAATTTCTCAGTGGCGTCAGTATGAGTTGTAAAAACATTGATCATCCAATTACTTTTTCATCTAATATTTATGTTTACGGACAAAATCCGTTGGGTTCTGGGGGAGTTACGTGTCAAAGATACTAACTAATAATTACAAATTGCTGTGTCAAAGGGGGAGAAAAATAAGCTCAATTCAAACCCAGGGACTGATCAATGTAAACAACAATAACTGTACAGAGGTGAACTTTGAGCAGGATGGGTTTGCTACTATTTCAGGTGTGAGCAAGTGTAGTTTTACCTCCAAATTAGGTAGTTTAAGTCATATTAACAGCTGAATTGCTTACAACTTGTAAGTTGGTCTCACTGCTTCTGTAGCAAAGTTCTTGATGTTCCTGAGAACAATAATAACCAACAAGTTGCAGCAAAAAATGACACAAGATACAATACATTTTCTTTAGAATTTGTCCCAACATCAGTGGTCAGATGAGAGGGTCTAGACATTGTTATTGATGATACCATTCGAACCACCAGATTAATAAACTTAAAAAAATTATATCCAAAGTTGTATCCAAAGTTTCTTTCATTTAAATAAAAGTGAAAAAGAGAAATTAAACAATGCAATTTGGAAAATGCGATTTACTCACTACTTTGCACTTTATATTTCACCACTGTTTTTACGGATTTACACCCGCGTGAGCTGCAACATATTTGTGTCCCAATGTAGGGTTGGTGATTATATGTAGTGTGACACTGTGTACCCCCCACACACACACTTCCTGACCCTGCATCCAAGCAGGGGTCTGCAGTGGGTCATTGACCCCAGGCATGGGGCCTGGTTACTGGGAGAAAAGGGTCGATAGGCCTGGTTGTGTGGGGGCGAGGGGTCAATATGGATGATAGATACAGAAACAATGTGATTATCATTCGCCTTTTTGTTGTATGTCACCTATTCTATATTTTATTAAAAATAGTTCAATCACTGCACTGCAAGTTTTTTTCTATAGGTCATATTCCCGTTGTTCAGTATTTCATCATTTATTCTCTATCGTTAATGATTTTATTATATTCAGTTCTGTGTGACAATCTGTACCATTCGTTCAGCACCATTGAACTGAACTGAGTCCAGACAAATGTCTTGGTTTAACAATTACCAATGAGTACCTTTACATGCACACAACAACAAGTTAATGTGAGGAATCAAGTTGGACAGAAAATTGGACTAGATGTTAACCAGCACAGTTACAAGGATTATGGTAACAAGGATTTCTCACTGAACTCATTACTCCATTACTCAATACGCAGATTTATAACAACAATCTGATAAATGTGACAACAGTGCAGCAATAGATCCTCACTTCATGAAGATGATGTATTTAGAGAGGGGATAATTTGATTATCAGATTAACAGTTTTGAAAGATGTGGTTTGTCGGTACAAGGTTTGAGTTATTTGGTGAAGCATCATTGATATAAGTAGGGTGGAGAAAATAATAGAAGCACCTGTTGCTATATTCTGTAACACATTACAATACAGCATCATGAGTGGCAGCACAGAGATACAGAAGTCTCATAGGGAGGAGGGTTGGATGGCCAAAGCACAGGACTTTCCTGCAGGAGTCTGGACTCCAGTGTAAAATGCTTTCTGTAGGATGGTGTAGGGATAAATGATGTCTATGATTATTTAGATTGGAGGATTTAATGATCAGAATCAGATGCAGAAACAGTTTCCAGCGATCGTCAGGTGCAGTGTGTTCATATGATCACACAGTCATGCCTTGTATCCATTACCCCCTTGTGCCCCATATTAAAAACTTTAAGTTTGAAAAATAGAAATTTGGGATTGTTCAGACTTCATATCGACTATTTTAAAGTGTTAACTATGCTTGTTCTGTTTATTGCCATTCTTTGTTGATACCCCCCACTCCCACCCCCATTTTACCAATATTAATATCATGCTTCTATTCATGCCAATAAACCATATTGATCTGATTTAGAGAGAGAGGGAGATTGAGAGAGAGGCTGACTGGAGAGCATAATGGGGAAGCATTGATTATGGCTGATAACTCTGTCTCTTTGATGTGGATAATGCAGTCTCTTTCTTCCTGCCTCTGCACTGCCTTTACACTCTAAAACCCCTGGGCTTCAGAGGATATTGGGTTTAAAGAGAGAGAGAGAGAGGTAGAGAGTATACATGATGTATAAAGTTGAATGTGATGTAATCTTAAAGAATCTGTGTGTGGCAGACAGACAGAGTGAACATGTAGTTGTTTATATGGAATTATATGCTAATGTGAAAAATACAAATATGTGTATATGGCAGAAAGTTTGTGTGTTTTCAGGTGTATTAACACACATGCATTGTGTATAAAAGAGAAAGTTTTATGTGGGAGAAAAGGCTGTTTTGTCTATTGTTATAGTCAGATAGTACATGAAGATGAATATAATGTTACATGCAGTTTTAGCTGAGTAATGCTACTTGGTGCAATACTCCCACCTGGACCTGACTCTCACGTTTCCTATATGCAAAGTGCTTTTTGTGTTTATGTATGATCCGTGAACAAGTAAGCACATTTTGCCATATACAAATTTTTTCCCCAGCATGTACCTTTGACATTACATTTTGCTTTTATTTTGTATCATTTGTATTTCATCATTTATTAGTAGTAGTTTACATGCTGTACACACGGTAGAGTAGCTCAACTAACTGGATATTAATGAAAAATGTAATTTAATTGGAAAATGCATACCGAAACAAACAGAAACAATCCACTTTAACACCAAATGAATAAAACTGTTGCAACTGAAAAAGCATGAAACCAGCAATCAAGCAGACAGAAACATTTAACATGGTCGGTTTATTCGTTAAATGGAAGGAATTCCTAAAATCAATATATGTGGACCTAATGACCTTAACATGTTCAGCTGTATGAAAATATGCTTTATGCTAAAAATACTGATTTTAAATAACTCTGTGAAGTACAGGAAAGACGGTTTATAGAATTAACAGAATTCATTTCTACTCAGTTTATTTTTGGAGTAAATTTTACCTTTTGAATACCATTTCAATGTTTACTTACGATAATGATGGATGAAAATGTTTTATTGATTTTTAACACTGACATTTTCCCCTATGAGTTATCTCTTATATACAGTATATGTTACGGGTAGTTATTTAATAATCAATTGTAGCAACTAATTATTTGTAGACTGATCACTCCTGCGTGTGATCAGTTACCACACCTACTGTAGCACCAAGTCTGGACAGTCCTAACCATTTGCAGAGCAAAGTGATGATTTATTTCGCTGTGACCATGCAGGCTTTGTGCACAGTGACTGAAGTCAAAATGGTTGACATGCAGCCAACTGAGCCAAGCCCTACAGAGATGGGATGACCTCATTCTCTGTCTCTCTGCTCCACTCATTGACCCCAAATTGAGCAGGATCTACTGAGAGAAGCTGGGTCCCTCTGCTGGATGTAATTGGACTAGTAGTCCTTCTGATTCCTAGTGGGTGCAATGTGGAGGTGGTGTATGATTTTTTGTGTTTTTACCCAAAACCTGCTGATTGAACTCCTGGAGCAGCATACTTTGTTACTTACTTTGTTCTGTCTTTTTTCTTTTATATTTGTGTGAACCCATCCTTTAACATAACAATTTTTAATCATGCTTTAACAGTGCATAAAGTAAAAAAGCCAAACAAAGTGCACTTATGCAAAGATATAAATGATTTTAATCACAACCTATCTCAGTTCAAACATTTCTCACTGAAGAGGACTGAGGCCACGTAGACAGGCTAATCCTCCTGGACTGGGATAAAGATTTAAGGCATACAAAAATATATTTAGATATATCTATTTGCGGATTAGCTACAACCAGTTAATTTAGCTCACCATACAAATTATCCTCTGCTGGCAAAGAAAGGCACGATTGGTCTTTTCAAATATTACCCACACAGCAAGCAAATGAAAGCCTTCTTTTAAGCAACTCAAGAGCTGCTATTGGTCCAACGCAGCCAAAGCCATTAGAAAATTATCAGTTGCAAGATTCTATGCATGTGACCGGATGATGATGATGATGATGCCAATCAACTAAACAATGATGCTGGCCCAGCACTAGCTTATTACCATGACTCTGTCCACGGGGCAGCTCTTTTCTTTCAGTTCTAGGGATCAGATGTTTGCAATAGTGGGAGTCTATGCGCAAAGCGCATGACACTTTGTGTGAGGATTGATGGCGGTTAAATACGTTTTTATCTATTGCACAAATCATCTATCCAACCATCATCCTAACTGCTTGTCTTATCAAGGGTGACAGGAGTGTTGGAGCCTATTCCAGCTATCATCAGGTACACCCCGGACAGGTCGCCAGTCTATCACAGGGCTGATATATAGAGACAGAAGACTATTTACACTCACATTCACTCACCAACTAACCTAACATGCATGTCTTTGGACTGTGGGAGGAAGCCGGAGTACCTGGAGAAAACCCACAGAGACACAGGCTGAACATGCAAACTCCACACAGAAACACACCCAGCCAAGCCATGAAATCAAACCTGGTTCCTTCTGGCTGTGAGGCGACAGTGCTAACCACTACATTAACGTGCCGTCCTGCACAAATCATTTCCATGTTAATTCAAGAAATGCAATTTTGGCCCGTCATACCCTGCTTTGTTCCCTCATGGAAGTCATTTGTTAAGTGCTAATGTAAAGTATGTATGAAAACTATACTGAAAGCAACACATCTGAGGTTTTTATTTATATTTGTATTCATCTTTCCCAGTCTGAGGCTTCACATGCTTGTGGTGAGATTATAGCTCATGATTTCACAACTTAGGAAGTAGAGCACCCAGTGGACACAAAGCCTTCGACATGCTTCATGATGCATAAAGCCAAACAGCAAAAAAGGAATTTCTTGCACTTCCTCTCACAGATGTGAGACATCACACAGCCTCAACCGAGTTCCCTTTGTCATATACAAACAAGTCAAAGCTACATGTGAACAGCACAGACCCATGCATCAGGGCATACAAACCTTAAAGTAAAAATGCTTTGCAAGTACACAGTTCACAGATACAAACTCATTTAGAACTAAACAAAAGCAAAGCAAATGACCCGATCAGAACATTTTCCATATTGCAGGAGAGCTGCTCTAAATATAAATATATTAAAAAAATATCTACATGCAGAGTAGCAATCGTAGTAATGCATCCGCTTCCTCATCTCCTGGGCTTGCATGGCTGTGGTGGCTTTGAGGAGGATCTCATGCTAGATCCGAGACAGTATCAGTCTAAACATGTGTACATTAGTGACAACTGGAAGCTGAGGAATCCCCCTTTAATATGAGGGATCATCCATGGGAAGCCCAGGGCAGCCTTACTGGAACTTATTAGCTCACCTGCCAAGTGGGGATGGGCCATAGGAAAAGTCAATACAGCAATATATCACAATACAATCTCCTGTGATACTGAGTTGAAGCTATAGTTTTCTTTTACCCCAAGATGTGCAACTGTTTTCTGACAGTTTGGTGCCTTTAATTAGTCTCAGTTCATTCCATAAAAGTTCAGTGAGACTGAAAGTTGTTCATGAAAGAAGCAAAGGAATATAGGGATGTATTCCTGTTCCGGTACATAAACTGTTGTATCACAGATGACTGTTTTGCAGTATATCACAGAATCAGCTGTGTAGTGATTCTATCCTGACCCATATGCCACAGTTCCCAACCCTACAGCAGATTGCTAATAATGTATTTACCTATTTACCTAGTCAAAATAGTCAGTATATGTGCACCTTATATGCTGTCAGTGGACAGTGACTGGATAGAATCAAATCAGATTTTATGTTAATTTAGTAGTGAGCATGTTAGAGGAGTATAAACTTCAAGTTGTTTAGCGAATTACATTTAGTTAAATGTAAAACTTTGATCTCAGGCACTTGCTGAGACTGACCTTAAACGTTCACTTAGTTGAGCAGAATTTAATAATAATGGTGATAAAACAGAAGAGTTCATGTCAAATACATTGCCTAAAGTCCGAATTTTAATCAAAACTTCCCTCTGTTCAGCACAAATCATTCGACAGTTCCCAGTTGTCATGTTTGCTTCATTACTGCGGCTTTAATGCATTTCACAGCCAACAGATTCAGCACAGCCTGAAAAGGTTTGGTTTTAAATTTAATGAACTATTTGAAAAATCCCAAATGAAAAACCCCAAACAAACCCAATTTGTTCAAACCAAATATCCAAATTTAGAAGGGGACAGGGGGATTTCAACCACCACCAACCCTGGGAGCCCTGAGGATAAGGGAGGGGAGGGGGAACAGCATGCAGGGGGGAGAGGAAGGTTGGCGTCTGGGTCTTCGTGCCGATCAATCATTCCTGTCGGAGAGAAGCAGTGTGTCTTTAAGGTGTTGTAATGATTTCCTGTTTTGAAATAAACAAAAAACAGGTACAGTTGTTACGTCTTTGTACAAACTACTAGTCAGGTAAAAAAAGAAAAAAGGTTTCTGGATTGTAAAACAGAAGGCCACCAGTTGTTCCTCCATTTCAGACACACAGAAAAAGAACACATAATTTGGGTGTGCAATATGATGAATGTACAGTTAATATTCTTATGGTTACATTCATTTTCATGTCACACAACCTTGGTTAAATGCGCCGGCTCTATGGCGGCTCCTATTGGCAGCAAACATGTTTATGAAGTTATTCTGGTGTTAACTCAACCATCATTTCAAAAAAACAACTCAAACTGGGCATGCTTATAGTCTGTGACTAATTACTGCGTTTCCTCACTGCTGTACACTGAAGCTGAAAACTAAATTATTATTATTATTATAACTAAAACATGATAGACAGAACAAGGCACATTTTTGACTTGAGCAGCCTACAAACATATTTTAAGTATAGTTGTGGGATGATTACTCTACTTTTATGTGTAGGAATTAGGAAAAGTCTATCTTTAAATATCCTGATCTCCCCCTGGGACTTGTCAGGGTTGTCCTTGAGAGGATGTCTGTTCATTTCACAGGATAAGAACAAAATACCAGTTTTCTCGCATACTTATACAAAAAGAAGTGTTGTAAATTATACCACATATTATAGAGTAACATACGGAGGCCGGGAGGTGCCGCTGAAGAGGAAAAAAAACATGAAGGGGACTGAATTCTAGGTTTGATACATTTCTAAACTTCCACCCAACCAAAAACCTGCAGCAGAACTCTCTGGATAGTACCTTTTTACCACAGGGTGGCACCACTTACCAATAAACATAACTCTCATAAAAATCTGTGCTCCCAAAAACCAAAGCAACACTAAAACATTCAGCCATTGCCACAATATAAAACTCTTTCTTAAATGGGTCAAACACAGCCAACTTTCAAAGTTTGACTGTAATCTGCCTTTTATTTGCTTTCAAAAATGATCTGACAGTAGGACATGGACAATTTGAAACCCTACATGTTTTTGTAAAATGTTTTACAACCTTTTTATGTTGCATGTTTGTAATGTATGTATTACAAACCGTCACCTTCACTCTGACCTCTGCTTCCCCCTCTATTATATCAGTGTTGAATGTAGTGCAATCCAGTGAAGATCGTCCGTTACCAGTCAGCAGCGACAGAATTTAGCACAGAGCCCCGATGCCAGCAGGTTTCTCTGAATTAGTCTGACCACCAACTCACAACAGCAGCAGTGCTGAATGTAGCGCTGTATCACTGACAAACCAAAATCCACTTTGGTGCTCTACAACAAAATATGTTGAGTAATAGGAAAAAATGTAAAGTAAAACAGAATGCAGTGATTTTTATTTGATTGAAAATAGAACGAATACAATGCATCAAATGCTGAAACTGAGAATTTTTATTGTTTCTTTTTCTATATCTGCTCATATTGAAATTAAAGCCACCAACATGTTTAAAAAACATGTTGCGACAGTGCCATGTTTACCACTGTGGCATCACCTTGTGATGCAACACAGTGGTGACACTTTTAACAACTTACAACACTTTTAACAACTGAAGAGACCAGTTGCTTTAGTTTCGAAAGGTTATGAAAGCGTCTTTTCTGCATTATTGCTTGCTGCAAGATTTCAGCTGCTCAAATGTTTTCTCTTCACTGGACTGCAGGCAGTTTCGCACACATATGACTACAGAGCCTTGCTGTTGTACTGTAATAAATGCAGAAGGCTTTTGTCATGCTAAAATAAGCAAGTACCTTAAATCAAGGTTGTCTGGATGAAAGCACGTGTTGCTCCAAAACCTGTGCATATTGTTCAGCATTATTGGGGCCTTGTGCAAGTTAGTCACACCCCCACACCACCATGGATGGCAGCTTTTGAATTTCTTAGTTTCATCATTTGATATGTTTTTAGGTTTTAAATTGTTTGCATATCATTGTATTCTGTTTTCACTTACATTTTACACAGCACACCAACTTGTTTGCGAACTGGGTTGTAGGTAGCTGACACAACTGTTGTTTTCTTCCTCCGCTGTTTTTACCTGTTTGATCATCTCTCCAGTTCTCTCAATGACAATGGTCTTGGCTTCTTTGATGGGTGAGGTGACCTGGTAGTCGTCACTCAGCAGACCAAGCATGGGGTACTGGTTCCTATACCTGGTTCCACACACATATACATGTGTTCAATTATGGCTTAATCATAAAGTACAGTGCATCTCAAAAATAACATCATAAAAAGTTTGTTTATTATTGTTTTCAGAGTAAATTAGTATTCATACAATATTGTAAATAGTTACCTTTGTCACTTTTATCTCCTTCAATCATTTAACTAAAGGACATTCAAGTCTTACATTTATAGAAGTCGGGACCATAAATATTTACAAATTAAGGCTTAAACAACCAAACGATTAATTATTGCAATATCTGTCAACATTTAAACAATAAATGTCCTAACAAATAATTTCAGTTATATTCTGTGAAGTAGGAAAAGCAAACTACTCATAAAACTGAGAGTTTCCTGTGGCATCATACCTCTTGGTGATAATTGTCTTGGTGACGTTCTTGGAGCTGTCGTTTCTCTCCTGCATCATCCTCCTGATCTCCTGAGAGCCACAAGAGGTCAGAGGTCACATGTTAGTAGAGCTAACAGGTTTACAGAACATCTCTTTTTTTATGTAGTTCATGTTTATTTTACACTCTACTGTGTGTCCATGTAAGTGCTTATGGAACCTGATAATAATAATATGTTATTCTGATTCTGAAATTTATTATTCTACATTTTATCAATAACTGTCACAAAAAGTCTAAACGTTGACTTTAAATGTTTGGTCAGAACTGCTTTCTAACTCAGTTTACGTTAATGTTTCTGGTTTTAGACAGTATTTTATTGAAACTATGTCTTATTTGTTAAACAAAAATGAACATTTAAGAGTTTTGACTTTTCTTTTAAATAAACAAGGGTGACAGATTTGTCAGTCTTCTTGTCTTATCTATATTTGTATAAGCGTGTCCTTTGTTCTGATCACTTTAAATGCAAATGAGCTTGTGGTGCCAAAACTTGCTGCTGCTCGTCATGTGTGTGGGAAACTATAACACAGGTATGCAGTGTCAGCGCCCTGGGGGGACAGAAAACATTCCTGGGGTTAAATTAACTGACAGACGCTTCAGTTGATGCTGTGCGCAAAAAGGTCAGAATGCAGTTGTACCTGAAAAGTGATAATGAAATGCAGAAACCAATCAGTTTATTAACCTGAAGGGAGTTGTGTTTTTCCTGTGTAAACGGATCAAAGTTCCTCTAATGGAAAAAGCTGCCTTGGTTTTTATAATTTACTGACTTCATATCAGGCCTGTTTCAGTTTCTTTCTGCATGACTGAACACATACACATACCTTTTCTGCATTCAGTGATATAACTTTATGATTTTCTATTTGGGACTGTAGTAAGATTAGTAGAAGAAGAAAAATCAAACAATGCCAAACAGTAACATGAGCTATGACCAATAAACAATAATAGGTTAATCTGGGGAACCATGTGCTCATTTAAAATTTGTCTAATCAATTATTGGCCTCAGCAATTACCTTTGTACTTCAGTTTTGTGAATTGCTGTAACAACAACAGCGTTAGTTAGTGTTATGTTACAGACCTCCTCCTGTTTGGTGATGGTTATCTGCCGTTCCTCCAACATGGTGAGCAGCTCCGAGATCTTCAGCTGGAGAGTCCTCTCTGAGGACGACTTCTCAGTCGTCACCTGTGTCTGGATTGTTGTTAACTGGGTCTGAAGAGAGGGAGAAGAGAAATGTTAAAGTAAGCATATAAATTGTAAATATTCTGCCATTAAGTTAACGACGACCTTGCTGGCAGCTCTGTGAGGTTGTTCTTGGGCATGATGATCAAGCTAAATGTTGACATTAGCATGCTAATATGCTCGTAGTTCTAACATGCTGATGGGAATGTTATTAGTGCTACGAGTATGTGGCACACATTTTGACCTGATAATGGCACTAGGTGCATTCCCCAAAGCTTCCCACCCATTTACAATTCATCCTGAGGGAAGCATTGTTGTGTGGATGAAATTTCATGGCAATCCAACAAGTAGTCTTGTTTCAATCTTACCCTTAACTTATGTATCTCCTTATCTTTTTCTTGTTGCATGCTGTTGAGCTGTTCGTTGTACTGACGAGACAATTCCTCTGTCTTGATGTGCAGACTGGAGCTGCTGCTGCTGCTGCCTTGACTCTTGTCTAACAGCTGAAGGACAGGTGGACGGGGGAAAAAGAAGAAGAGCACAACTAAGTTGATGGTATTTCTTTCCCTGAGAGAGGACAGGAGTGGTAATGTTTTACCTTCTGTCGAAGCATCTCGTTTTCCTTCTCCAGTGCTCTCATCCTCCCCTCCTGCTCTTTGATCTTAAACTCACGGCTCGAGTCTGTGCTTCGGCTGCTCATCATCTGGCTTTCCAGGGAACGCTGGACGGTGGTGGCTTCCTTCAGAGACAGCTGGAGAGGAATGACACATGTAGATTCAAAAAGTAGCAGTGTGTTACAAACTGGCCTACGATAAATCCTACATGAAGGTTATAACGTTCTTGGATGCAGGTGTTTAAGATGCTGTTGTATTCTTGTTAGGGCAGATAATAAAACATTAGTCTAATAGTCAAAAATAGGCTTATTATTACCACTGTGAACAGCTGATTTTTTACTTTTAACCTTTGCCCTAAGTATATTAGAGCTATTATATTTTTTACAAATAATTTTATTCATCTTAATTCAGCTTTCTGTCTGCTTGAGCCTATTCTTCATAAAGGACACACACACACACACACACACACACACACACACACACACACACACACACACTCACACACACACACACAGGTGTACAGTACCTGGAGCTGTCTGTTGTTTTCCCTGACAGCCTCTAGGAGGCAGTCATACTGCCGAGCCTGGTCAGCTTTGAAACTCAAATCTCTCTCCAAAGACTCCTTCTCACTCTCCAGACGCTGTAACACCAGAGACACAAAATATATATTTATATTTTTTCCATGTGGAAAAAAAAAAAGATTTACCTTCCTTTCCTGATTCCTTTTTGTTCCTTCTTTTTCTTAGTTTTTCTTTTTTATGAGAGTCATGTTAGAGTATGATAGAGTTAGATAACTGGATTTGTCCTGTTTTTGCATTATTCATATGATATGTCTGTTTGTTTGTTTAAGTAAAACACCTACAACGGCAACACACGTTTGCATTTAGCCCACTAACAGTCTGATTTCAGAGAGCACAATAAACGTTGACTCCACTACACAGTATTAACACAGGCAATAATAAGATGTTATCACCTGGCCTGAAGCCAGGACGTGTCTGCTGTAGTTTAAAGTGTCTAATTAGATCATACAACAATGAAAAGCTCATAATATAACATGTAGGCTGTACATACTGGTCTAACATGACACAAATTGATGTGTATATACACACACACACATGTTCACACTCCAACCTGGCAATGATGTACCGACACATCATGTGCCTCATGTCTGCCATTTAAAAATATTCCATATTTGGATCACATATTAACTTCTACCTTCCATAATCTAGTATTTGAAGACTTGTGAAGTTAAAGACTGGTATCTAACTTAACACCTTCAGCAGCTCTTACCCGTAGGTCCTCAGACATGTGGAGGAGTTCCTCTCTCAGACTGCTGAAGGTGGATAACAGCAGACGCATGCTCTTATCTGCAGTGAGACGAGTCTGGCAAGCACAAAAAAAGGAGTTAGTGCCAGAGAAACATGTACAGCATTATGCTTCATTAGCTGCAAGATATCGCATATCTGATTGATTACAAATATAACAACCAAATAAGTGAAGAAAGTGAATTAAAAACCACAATATCAGCTCCTCAAAACGCAAGAAAATGACTGAATAAGCCTTAAAACCTAGAAATGCTGAAATTTATCCAGAGATATTGTCAACATGGTATAAAAGCAACCAAAACAAAGTAATAGAGATCCACAGATTAATATATCAATAAATAAATTCAAGTCTGTCTCACCTGCAGCAGATACCGGATTTGTTGTTTGGTCAGTTCAGTGGCTCCTTTGGGAATCAAAGCCTCCACCTCCTCTTTCTCCACCTGAAGACACAAACACGCACACAAAAATCAGTCAATGAAACAAGACAATGAAATCACACCTCAGAGAAATCAGAATGAGAAATACAAGAAGTAAAGACGTGGGGTAAAAAGTTGAACGTGTCAGTAAATTGAGCACTGAAACAATTAAACAAATGTTTGTTTTTCTTCTCCACAGTTTAAAGTTGACTGTGACCGAGGATGAAGCTGTATCTTCCGACAGCACTGTTGAGATGTATTTGTCAGATGTGTGTGATGCTGGTTTGTTTCTTACCTTATAGTCATTGCTGGGATCCAGATGGTGTTTCCTGTAACACACAGAGAGGAAAGACAAACAATGACAATGCCAACATAATGGAAAGAACTTAGGTGTGTGAGTGTGTGTGTGTGTGTGTGTAAGAAAAGGGGGGAAGAAAAGAAAGAAACAAGAGTGTGTTTTTCACTGCAGGGTTTACACAACACAACCAGACACTGACACACAGTGGTGTCCTGTGTGTGTGTCTAATTATTCTGGGCTAGGCTTCTGCTATTGCAGATGATGTTTTATTCAGAAATGTTCTCCAGTTTACAGTTCTCTAGATTCTAACGTAACAGGACCAACTGTTAATGTTGTTACAAGCCTTAGAACTGCAACTTGAACAAATACAGCTGGCACTATGCCAGCTCTACCGCCTTCTTCGGTGACAGCACGTTTGTAGTGTTGTGCAACGCTGTCCATAATGCTGATGTACATGTTTTACTATCGCATCACAATTTAAAGTAAATTTTATCATATTACTTTGTAAAGTTATATTTTTGCCCAAAATTAAAACTGTTGTACTTGTTTGTTGTTTGATCAAAAAGTCAGAAAAAAGACCCACTGATTTTGAATTTGAGGGCTCACCAACGAAAATAAAGTGCCTGGCTAAATACCGGGACAGGCACAAAGTGATCTATTTACTTTAGAGTTAAGACAATAAATCCAGGTTAGACTTGGTAAAAAGGTACAGTATGTGGCAGCTGTATTTAAACACCAGCGAATCCTGTAAGGGATAAATATAAGACTAACTACTGCTGGAAAATAATTTTGTACCCTGTAATGCCTACAGTAAATCATGATGTCAACATCAACTAAATGATATTAGTTTAAACCTGGCTAAAACTTTAAAAACAGCTTACAGTCTTAAGATTTTGCTGAAACATCTGAGCACTGTAGTTTTCTATTCAGTGCATTTGTTAAGTGCTGCTTTCAGACATTGATTATTACACAGCTGGTACTATAAGCATCTTGGGCAACATGATGGTATAAATGGAACTGAGTGCGTGTGTGTGTGTGTGTGTGGGGGGGGGGGATTAAGTATCATTAAGTGCAAATGTTCACTGGTGTATTTTTATAGTCTTTAGACAACAATGGAGCTCTGTGGCACAGAGATAAATGTTGTTTTTGTACATGTACAGGTGATGTTGTTGAGCCTAATTCATGAGTTTGGATTTTCTAGTTCTTCAAATAAGATTTGTATGTATCTGTTGTGATAGCAACATGTCCCTAAGCCCAAACCTGCAAAGGGCCTCACATCTTTTTCGTCTCCTATTGAAAAACTCACACACACACACACAGGGTTACTTGGCAGAAGACAGAAAAAAGCTTACAAAACCGGCACACAACGAGAGGAGCTGCTGTAGCTGGACTTCTTCTGCATATCACCCAGTTCTGACTGTAAGTCAATAAACCAGCCAGATGTGTGTACGTGTGTGAGTGATTTAGAGCCTCAGATGTCAGAGGTGTCTGACAGAGAGGTGAAAAGCTGGAGGAGGATTAGGATTTTATGGTTTCACACACTACTTAAAATAACACTACATGATTCAGCTGGGTGGAGACTTGATGGACAAAGAACTCACTTCGTAAACTGTAGCTCAGAGTCATAGCTCACTCTCATTGGCTACATCAGACCACCTGGCCTACCGTTCATGTCATGCTCCCTTTACTGACCCAGGTTTCCTGTAACTGTGTTTCTTAAGCAGAGTTTTTAGGTGACTGTAAACTCTAAATGTGAAACTAACAAAACTAAACATATGACTTCTCTCAGAAAAGCTAGAACAGTTTACTGCATCACTTGAAACTCATTTCAGATTTATCAGCTGAACTAATCTTTGTTCTCTAAAGTTTGTCCCAGCTTTATTAAAATTACTGTTTGTCAGGTTGTAATTTAACACATATTGTAATTCTGTTAAGACGGCAACCGTCACTCCTCTCTGACCTGTTTCAGCATGCTGCTCATGACGCTAATCCAAGCCGCCAAAGTCAGCGTCTATTACCATGATGATTTCCCATGGCTGTTGTCTAGGAATCTACTAGTCTACAGTATATGCCAAGTGATAAAGACAGACTCGTGGAATGAAAGTCAGTTAATAAAATATTACTTCTGTGTATAGCAGGTTTCATCCAATAAAAAGGTTTGCAGCAAATGTAATGCATGTGATGCTATCTTGTCGCTTACCCTCAAGTGCTGGATATCAGAATTATCATGAGGTTTATTCTAAAGTGGTTAAAGAAAACTCATTATGAACTTTTTTATTTGTTGTAATTACTTTCCATTGGCTATTATTCGGGCTTTTATCATACAAAATGTATTTGTAAATACAATACGCAAGCACTTTAACACTTACTGTCCACGGATCTTTGACACATGGTCCGAGATGCAGGAGAAGATGTCACAGTTCTTCCTGTAGACCTCAGCCATCAGCTCGCCAAAGTAACGCGTGTCCAACTTCGTGGACTGTGGCACCTCCCTTAACTCGCTCTTCACCTCTTTAATGGACAACTTCTCCAACATTGGAGGTGGCTTCTGTTGTATGATGTTAACAATTTCCACTTCTTCCACCTCCACCGATTCCTCCTCCTCGACCTCTTCCTCCTGGATGAACACGCACAGAGGGAGAGTTTTAACCATTGTCTGTTGATCAGTTCTGTGTGAATGAGGACAGTTAATACTCTTTGTGCTGATGTATCTCCTTTTATTTTTATCCTAACCTGTATGTACAGTATACGTGCATTGCTAAAAGTTATTAAATATTATCAAAATAACAGAGGCTCAATGATTTACAGATATTAGAAGCCATGTGGATGTCATCACTATGTGTGTTTCTTTGTCAAATACATTTACAATTGTGCAATTAATTAAATCCACTCTACACACTCCACAAACATGGATCATTCTTACAAAGGAAATGTGAGGAGGTGACTGAATGGCCCCTCTTTGATTCTCTGACAAAAACAATATGATGCTGTTAGCTGATAACTAAGAAGAAATGTTCAGTTGACCTGACAGTTTAAAAAAAACTATTACTGAAGTCCTTAAAACTCTAAAATATTCCAACAATGATGCCTGACAGGTACTCAGAGTGACAAAAGTGACATTTAGCCTAACAGCAGTGACACGCAGTGCAGTGAAGACACACAAGCATGAGAGCAAACTGTTCTAAAGGTTCAGTGAAAGGTTGTAAGTAAGGAACCTAAACCATGAAAAACAGGCCCAGATTAAAACTACAAAGGAGTATGCCTACAGAATCATGTTGTAAATGCCCTGTGGGACATCAGAGGTCCAGGAGCTCCACCTGGTACTTACAGTACATACTACAGCTACACTTGATCTGAGCAAAACACACCTGTCACCTGCTGTTATCTACCTGTGACAGCAGAGCAGAGTGAGCCAGTTTTTGCATAACCTGTTAACTAATATCACTCTGAGCTGAGGTGAGCTGTCTTCTGTGTGTACTCGTCACACAGAAAACACCTCTGACTCTCTGCAAATACCTGCCTGTCACACTCTTTGTGTTTGTTGACACACATATGCATTATTTCTCGTGTTTATATGGCGGTCAGACCTCCATGCTTCTATTTTTAGGTTCTGTGATGCACTTTGTTTATAAAACCTTTTACAGTCTTTTTTCAACCTCACTTCTCACGCTTTTAGCTGCGAAAGCCTGAGTCTAATTAAATATGATAAATAATAATTAATTAATTTTGTCGCTTCTCTTTTAGCCTCAAATCTTTTTCAAATTTATTCAAGGGCGCACCTGTTTTTTTTGCAAGTTGTGCCCTGGGCCTCTATGGGACTCTACCCATCCCTTTAAATCTAATACATCATTGAGGTAGTATTACTTTCTAGCTGTTAAACCTGGATACATTGTTATTTGAAATGAGTAAACCAGAGTAAAGCTAAAGAGACATTTTTAATGTTATATTGCAAAAATACAGACACTAGATAAACTTTCAGCCACCTCTAGGCTGAGTGTGATTAAAAAACATCAGTTATAATCTCTTAAAAATTTTAGTAATTGAGAAATACAGGGAACTGTAAACTGAACTCAACATGACATCAATGTAAAATTGGATCATGAGGTGTTCGAGACGTGGTATAGTTTGTCACATGGTTTAACTCTGTTTCACCCCTGACTTATAGAGACTGATGTCATATTTATGATGCTGTTCAGAGCAGTCGCGTCAGATTCCACACGAGTCCAGAGAAACTTTCCATCAAGTGAAGTTTAGACTACTGTGGTATGGGAGGGCCTCCAAGAACCACATGGGGCCATTCTGTGGCTGACTGAGGGGTTTATGTTCTTGATAAACTTTTACTTCAGAGTCTTATGAAAAAAAATAAATAAATAAACCTTCAGTCTCTGTTGTTCCTAAGTGGACACTTTGACCTTCCTGTAACCACCACCCATACTTCAACCATCACACTACTAGGTAACACCAGCACAGGAGTTGTGTTTTTGTTTAAACAAGAAAACTCAAAAGTCTGGAAAGATCACAAATTTGATTCCAACACTTAATCCAAACATTGTCAGGATGTTTTTTCAAATATAAAATGCAAAATTCTTGTCTTTTTTTTTTGTCATCATTCACCTGAGATGAAGTTTGTGTGAAAGCAGCACAAAAACAAATGATTAAAAAATATAGATATGAATAAAAGTACATACTTTATATTCCATAAATGACAGACCTCTGAAGTAATGTTGAGTATTGAAAGATCAACCCCTGTCTGGAAGCAGTGGAGACTGTGTGAAACCTGGAGTCATGTTTATGATCTTGGAGAGGTCAAAGGTCACGGTAGGATCAAAGACTGGCACTTTCAGAGCGTTTATATTAAACGCTAAATGTAAACAGATGAGAAACACACGAGTGTAGCGGGAGGGCTGAGATACGTGGGTGATCCCTACGGGCTGGGTGTGTCTCTGTGTTGTGCGTCTGTGGCTGTTTTACGGTAACATAGCTGTCATTCTTGCAATGAAAGGGAGAGCAGTGATGACAGACGGACTAGTAGATACCAGTCCTGACAATGAGATTTTAGCACTGTTGACAAGTACGTCCAATTTGCATGTTAAAAGAAATGTTTAAAAGAAAGTGTTCTCTTCACAGCTAAATACATCAAAGACCTGCACCTGAATGCAGCAGTTTAGTAATTCAGGTGGACTATATGGATAAAATCGTCTAATATAGTGTATGCAATTTTACAGTTTTGGTTTTCTTTATGTTATATTTGGTTTCTTTAAATTCAACACAAAGTTTTAAGATACAAATATGTTTTAGTGAATCTAGTTCTTTAAAAAAAATGTAAAAATTAAAGATAAGGAAAAACTCTAAGCTACACTGAGATACTAACACAAGATGCTCTGTCGTCTCCTGGCGTGCAGGCCAAACCCTGAGATATCCACGTGTTCCTTAAGGTAAAGGTGATCTTCTAGTCATCTTCTTGGGATCAAAAAGTAGCACCTTCCTGTTCAAGTGCAAACAAATATCACTCAAAGACTTTTCAGCTTCAGTGGCTGACTGATCTAGTTTGACTTCTACCTGCTGTGAAAGGAGACGAGTAACCCAATAGTCAAACTCAATATAACATCCCATCACGTCTTTACGGTGACAGGCTCTCTGGTGTGTGTGTGATGTAGGTCAGTGTGCGAACCAAACTCTCAGGACTCTCTGTGACTAAGTAACACTAGAGGTTGTTATTAGAGAGATAAGAGTCACCTTACCACACAGGCTCTTTGTGCAGCTCTCTGTGAGAGTCTTTGTTTGTGTGTCCTGCAAAACACTTCCCTCTTATCAGGTCATTTTGGCGTGTGATTCAGGCTGGCAGTGCAGCGGGAATATTTCAGTCTGTGCTCTATCACGACCTTTTTCCCAAAATTTAGTTTGGGAAAAAAAAAGCTAAACAACTGTTGTACGAGTGGGGTGATGTTTTCCTCTTCATCTTCATGTTTTCATAAACTCGACTTTAAAATGTAAATAGTCAGAAATGACATGTTTAACAGGTGTTTCAGCAACACCTGGTCACACCAAAGTTATGTGCAAAACTGCTGTGATAATATTTTAAATATATTCCCAGCTTCAAGAGACAGTGAAAATTTCTACCAGCAGAGTTATTCACCGTGTTTATCTAGAAATTAAAAAAGAACCAGACGAGCAGCTTGAGAGTGAAGCTGAAAGTCAGTGGTGAAATGCCAAACAAAGTCCTCCCAACAGCCATAATGACAACTGGATGCGGTCCAGACGTCACCATGGCAACACAATCCAGCACTGAAAAAAAACAACATCACATTTAGAGGAGAGGTTCTGTGTGTGAGAAAACCACCTTTGATGTGATAATGTCAGATGTAGGGCAGCAGGCTGACAGACAGTATGTGAAACTGTCTGACTACAGATCAACCTTCAACAGGGTCTTGTTTTGCTAGTGAGAAGGAAAAAATGTTATTAAATAAATCAGGGCTTTCCTGTTTGGCTCAGAAACTATTGGAAATGCAGCAGTTTCCTCATATTAAACATTTTAAAGCATAATATCCTGTCCAATGTTCTTGCCTCACCACACTGTGACACCATCCTTCGCCGTCCTCTAATTAAGACTAAATACTTTGCATACCCGGCAGTGGTGAGAAAAATTAACAACACTGGAGCTCAGCTGAATCGGATCTGTGTTCAGACTCGAAGACATGATATCACTCTGACAGCAGTAAAAATATCTGTCAGCAACCACTCTGCTGAATCACACCTGAATCTCAACTTGACATCTCTCACTCAGCTTTTGTCTCTGACAATATACTTTGGAGCGCCACGGCTTTGATGTCCTCGAGAGTGGTTGTGATTGTTTACAGAACGCCAGAGACCTAGAGGTTCATGTCTGCTTGTGTCACCCTGGATAATAACAGAATTAATATCTTAAATGTAGCTGAGTCACAGCTTAACACTATGCCACCAAAAGTAGACAAATATCACTAACACACCGTCACTACTTCATGTTCAACTCAAGCTAAGTTGAATCCGTGTGTCTGGCAAAACTTTTTACTGACACATGATTAATAGTCTAACATATACTGCATTGCTGCACCTCTGGCCTGTACAAACCTGTATGTGTCTGCTAACAGCTGCAGGCTGAGCTACGGACAAATCTATATGAAATGTTTTGACCAATCACAGAAGAGTCTGATTGTGACTGTGAGGGCATGTCACGCTTCATTTGGTTCAGTAAGTAAGTAAGTTCTGCATCGCCCATAAGGGATCTTTAGTAGAAAATCAGGTGATAAGAGATATAATGCATGTCAGCCCAGTATTTTTTTTAAACTCCATTCAGCTGTGACATAAGAAAATTCCTTATTGCTTTTCTGGTGTCAGTTACAGAGTTAGTTTTTGGCTTTGTTCATTTACCACGCCTTTAACTTTGACATTGATCACTCATGCTCATTGTTCGTAAGTCTTGGCATGTTAGCCACACAACCACAGGCACACAACACATGGCACCAGGGACGCTTCAATATGTGTAGGAGAAGCTCGGAGTGATGCACTGATACTGCAATTAGTGAATCCATCCTCTGATTCACAGCCCAGAAATAGTTTTTTTTATGTGAGGGTTAATACTTGGGTTTAGAGTTAAGTTTAGAGGTAGATTTAAGTTATAGTAGGGTAAGAATCGGGGTTAGGTTTAACTGTGATGATTAATGTTAAGCTAAGGGGGGCTAAGGAATGCATTACGCCAATGAGCATATTCACAACTACAGAAATACAAGCGTTTGTGTGCTCAGCATTTTTCCCCTCAGGCTCACTGCGTGTCTGTCATTCATCAAAGAGCACAGGTCAAAAAGCAGAGATTCTCTTCACTTAATGTTACAGAAGCCATAAATTACTTTTACCTATTTTCTCGCCCACATACACATGTACACGTTTAGTACTTTAACCCTGTCTGCTTCACCAGTGCAAAATAATTTGGTCTGTTTTCATTGCAAACGTGTTGTGAGATGACAAATGTCTAAAAAAAGTTTCCAAAGCTAGCAAATAAATAATAAAAAATGTCTTTCTTACTGTAGGAAAACACACAGACAGGTGCAGTCGACACGTCTCTCTAATAACAATTATACATCTGACTTTGACAACAAACTTGTCAAAAGATTTCCGCTACTTGTTTGAGAAAAGGTGAGTAGGTGGTGACAGTCCAAATTATTTTCTGAGGTTGCACCTGGCACAAGACTCAGCTCATGCTGAGCAAGTAGCTGCACACACTCTGCAGTGCTAAAGGAAATGATTAAAAACCTCACGTGCTATTACAAGACTATTATTTATCATTTGTAGTTAATTTAATTCTCAAAGGACTAAGGTCAAAAAAAGGTGAAGTGGAGTGAACTACTAATTTTATGCTTTTCTGTCTTTCATAACTGTAAAAAATAAATATATTTATGTTTTTGACTCTTGTTTGAGCAACAAGGGCTGCGTTATAAAGACGTTGCTTGGGGGTCTGTGTGATTGTGTGGCGCATTTATGAAATATAAAATCTGCTTTTCTTTCACAAACATGGTCATTTCTATGTGAGTCCAAACTTTTGACTGGTAGTGTATATATAGATATATAAGGTTTTATACACTGAACACTTACACTATTAATGAAAATTGCCAGTTAGAGCCCTCGAGCTTAATGCAAGTTCAAGCAGGAAGACAACTGTCAACCAGATTTCTCCTCTCTACTGTTATCCAATAATTTCACCATGTTCTGCGCGCAGGTATTTCTAATTTCTAATCATCTTAGCTGAAGAAAATCTCTGACCTACTTTTTTAAAAGTATGCACCTCGCTGGGGCCAACATAGAAAGAGTTGAGATGGAGAGTCAACAAATGAATACAAACTAATTCTGATTATTCTGCATTAAAGGAGGACTTTCACAGGTCATGCCAAGAACGACATCAAAGCAACATCACTACCACGATAAATCAGAGAGCCTCCCTGTTTTGACAACAGCTAAATGCACGACGCTGCAGGTTCAAATCTAAGGAATGCACCCACCCACAGCAAAGGCCTATGAGAAGTGACCAGACACACCCCGATTTAACAACCACTCTGAATGGTTTGTCAGCTCTGTGACAAGGTCCTGTGATTACGAACAAAGTGCTGTTGTAACAGTGTGAATGTGGAGACTGGGCGTAGCTGCACACAGTATGTGCAGCGAATCGCCCCCGGCTGAAGTGAGAAGGCTTTAAAACTAAAATCAAAAAAATAGAAGACACTCATTATGCTACTGTTCTTTTACACACTGACATGCTCCCATCTTGAAAGTGAGATTTCATGTTGATGGGTGTGGCTGCCCAGATGGACTCAGCACTCCCTCTGCATTTTTTTTTTGCCCTTCTCTTTGTCTTGACATTTAAAGAAACAACTCCTTATTCTACCACAAAATTGCACATCCAATTTTGAAACGTTTGGAGAGTTGGCACAAATGCTTCAACAACAGTGTGGTGAAAGGTAAAGCTCGGCTTGTACAGGAATCCCATTAAAAGCACACTGATGTTGATCCGCAGGGGAAAAGACATCTGCACATCAAGCTGTTTTATTTTAAATCTATTCAATAACACTAATATAGTAAAATAAAGTTTTCTCCGGGTAAAGACTTTAATGTTTAATTTATTCATTAAAAGTTTTTATATGTAGATATCTAGGTTATACGTAGATACAGTAACCACAGATCAGAATGTAGCACCAGATATCTAAAGCCAAATGTAACTTGGTTTTAAGCCTTTCGAAACGTAGTGAAGCTCGTTTTTTAATAGCTACCACATCAAACATGGAGGCTGAACTGATGTTAAAACGATAACTCTTAACCAAATGCTGAAGTCTTGTGAAACTTTTAAAATGTAAATTATGGTTCTCTGGAAGCAGTATTTAAATATCTTTGTTGATATTAGCTCCCAGACTAATTTAATAGTTCTATCAAGTTCATTTTGGAATACTGAGAGAATTTTCCCTCCATAGTCTGAACCCGGTGGACTAGTCTGCAGTGCAGACGCAAGAAAACTTCCCTCTAACTTTTTCTCCTAGCTTGAGTGACATTATAAGAGCAGGGTTGCATGCTGCAACAAGTTAAACGCTCGATTGCTCAGAAGTACTGTACGTTATGTTCAAAGACTTAATGCGTGTGTCAGTGGAGTTTACTTTTTTCGCAGAGATGCTTGTCACAGCTTTATTTCTTTGCAACAAACAAAACATGACAAGATTTAACACTCAACAAAACAGCAGGTTTTTCCTAAGTGAAAGATGCATGCTTGTGCACTTGCCAGACTAAACATTGTCACCAAAAATCATTATGGTGTAAATTTATAGTGTTTGTGTGTCTTTACCTCCTCCTCCTCGGCACTCGGCTCGGGGCTCTTGGTGGGACTGGATGATTGGCTGAACACTGATGAAGACTTTCTGCTGGCACTCTGAAACAGCAGACAAAAGAGAGAGAGAAATACTGTCAGACAAAATCATCATCACTACCAACCTAATAAGAAAAACAATTTATGTTATTATTTATTATTATTTTGGATTCACATTAAGTATATTAAATATTCTCATTGAAAATTTCACTGTAATTGAAGCTGTATGTTTACTACATAGTAAAATTCATAAATTGGGACTGTTTAGACCAATGTTAATGTTGTCATTTACTGCAGAGTGAATTGTCACATTCACTCATAAACTGCTGCAAAAACATGTTTCTTTAATGGCTCAGGTGTATAGAAGCACCGCAAAGGTATTTCATGATACTAAGGGAGCTATAACGGTTTATGAAGTTGTGCAGACTCAGCAATTGTGTCGTCAGGTCTGAAGCTTTGGCACACTCAACTCAAACTTTAATGCTAAAATGAGAACTGTTGTAAGTAAAAAAAAATCAAAAGTGGTTTTGACCTTTTATGTTTAGAGAACAAATAATAATTTATGATGATTTATGAATTTATGATTAATATTTAAGAATGGTAAGCCTTGAAATTGCTGTTTGCCTGTGAAGACTTCCCTTGGACTTGCTCTTGCCCTAAAGGAGTTGATGTTTGTCTAGAAACTTGCTCTGAAAGACTATTACATTTACATCTAGTAATTTGGTAGATACTCTTATGAAAAGCCACTTATGGAACAAAACTCTCCACAGCAAATGATGCCGATCTTTCACTAAACTCTTTTGGGAAACTGATAGACGTAATTATAGCCATGCGTTTTGTGCAGTGTTGTGCAGTACTGCTTTCCAACTGTGAAGACAATGTTGGCACTTGTCCTGCTGCCTTAATGCCACTCTAAAGGTATTGGTAAATCAAAAACTGAATCTGAGCCAATAACCCGTCCAATAAATTCAGGTGAGGTAAGATAACATGTTTATTAGCCATCCTGTCAAGTGCAATATCACCCCACCAGATTTGTGCAATAAAGCAGTCGAGCAGGTTTCCCTCTAAAACCAATAAAGTGGCTAACAAATTAAATACAGAGGTCAAAAGTAATCAAAAACAAACCCTGATATGAGAAGCTTAAATCAGGAAATGTTATAAACTGATGCGTGATTAATGAAGAAAACAGTTGATCATACCTGTTCCATCAATCAGTTCATTGCTTCAGCACTATTAATTACACTAACATTTCTAAATGTACTGATTAATGAACATGTGTAACAAAAGTAACACTGGCAGCCCTTTAACTTAGAGAGCTCAGTAACAGGTTGCAGGTGCAACTAAAATGTTACTGTACTGTAGATTAAAATAGAGGACATAATCCAGCCAATCACAATGAACTAGTAAATAGGTGGAATTTTTCATCACATAACATTTTCACATAGCTAAAAAAAAAATCTGAACCAGACCAATAAAACCAAGACAAGAAGCATTCCTGCTGTCTGACCTCGTATCAGTGCAGTTTAATTCAACAGGAGTGATCCAGCCAGGTGGAAGAATGTGTTTGTCTTTAAATGTAAGGGTGTGTTGCGTCAACACAGTCAGATCGGGCGTGGCACCGTTTCTCTATCAAACACGTCAATAACTTTTAGCTCTGGGTGCAGTGACTCAAACAGCAGAATGAACTTGAATTAGTAAATTACCAGGACGACGAAAGGTTCTGATGGAGTTCTGACAATAGTCTATTGGACCACAGACAGAGTTGAGACAACTGGCAGCTGATGAAATGTACAGAAATTATATTTTTATGAAGGAGATAGAAGAGGCAGATATATTTTACAGTAGAGACCTTGTGTAAACCTTCCGGGTGGGAAGGCCAAAGCTTTCAGGAAGTGGTAGTCAGAGCAGGAAAGCCTCTGCTGGACCAGACTGGTACCAGACTGGTAAGAAGTAGGTACAACTGTGTGTGTGTGTGTGTGTGTGTGTGTGTGTGTGTGTGTGAGCGTAACAGGTGACAAACTCTGAAGCCTGCAGCACAGTTTGTACTGATCAAAGGGATGGACAATTAATAATGCCACATTATACCTTGGCAATAACACAACTATTCGAGAGTCAAGTGGCAAATGGCACGAACAACAGTTTCTTAATCCTTAGAGCAGGTAATAATCACTTCACTAGAGTTCATTTACTCATCAAAGGAAATTATTGACTATAAAAAAAAAACTATTTGTATAACTTGTATTAAAACACTCAGGAGTCATTCACCTGGTTGACTGAGAATCTTCACAGACAACTTTTATTAAAGAATATGAAAAAAAAATTTCTGTAAAACCTGGTAAAACAAACCAGTCTAAAATGACATAAATACAAGTAGACAATTATAATATCTACTTTATGACGTCTAATCATATTTAGTCATAGACCAACAAATAAGTGATTTGCAGTCTGGAAGTGTCCTGCATTCATTCATTTATCTGCAAAGGTCTCTGATTATCCATCATGTTTTTGTACTGAGTTGAATTTGAATTTCATATTCAATGTAATTATGAGTTAGAGTGTGGTTTAAATGTGGATGTGCATTAAACAAATGTTAAGAAGGTCAACTTTAATTTGTTTGGATGCTTGTTTGAGTTCAGTAAACACTCCCTCCGTTGTCTTAAAGATTTCTTCTTGCTAAGTTATTAGACTGTTGCATTTACCAACATTTAACAGGCGAATTTGACCTTTGACCCTGCATGTTATGCATTATTATTATTATTATTCATTCTACCCTGGACCCCAGAACGTGTTACACCGGCTTATCTTACTGATCATGTTTTAAAGAAACTTCTGAACAATGGTTGCTCACCCCCAACGTGCTGTGGTACTGCAGGTCGGACTCCTGGCTGCTGACGCTCAGGTGAGGTAAACTCTGCACGTACATCGGAGACATCACCTGTTGTACCATCGGTTGCTGCATCAGGACGTAGGATTGTTGTGGCATGGCCTGCTGCACCGGCACCAGGTAGCGCACCGACTCATAGCCGTTCATCGCGTAGGGCAGCTGTGTCACGGACCCGGCCTGGATCACCGTGTTGGCCACCGGCTCCGGGGTGGTCATGTTCACGGTCCGGTAGCTCACCGACTCCGACGGGTTCACGTTCACAGTCCGGTAGGTCACCGGCTCCGGAGAGGTGACGTTCATGGTCCGGTAGGTCGTAGTCGTAATCTTCTGGTTCTGGCTCGTCTGGAGAGACATCTTGATTGATCGACGGCGTGGATCAGCTCAGACTCCCCACAAACCCGAGAGAAAAGCAGCAACACCAGAGAGCTGGAAGTTTCTCAAGGCGGAGAAGTCGCAGCTGGAGAAAACGCACGCAGGTTCCTCAAGCTGTTCTGTTGTGACGGCTTTTCGCGGAGCAGAGAAGTAGACCGCCCAGTCTAACTTCTTTCTCAGTTGGAAGGACTGAAGAGGAAAGTCCGGTTAGAGGACTTGTTCAATAGAAAAGAAAAATTACTGAGGGAGGCGCTGTGCTGCTCTGTATGCAAATGCTTCTCTGTGCATCAGGAGGTGGGAGGGCTCAGAGAGAAACAGACCACAGCTTTCACAAAGTTCAACCTCACTGTGAAAACAGAAAAGTCAGCCACCAGGTGGAGACAAAACAGACCCCCTCTCAGTGGTTACTTTCATCATGATTTTTAATCTTTATTTCGTCTATTAATCTTTATTTTCCTGTATTCATCTTAATTATCTTGTATACTATCCTATATTGTTCTGTAATATATTTTAACAGCTACTGCGACACTGGATTCTCCCTTTGAGGATTAATAAAGTATCTATGTTTCTAATAACAGTCAATCAATAAAGCTTGTCGTGAATTTGAAACTTGATTCAGCCAGTTGTGTGAACAGTGCATAGTCATTTGAAGAAGATGGTCTGGAAATAAACCAGTTCAATGATGTTTGCATTGTCATTGCATTTAAATAAAGGACCTACATACTTCCTCCACCATTGTTAAATATGAGTATGTGTAAAATAGATATAAAGATAAACATATGTATAAAGACTCAATACATATATGAATATGCTCCTGTATACATGTGAACTACCATACTGGACCTACAAGGCAACGTTTGTTAGACTGCTTTGAGCTTGTGATGCTGCAGATTTTATGCTAAGGTCATGTCATTTTGTCAGTGAACCATGAAGTTGTGACACAATTGTTATTCATAAATGTTAAAAGGTTTTGCCAACTGGTCTGAAGTGCAACATTATAATATAACATTATAATATAACATTAGAATTTTAAAATTAGGAAAACAATTTTCAGATGTTTAAATGTTAAAAATCAATATAGTCAAATGACCCATTTTTATTTCAAAATTTTAAATAAAAATTTCAAAAGTAGTAATGAAAATCATATTATTAAAAACCTTACACCCTAGGTCTTCTTAAATTTTTATTGCCATTTTTTTTATTCTAAGCAGTATTATGATTATATGAAACGACGTGGAAGAAAACGTGTTTCTAACTCCACTCTCGCGATATACAGCGAGATCAACATAATGAAGGAGTCGATGGAGGAAGAGGCTTTTATTTATCGGATGCAGTAATGGCTACTACACATCCACTCCGTTGTTTTCTCCTTGGTCCAGTCGACATCGGGGGATCGGCGATGTTTCTGTTATCGCTCTGAAGCCGATTTTTACCTCTGGTGAGATATATATAACAGACTGATGACAATACAGTGTTGTTGTGGCTTTTCGCCAGCCGTATTTCTCATCTTTGTGTCCTTCATCCCCGACCGCGTCGGCTATCTCGTGCAGTGAGATCGACTAGAGGCCACTGAATTACACTCAGAATATAGATCATTTTAACAACATGACCGCTCTCTGCTGATGTGTAAATATTAAAACTCGTCTTTAGACATTTTTGCGGAAGTGTAGAACTCAGTCTTCATTTCGGGTTGATTTTAAACGCAACAAACAGAACGGTTTTAGTGAAAATTGAAATTTAAAAACGTTTTTTACTGCCGCCTGTGTTTTCCTAAAAAATTGAAAACGCACATTGACGTTGACGTTGTACACAAGCTTTTACGAATTGCTTGGAAATAATTTATCGTGGGTGATGCGGATATTTGCTGAATTTATGATGCTCATATATGAATGTCAAAGGGGTCGCACAGTAACATACTTGTTAATCTTATTGTAATATTCCTTAAAATGCAGAATGTCTGAATGGTGTTCTGTAAGAATGGGGCAGTGCCTTCTTCCGTGGACAGTACTGTCTGAGTGTGTTATAATATTTGTTGCAGGTTAATAGTTTAGTGATGCTGATGGTGTATGTATGTCTATATATGCATTTCAGAGATATAATTTAGTGTAACGTGAATTCTATATTTCTGTTTTAAAATTGAAGTTGTGAAATTTTATAGAACGTAGAATATATAGAATGTTTAATTTTAACTATGAGCAATTTGTATAACAAACTGTTTAAACAGAGCAGCTATGTAATTTCTATAGATATTCATGATTTAGTTGCCAGTACCTCTACTGTATAACTTGTACCCCAGAAGTCAAATTGTAAGCTTTTATTTTGAAGTAAACCTCTTGCATCTGTGAGTGATGCAGGCGTCAACTGCTGCAGCAGCAGTTATGTAATCCAACCTCTCTGCCATCATCCTCTGGAGCAATCCTGCTGTCATCTACTGGTTATAACAGAGGATGAGATCGCTCTGCTTACATGCCCACTTTAACTTGTTTCCTCTTTAGTGTTTTCACTGGAAATGTTAGAATTAGCAAATATTCCAAGAATGTGGTTAAATGTGTCTAAAAATTATGAATATTAGTTAAAATATTTGGAGAATTCAAGAGTGATGCTGTGGTGCTACCATGCAGATCCTGGTGTGTTGAGCTTCCCTGAAAACAGTATGTATAAACTTTTATGTACTTTTATGTATATGAAAAGTTGAAACAAATAAAGAATAAAACAACATGTGAACATATAAAAAACATTTTATATTTTCAAACAAGGTGTCACTAAAGGGTATTTTGTATAGTTTTATAAAGTTAAAACAGCAAGTGTAAAATAGAAATATTTTACTCTCAAAATTAAGTGGACGATATTGACCTTTGTCCCCAGGTGTATCCTCAATTGCTTGCCTGGCCTTGCTGCATTGCCAGAGGCTTTTGTGTCTCAGAAAAATCCACGTACCCATTACCACCTTGACAACACCACAGCAACGCAACAGAAAAGTGTGAATGTGTGCACTGAATGGGCCTCTACTGCGTTACTGCTGTAAATTGTAGCATGTACATTTTTATAGAAACGTGCAGGATGAGGAGACCAGCAGAGACTCTTTTGTTCTGTTGTTTTGTCGTAATTATCTCTGTAGGTATAGTAATTCAGCTCTGCCTCTTTCAGGCCCTGTCCTGCTTGATCTTGTTCATTGTCTCACTAAAATCATGGCTGGCTCGGGTGACTTACCAGGTGAGTATTTTTTGAATTTTAAGTCACAGCATTTTGGTCTGGGTTTGTTTTTATAGTTTGGGCTAGTCCCCTTGGTTTCAATGAAGGGAAGTCTTTAAGGTTGCAGACGATAGTCGTTCTTCAGACAATAGTGTGCGTCCAATTTCATGGCAACAGGAAAAAGTATTTCCTGCTTCAACATGTTCAGCAGATAAGGGCAATGTTTGGGTGTCCACGTGCTTTGACTGCCCTCATTATAAAACATTGGTTTAAATAGCTTTTTTGCTTAGGTCTTGTGTTGTTTTCACTAAAGCTTTCAGTTTATTTTCTGTGTGTTAAAGTCAAAAGTCAACATCTTGCTTTCAGCTGCAGACTGGAAGCAGACAAAAACAGAAACTTCTGACTAACATGTTGTGTCGCACATGCTGTATAACGGGGGATTACACAGATTGTTTTGTGCCTCACACCAGACACTGGAGTGTTATCGCACACAGTCTGGCACTCAGAGCATAAGTCATGATTCACACTGAGTCACACATTGTTTAATAAAATCTATTTAAAGTTGTGACTACAGCTGGATATGAACAAAAATGTTCCTTTGTTACAGGAATGCTGCATGAAGGAGCTTTAGGCCAAAGCAACCACTTATTGTAGTCTTTCAATACGTTCTGACCTTCCATTAAAAAAAACTGACTTACAAAAAAACAAACACACTCTTCGTTATTTCCATAATTTATCAATACACAAGTCGAAATGAAACAGTCTTAGTGTCAGAAACCTGATCTTAAGTTGCTTTTTTTGTTTGCGTCTGCAGCTATAGAAGGTTCCGGGATGGGAGGGATGAAGCTTCCTGTTGGGATGACCCGGCGAGCCCTCAGCTATGATGATAACCTGGAAGCTCCTATGTCCACACCCCCGCACGATATCAGCATCAACAACCTGTGGAGACGACCCATCATACCGGAAAGGAAATTCACACACCTTGTTGAGGTGAGACAGCATCTCGACAGCATCTCTACAGCATGCGCGGCCGCTTCCTTCTCTACTTTACTCTCCACTGTTCTCTAGAGTGTTGCAGTGCGGTCATGACAATAAAGTCGTTGTTGTTGTTTTCATTTCTCCACCAGGAGGATGAGAGCGGTGCAGTTAGTCAGCCTACAGTGTCAGACAGCACCCCCTCCAGGTCACCAGGTGTTGTGAAAGCCAAGGCCTCCTCCATCATCATGAATTCTCTCATCACCAGTACGTTAGACGCAATAATGACAATAATGCACTCTATTTAAGTAATTCTGTGTATAAAATATACTAAAATTAAGTTTAAAAAAGAAAATAAGAAATATGAAAACCATCACCCTTAAAATTCCCTGTTATCAGTGGGACGCCCGCAACAGTTTTAAACCTTTCTTTTTTCTTGATTCCCTCAGAGCAGACCCAGGATAGTATGTACAGGTTTGAGCAGAGGGCAGGGCTTACTGACACCAGCTACACACCCCACAAAGGCCTCACCGCTGAGGAGACGAGACATCACCACCGAATACCCGAATCCATGCAGGTTGGATGCAAACTTTAATAGACCGCACTGCGAATGTTGTTTCAGATACAGATAAGATAACACAATATAATACATAAAGTGCAAATCTGAGAAACAGAACTCCCCATATATGGACGCAGCATAAGATTGTTTGTTTTGTCGTTGCTGTTTAGAAACTGCAGATTCAGAGCATGGAGGCCAGAGAAGAGCGGCAGAGCTCTTCAGCCCAGTCCACTCCATCCAACACACCACACAGCTCCCCAAAGCAACAACGCAGGTATGCACACAAACACACAGTGTCCTGTTTGAGTGTGTCCCAGCGCAAAAATAGGATAAACACTGAAAAGCGACACTCTGGTTAAGATTACATAATGTTTGTGTGTTTGTGTAGGAGCTGGTTCAGTAGCACAGGTTCAGAGCTCAGCCTTAGCTCCTCCAGTAGCAGTGTGGACATGGCAGGAGGAGACTCATCAGCGGGGGGAGTAGGGGGTGCCGTTGAACGGTGGAACGCGTTTGGGCCTCGGCCACTCATCCACAAGTCAACCTCAGACCTGGGCTCAGATCCTGCAAATACAGGTAAACAGATTTTCTTTCTTATTCTTTTTTGCAAATAGTTGCATCACAACACATTATTTACATCCAGGGTTCGGGTTAATAGATAAATGAAAGAACTTCAGACTCAGCGTAAACACTTACTGACAGTCCAGTAACTGGGTTTGTTTATTCATTTTTTGTATCCCAGTGATATAAAAGTCAGATCGGACTTAGATGTGTAGCTGCTGCTGAGAGACAAAGTTTAGATTTTCACATGTGGGATGATTCAGTCTGTCTGGAAACTATCAAAATCTTTTTCCCAGGATGACTTTAGGTGAGTGGTAGAAGTTTGTTTAAGTTCAGAAGCTATTTCACTTAAGAATTGTTCAGCTCTTGTATTATAGCTTATAACATTATTATTTGAAACTGTCTGTGTGCTTTTTAAAATTAACATAAATGCACATTATACATTTATAACAGAGTCTGCTGCAGTAAAATGACCTACCAGCTTTCCACCTTTAAACTGAACCAAATGTTTCTGGTAAGGTGGATAATACAGTATCAATTAATATTATTTAGTATTATTTATTCAATTACTATTTTTTTAATATTTGATAATATTTTTATATCACAAGGATTTTCAAATGTTCACATACACGGTAACTTAGTTTTATTGGCTTGACCACCTCCAGATATAGTATGACCACAGAGCTGTGTGAATATTGACATCTTAAAATACATTCAAAACTCCATTTTGTCATGTCAGTTTTAAGTTGAAGAAACAAAAACAATGGCAAAATTGCTAAGTATGGACATGTATGAATCGGTTTAGGACGAGTTAAGTTGGTTAGTTTTGGTAGTAGTTTTATACTAAACTACTATACTTACTGTACTAAACTACTATAATTTAATTAAACGGACTCAGAAATAAGCAGAATGTTTCTTACTGTAATCCAGCTACAGTGTTTCCTAATCAACTTATGACCTAGTTATGATTAAATTTATCATTGCAGTTTATGCCTCTTGTAATCACAAGACAACGGACAGAGCACACACAACCACACATTCATTCAGATTGACTTTGTTCCTCCTTCCTGGTGACAAACAGGTTGATAAAATAACCTCAGTGATGCCTGAGTCACAGTGCAAACCTAACTTTACAGTGTCAGAACATACAGATTTTGTAATAATAAAGCTAATAATGCTCGAGTCAGATGACTTTGTGGAGAACAGACATGCACCAGCAGTCTTGTTAAAAAAAGACAAAGTTTTTGAAAACTTGCAAACATTTCCAGTAACTTGACTCTTGAGACTTGGAATTGTGATTCGGCTTAATTTCATGGCAGCTGAAAAGTAAAGTCGCAAGTTGGTCAAAGAGGGCAGATCCTCCCTCAGGAGGAATGGTACCTGTAATAGCTGAGACAATGTGAGGCCCAGTTGCAGTAACACAGTACAAATGTTAAATAAATGAAAAGTATAATATCCTTTACATTAACTATAGTATTTAATTCCAAACTAAGTGTAATAAGTTAAAGAGTGTGAAAGTGTTTGAAAAAAAGTTGGATGACTGTTGACCGAAGACAAATCTGTCCAGTAGAAATTATTAAAAGTTATTTAAGTAGTCAACAAATGTTATCTTTTCTACATTTATTTTCCAAAATATGATAATTTAATTCCTCTTCTTGCTTCCCAGTAGGCTTTGCACTGCAGGCGTACCGTGGTGCACAGAAGCCAAGTCCCATGGAGGTGATGAAGTCCCAGGCCACACGGCTGGGTGAGAACCCTGCCGCCCAGAAGCTGGCCCCTCCCAAAATGGAGATTCCCACAGTTGAAGGCCGACGGCAGGGAGCGCGACCGCACAAGCTCAAACACAGAGATATGAACATCCTGACACCCTCTGGCTTCTGAGGGGACACATGACACCTGTCAAAGCCGCGGGCCACACAGACACGAAAGGTCCAATGAAATAAAAACCTCTGTGTTGTTCCCTTTGTGTCCCCATGTGAACAGTTCAACAGTCTGTTGTAAAATGTGTCAAAATGCATTTCATTCGTTTGAAGTTGTCTAATCTTCAGTTGCTTTAGTATTTAATTAGTTTTATTCCAACTTGGGCCATAGTTTTGTGTTTTGTGTTTTGTGCGTTAGTAATTATAAGATTCACAAGGTTACATAATTACATAGAAATTCAGTGATGTATCTAGAAAGCGGTGACACAGGGCAACTTGTAAACAAACCTCCAGGTTAGTCAAACTTATTTGGAAGAGAAAACAAAGATGAATTTTATTACTCAAACTTTATCACAAAACAAACAAGAATTAGCTTTGTAACATGCTTGTGCGTAAACCTTGCCTAACCATTTGACAACCTGTCTGGTCACATCAGTCTTTGCTTCTTGCACTGCTGGATTTTTGGTGTGCTAGTGCGCTCCTATATCTGAAAGTACTTTCATGGGCAAAACCACAGAAATACGACCTAAAGTGTCATAAGGTGTAATTATAATTTAAGCTAACTTTAAGCTGGCAGTTATGACATTGAATATAAGTTTGATTCGTTTTAGTTTTTTTGGGTCATTTTGCAGCAACAAAACCACTAATGTTAGCGTCTTTGTCTCCTCTTCATCTTGCTTTCATTCAGCCTTTATTTGCGTGCTCCCGCTCTTAAACAGCTATTATCAGCATCACACTTTTTCCCTGTGAAAACTTGTTAAACCTCAGCTGTTCAACCTCAAAACCTTTTCATGGGACTTTAACAGCAGCATCACCATTCGTTACACCACTGTACTTAACCACATAAAATCAGAAAATATCTGCTCCACACCGTTTTGTCTTTCGCAGCAGCGTGCTGGCATC
Organism: Ctenopoma multispine; assembly: GCA_034779795.1. Lineage (NCBI taxonomy): Eukaryota > Metazoa > Chordata > Actinopteri > Anabantiformes > Anabantidae > Ctenopoma > Ctenopoma multispine. The sequence goes on along the minus strand of JAUYWH010000006.1, from coordinate 10,897,065 downwards.
AGCAACTAACACTGAGCATGAATCAGCCCTCAAGCTCAGATAACCTAGAGTTAGATTTGATTTGAGCTTTGACCAGCTGAAGGTCAAGATGATGGTGATGCTGGTTTAAAATGATCCTTGTAAATGCACTTTACCCCACTTTTAATGCTTACTATCTAATCTAACCCAACTCTACTGTGTTACAAAACATCCAGAATACTAACATATGCAAGAGAATGTTCTTTGCTTCTGTGTTAATAGTCATTACATCTTGTCTGTATCTAAAAACCTTTTCATTCATCTTCACTAAGCAGAGGGAGAAAAACAAGTCTAACCAATTTATTTAACTTTAATGCAACTCAAACCAACAAAATAGTTCTAAAAGAAGTTGTAAAAACGAATGTCTCAGGAAATTTGCAAAACTAAACATGAAAATGTTCCACTTATTTGTTTTGCGTTAGATGTTTTAATATATAGATTAGATTTTTTTTCTTACTGTATAGCAAAACATCTGGCTTCTGAGCACTGGAGTCAGTTAAAGTGAATGAACACAGATAATGGGGGAAAAAAAGAAACTTTTTTTTTTTTCTAGCCGATATGAAGAAGTTTTGTTTCTGTTACTAATTAGTTTTGCACATTGATGGAATAGATTGTGAGCAAACTGGGCACAGCCTGCAGAAACCTTGTATCACTCTGTGTCATATGTATACAGTGCTAGCTTAATGCTAATAAATGACTTTTTATACAAGGTTTCTGCAAGAAAGTTTGTTAAGTTTCGGGATATGATATGATTCACCTGTCAGTGTTGCTACGAAACATTGCTCTTGGCTGATTTTGCACTTTAATTGGTAAGTGGAAACAGTTGTTTGTTGGGAATAGTCAATTTATAAATGTAACCCAAGAGTAAAAACTAATTTTATGGAGTCAATTTTAAGTCCATGTAATTTGCTATCAGTGATTTTCCTGTGGTGTTTGATGTTGTCCTTTTCATTCTTAGCAAATTATCCTAAACCTGGACACAGAAGTGAACACATTCTTGCAGTTCGTGGCTGTAAATAATAAGTGAACATGATGTCATGATGTTTTTGCTCTGTTCGGTTTTGTTATGTTAAAATGTTTGAAGTGTGATGGTGTTCCCTTTAAATTTCTCCTTGACTGAAGCATCACATTTGTATGTGTGTGTGTGTCACTCTAGTACAAACTTAACTGAATTTCTGTATATTTCTGTTTCATGTTTTTTCCAGTTGCTGATTAAGATGATACTTTTTCAGAGATTTATTTTCTTCTATTTCTCTGTATGGTTTTTCTTTTTCAATACAGTTAAGAATTTGAAAATAAATGTTACATTCTCATCATAAAAACAAAAGTCAGTGCTTTATATCTGGTATAGATAAGGTATCTTTTATAACATTTTATAATATCCTTTTACAGAATTTAACAAAGCAGAACGGTAGAAATTTCACTGTTTATTGTAATAAATAGGCTTTAAAGGGCATCAGTTCATCTTCCAGTAGCAGTTCCCATCTGTTGATTCATTGCAACAGGCAATTAACAGTAAAGTGCAAAATCAGATACATGTGAAACAAATGTATTTACGTACAGAACAACAAAACTGAAATTAGTACGATTATATCATCTTGACTAGCCCAGCAGACTTCAGTGATTACCAGTTACAGCAGGTAACCCTCAATTAGCACCACTGGACACATGCATGTTCATTTGCAGAAAAGTAAAGGTCTGTGTATTTTGAACTTAATAAATATATAAAAGGACAGGCAACTCAGGGCTGAGGTATTCCATGGATTTCAAAGAGTTGTTCTTCATAAAGTCTGTAGAAAATCAAGGTCTACACCACTCTGGTATCACATAACATACTATTTAAGTTCTCTAAAATGATTCACAATTATTCAGTCATACTGGTTTGTCTGGTTCGAGCCACCCTCACGCCTATCAGTTTCGTTGTAACCTTTCCCAGATGCCACCATAGGGAGGCAGCAAACACTCGATGTAAGCACGACGTAAGGAGTTCAAATGGCTGGTGTTATGGTTCTTTTTGACTCTTTTTAAAATGCTGACTGCATTTTAAACAAATCTTTCAAACATATTATGTAACAAAGTCAAAGTTTTTACCTGGATTATTAGACATAACACAGTAGAGCAGCCTATAATCCTGAACGTAACTGGGAAAATTTGTTGCACAATTGCTGCTTCAGCAGGGTGTTTCAGAACAGTAAGATTGTGTCTATGTTTCTTATCAAAGTAAGTTATTTTTTCACACTAGGGTTAGGGTTAGAGCTAGCTCAGCTTTCACACCGATTCTATTTCTTTACCTGAGTAAGAAAAAAATATATATATTTGTGACAGTACTTGTTTCAAACGTATATACGCGACACTTTGTTGCATATTTGATTTGAGATGTGAATGTGATGTAACAACAGAATAATTTGCTCTTCAGGTGGGAGTTTTAAATATCAGACATTGTAGAGTTTTAAGAATTTTACAACACAGGAAAGCACTCATCATCAGCTTAATCCATCCAAAGCTCATTTGTCCTGTTTCCCACTTAAAAATGGACAGCAGAAGTGTAGTGTGTTATGTGGACATGAATTCTAGTTGCAGTTCTCTTTAACTGGAATAATGTTGGAATTACTGCACCTTCTCTGACATCAGCGTGGAGGTTTTGAACATCCATGTAAAAATCAAAACAGCCTGTGATTGGGTTTAATGCCCAGGACTCGTCTACGCTATGGTTGTTAAGATATCAATAACTGAGTTTTGTTTCTGAAAACAGACCTGGATTTGTGTTTGAATAAAACCTTGTCTCAGGCTTCCTGCAAGGACACAGTTTGGTGACAAGTTTGAATAAAACAGAAAAAACATGTAACATGTTCATCAGCTGCTCTAGTAAAGCAATCAGTTTATTTAGATTGTCTTCTGGATCAGACAGTTGTTAATCTTTTGTATTTCCCTGATTGTTTCCCTTCAGGATTTGATGTCTTCACAGTCTGCCCTATTGTTAAACTCAGAGATTAAATTCTTCCACTACCTCTTTTACACTGTACATCCATCCATCTTTTTCATCCAGCTCTGTGCAACAAACCTCCCTTTGCGTCTAATACTGTTATAATCTATCAATGCCTTTATTTCTCTTTCTATCCATCATTACAGACTCCCTCCTCCTCTTCCTCTTTCATCTCCTCCTCTTCGTCTGATCTCTCCATACATCTGGAAGAACACCTCCATCTCTCTCTGCAGTGTGGTGTTTCGGCGGTCAGCGCTGGCTTTGGCTTGCTCCATTTTGCGGATCTTGATCTCGGCTAAACTTTGGCTGCGCTTCTGCTGCTCCAGACTGACCTGCAATATTGCAACCTGCCTCTCAAGGATGTCATTACAGCGTTCCAACCTGCAGCAAACACATACACCGAATAGTGTATACACAGGCTTTAAAAAAGCACTAGCTATTTATTGCACTTGTGAAACATCAGAAGGCTAGTTTGAGTATTTATTGATGTTTCTAAAGTTTAACATTTATGCTGATTTGATATACAGTTAACTTTTTCCACCTACAATTAACATGCACCTTCAGTCCAGTCAGCAGGGATTTTCTAGCAAGCATTTTAGTGAGGCTGACCACCTTTAGTTGAGGCCAGGCCAGTTAAGTTCTACAACGTCAAACTGGGAAGCCATTTATTTATGCACCTAGCTTTGTCATGTTGAAGGAAGTATTCTTATATTTATTTCCTATAACATTGGTAGCAGACATTTGTCTAAAATATCACTGAATGTTGTAGACTTCCAAAACTGGAAGTAAGGGTCCTAGAACAAAGTAGGAAAAGTCTGACTAAATATTAGTATTAGTAGTAATAAGGATACGACTTTCTAATCTCCCCCCTTGTCCTTAGGTCTCACCTCTGTATCGTGGCCTGATATTCCGTTTTCTGCTTGAGCATCTGCTGCTGCAGCTCAGCCAGGAGTGACTGAGCATCTCTAGGCTGTGACAATGGCTCAGACCTCCGGGTATCTGAAGGGCCTGAGGGAAGAAACACTTCTGAGCTGCCTGTACTGAGAGGACTGCCACTGAGGACAGAGCAGGAGGCTAGGGAGTTGGGATGGTGGATACTATTATCGTTGTCCACATCATTGTCTTTACTGTCGGCAGGATCGTCATTACTAATGTTTTCCTCTTCTCTCTCCTGATCTAAAGATAACCTTTTAAGCGTATTTGGTGACATATCAGAACTAGCATCCCCCTCTGCATTATTCTCATCCAATGGCAGAACCTCACAGGAAGACCATGAAGAGGAGGAGGGCCTTGTGTGCCCTTCCTCCCTTTGTGTACCATCCTCTTCACAAGTTCCAATATGTCCTACTGGATCACAGACCTCAAAATGTCCAGTAGTGTCATCCTCCATCTTCTGACATGAAGACACTCTGTCTAGGTTGTCATAGGCAGAAGGAGTGCTGTCCTCCTGAACCTCACTGCTGTTCCCACTGGCTGCACCTTCTTCCTCTGCAGCACCAGAGCTCCAAAAACTAGCGCCTGCCTCCTCTGGGTCTGGCCAGGCCTTTGTCCAGTCTCTAACTATCAGCCTTGGCTTGAAGTTGTCTGGCAATGGCTCCTGTGGGTGGAGGCTGGTTGTAGAGGCTTGAACATTTGTAGAAGACGCTCCCTGGCCAATATGATACTGGTGATAATCTATGTTGTGTCTATCCGGGAGCTGCTGAGGCTGACTGGAGGGAGGCAGCGGGTAGAAGCAATTCTCTGGATGGGAGGAGGTGTAGCGATGGCCAAGAAGTCTCTTCTGGCCAGAGGACAAGTCTGATTTGACACCAGCAGAGGAGATATGGCTACAGAGAGCAAAGAAACTGTTATACTTTACATCAATCAAATCCCACACATCAACAGTATGTGATAATGGTTTACTGCTCTCTGGTAATGTTGGACATTGAGAATGGCTACAAGAGATGAATGTAAGTTGTCAGCTAGGCAGGTCTTCAAACATGCTGTATGTAAGTTAGCAGATAAATTGGAACAGGGTAGCTGGTCATGAACTAAAACCAAATTACTGTCCCTGTTCTCCTCCTATATCCTTTCTACTCTCCTCAATCTTCTGCTTCTCCGCAGGCTTAAGGTACTTCTTTAACAAGAGCAGAGGAAACACAGATCTGGATCATGACTCATCTGTGATGTCTCTCTCTTCCCTATCCTCCATATGAACTGTGTAAACTTTTTCTCTGTCCGTTCCTTTTGTGTTAAACATTTTGTTTGTACTCCAAGGTGTTGTTTGATTTTTATGCTTTGCTAGATTGGGTCTGTTGTACCTGGGATTGTCTGTGGCAGCTTGTCCTGGGTCTCTGGAACATTGTGCAATGAGAGGCAGAGACAACTGGCGAAAGCAGGGCAACGGGTGAAGATGAGGATGCCTTAGAGCACTTGGAGATGCATGTAAACCTTCGGGTGGACGGGCAGAGATGTGCAGTGGGACTTTGGCAAAAAGAGACTCATGCTCTCTGATTAATGCCAACATCAACACATGGACTAAAGCTGCACCTACAACATAGATGGATAGATTAAGATATAATTCAGAGAACCCTTTTTGGTTCTCTCAGGTTCTTGACATGCACTAGAAAAACTTTAATTGATAAAATTTGATGCAAGTAGACAAAATCACAAAATCACAAGACCGAGAAAAGATTATCATACAGATTGTGTTTATTTGTCTGTCTACCTCCAATGATGCTTTGTGGATCTTCAGCTTTGGCTTGGAGGATGTTTGGTCCAAATACAGTGGCCAAGTTCTGATCACTCATCTTGTTACTGTCAGAGTAACACTGGACCTCATTTAGAAACCTGCACACACAAGCACATGCACATGCTCACACGAGGCAAGAATTCACAGTGTAAACCAACATGTAAAGCATACACAAAGTCTGTGTACCATTTTTAAAGAACCCCTTTTCTGTAGGTTATTTTGCAATACAAAGCAAGTATTTGAATTAAAATTTGCAGATGGTCTAAAATGTGTGTGTGGGGGGTCCTACTGGCAGATAAAGTTGAGCAGATTGAAGTTTGCAACTGGCAACTCATTAAGTAAATTCCTCAGTTCCTCCAAACCCTGAGGGAAGAAGAATAAGAAGATGAGAGTCAGCATGCTGGCAGAAATAGCTAACCAATCAGATAATTTCAGTTATTTCTGCTTGACTAGTATGTTTGCAATATTGCAATTTCATAACAACAACTAACCATGGGGCAGAATGTGCGTGGTGCAGCAGTGCAGGGATAGGGAGGGCTGGGTGGAGCTGATTTATTTTTTATTCTCATTCTGGAGCTAGGTTAAGTTGCAGTAGTTGTAGCTTTAACATCTAACATCTTTAACATCATCCAGTTACCCTCTGTAGATTTTAAATAGTGGCAATTTTTTGTAGCATTTATTTTGTGAATGCACACAGGGGTCATCGTGTGTATGGTGTAATGCACATCTCTGCCAAGTGTTGCAAGAACAAGAATGATAACAGCTAATAGAAACATTGAAATAAGTAATTTGGTTTTCAAAATATTTAAAGCAGGGGAAATAAGTATTTGACACATCAGCATTTTTATCAGTAAGGGGATTTCTAAGTGGGCTATTGATGCAAAAT